>WHYT01017342.1:68990-92139 GCA_009806455.1 Tetrax tetrax
TTTTTTTTTTTTTGCCTCCTTTTCATGCCACCCACCTACAGCTCACAAAGCGCGGAGCTTCCCTCTTTCTGTAACTTTCTTATTTGGTTCAAAGTCGCGCTCTTGGCACCGGCTGCTTCACCGCCGCCAACACGCGTAGCCCACGCCAGCACCCGGCCACCCCACGGGGCAGCCGCCACCGAACGGCGAAGGCATCGCCCGGTTACTGTCAATTCATCAGAAACCCCGGGCTCCGAAGTGAAGCCGGGCTGGGGCGCCTGACAGGACGAGGGGTCATGGTTTTAAACTGGAAGGAGGTGATTCAGACTGGATAGGAGGAAGGAATTTTTTACACTGAGGATGGTGGGACACTGTCCCAGGTTGCCCAGAGAGGCGGTGGATGCCCCATCCCTGGAAACATTCCAGGCCAGGTTGGCCGGGGCTCTGAGCAACCTGATCTGGTTGGAGATGTCCCTGCTCCTGGCAGGGGGGTTGGACTGGGTGGGCTTTAATGGTCCCTTCCCACCCAAACCCTTCTAGGATTCTCCAGCAGCACGTACGCATCCCGAGCCGCTCGCAGGCAAACCCCCTGCTGTGGGAGCCAACGTGGTGCAAAAGGGGAGCAGTGGGGGGACACTGCCTGCTTTCCAGCTGAATCCAGCTCCCTCCCAACGCGGCTTTGCACCAAACAAAACCATTCAGGGCTTTGTGCCCGAGTTCGACAAAGAGTTTGGGCTGGGGAAAGGAAAAACGGGTTTGGGAGGTTTGGGGGGAAATCCGAACGAAGCATTTTGACATTTTTGGAAGGGAAGTGCTTCAGTTTCTTTCTTGAAAGAATATTTTGAGATTGCTTTAGTTAAAATCACCTAAACAAAGCAAACAGCCCAGTGACCTAAGGGATATGCACACCAAAATGTTTGTTATCGCGAGGGAAGGGACTCTGTGGGGAAAACAAGCAGTTTAGGTCGATCTGCATTGATTTCTGGCAGGCTGGATTTTTAGGAAGCCAGCAGAGCCGGGGAGCAGCGCCATGGTGAGCCCTGCTCCAGCCAAACCCTCAGCCCTGTGCCCGAGCACCCCGATGTGTCACCCCGGGGTGTCACCTGCCTCCAGCCGCTCCCCAAGCACCCGCTGTCATTATTCAGACCCAGAGTCCTGGGGCCAAATCCCACCCGTTCCCACGTCCTGCCGACGCACCCCCACGCTGCGGTGTTCCTGGCTGCCTTTTCCCCACCACTCCTTGTCCCCCCAGCCCCAGCCACACTCCACTTCCCCTCCTGCCTGCCCAGGCGCGTTTCCCATGGCGCCGCTTGTTCAAAGGAAGGTAAATGCAAAAAAAATCATTTCACAGGAGTTTCCTTCAGCCTCCATTTGCTTGCATTACTCCAAGTCTCCCAGTTGCCAGCCCTGGTCCTCTGGGAATTCTGGCTGTGCGTGGAAGGCACCGTGCTGGCATCCACAAAGTGCCAGGTTGCGTGGGTGGCCACGTCCTGGTGTGAGCACGGGAGCAGGTCTGCGACCCGAGGCTGGCAGCAGTGGCGGCGCTGGCTCTGTCCCACTGGGAGAGTGGACACTGGACCCGGGTCACCACGGGGAGATGGCAGCCAGACTGATTTTAAAGAAAACTCACAGGGGACAAGCCCCACCGTCACGCAGGGGCTGGGGAGATGTGGTAGCTGGGTTTGGCATTGTCTACAAGACTCAGGGCCAGTGGGGTGGGACAAGAGCCTGGGGTCCTGCTCAAAGGTCCCCCAGCCTGGAGCCCATCCCCACCCGGTGTGAGACTCGGGGATCGATGCCCTGGTTCGCTCCGACCTGACGGATCTGCTCACTGCAACCCGGCACCTCGGCGCATGAGCTCTTGACTCTGGCCCTTCGTTAATCACAGCTAATTATTACCAACTGTTCTAGTAAGCCACAAAGGACAGGGCAAGCCTTGGCCCTGGAGGTGGATGACCAATGGGCTGGAGCGAGTGAACCGGGCAAAGTCAGGAATGTGCCATCCGGACACATTGACGGCCCAATTATGGAAACGCTGGCGAGCGACGGCCTCAGTGCATTCGCCGAGAGCGATGGAGGAGTTGCTTTCATCACACCGCTCTCCTCTCTCTCTTTCCATGATATCTGGCTTTCTACTGTTGTGTTTTTTTTCAAAAGGGTGAAAATGATACAGAGTTCTTCATCTGCTCTACTTGCTTTTTGTGCTACAACGCATTTTGGCCCATGCCCCCAGATTAAGTGGTGCTTATTTAGGAGTTAGCATGATAGCTGCCAAACAAAGATTAGGAAGGGAACACAAAAGAAATTACAGTGCAAACCAGCAAGTATCATTTTTAGCCTGGGCTTTTTATTCCAGTGATTACTTCTTGGGAACAAAACCCAAGCCATCCACATGGCTGGAGAGCGAGAGGAAAATCGGCACAGTTTGCACCAGCTGGCTGCTGGCCGCAGGTTGGTGGAAGGAAGCCTTGTGGTTTTTGCTATGATGAAGTGTCCAGCTGGGAGAAAAAGATCTCCAAAGATCTCCTGGAGGATTTACATATCCCAGTTTTTTTTTCAGCACAGGTCAGAGGTGCATTTAAGAAAGCGCCAAAAATCTGTTCATAGGAAATTTCCCTGAAATGCAAAGTCTGGACCCAGGAATGCGCTGCTCCGTCAGCCCGGCTGGGGAGCACGGGGGCCATATGGCTGCCTGCGGAGGGAATGCCATCCCATAATGAAAAATTCATCAGCAGATGTCTCCGGAGGCTGACGCAGAGCCCCTTCCCAGCGGGGTGGGGAGAGCAGCGAGCGCGCCTCGGCCAGACCTCCTCTGCCCGCACAAACAGGGTCCGGCAAAGCCCTGCCTGCGCCCGCGCGGCCAGGGATGCTCCCCGATGGACTTCGCTGGGATTTTCAGGTGTTACGGCAACCAAAGCCAGGAGGCGAGCGGGGCAGTGACCGCAGGGAGGGTGTTTGGACACGGGGACCCCACGCCACGTGACGGCAGCGCTCGGCTGCGGGACCAGCGATGCTCAGGGCCGTGCCCAGCGTGGCCCCGCAGCGGCTGCAGCTCCGAGCGCTGGGCTCTGCCCGTCCGCCTTGCGCACGACCCCGCGCCTGGCAGGATGTGGCCCGCGGGGGGGCCCCTTCGGTCCCCTCCTGCTCCTCGCAATGGCAGGAAGGTTGCAGGGACGAGCCGCGGGCTGAGGTGGCAGGTCAGGATCGCTGCTGCAGTGCCGAGTACGTGGCTTACGGTGGCTCGCTCCCCTCGGCGTCGCTGGGGCCAAGCCCAGCTCCTCTCGCAGAGATGTCTGCGCACGGCAGCGCTGTTGGTCAGCCCTGGACCGTTGACCGGGGCCGAGATAAGCCGAACACACAGCGCGAAGGCCATCCTGTCTCCGCTGGGCATGACGCAACCTGCGAGGCTCTGGGTTACGGCCCGGAGGGGTGCCGAGCTGGGAAACACAGAAATCAGAGGACACAACACAAACGACCGCCTCCCTCTCTCGGCTGCTCCGGCCCGGGCGGGGCAGACGTGGACTGAGCCAGCGCCGTTCTCAGCAGGGCAGGCACCCCCGAGGTCTGCCGAAACAGGGGAGCCTCAAAGCCACGGGGCGCAGGGGTCAGGCCAGGCTTGGTCACCCAAAGCTGGGGAGAGGGACACTGTCTCACCCTACTGACTGGGTTGGCACCCAGCCCCTTCTCCGCCAGTGTGGTCCCCACCCGATGTGGCACGGCTGCCATCAGAGGGATGGAGGGAGCCTCGGGATGTTCCCAGGACTCAGCAAGAGTCTTCCCAGGATTTACCAGCCCAAAGGCTGGGTCAGGCCAAGCTGGGAAGCCCTGCAGCGCCCAGGGCCCTGCTGTCCAGCCTGGCAGAGAAGCCCAGGCCGCCCGAGGCCCCTGGCACGGGAAGCGGGGGGCTGCTGCACCCCCAGGAGCTGTTTGCCGCAGGGCCCTGCCCCACACCCAGGGACCAGGCTCCCTGCAGGGGAGGTCATCTGGTGCTTTTTGCACAACAAAGCCACGGGCTGGCTCCTTTATCTTGTTCTCCCTCCTCTCTTATCAATAGTTTTTCTGGTCCAACTGGATTTCCCTGCTGCCACATCCCCAGCACAGAGAGAAGCTCCACACAGGGGAGGTGAGGAGAGTGAGCCCCCCACCCCTGCGCCCCCCAAGCCTCTCTCCCCTTGGGGAACAGAAATATCTCTGGTAATTCACAGCACAGAGGGTTTGTGCTGACCTGGAGCCAGCGCATGCCTCTGCTACACTCCCACAGCGACCGGCCAGCCACGGCTGCTTGAGAGCAACGCATCCGGAGGAAGAACCTGCTCCATGCTGGGAAGCCAGGCTCCGGCATCCAGCTCTGCCTGCCCTGTGCCTCAGTTTCTCACCTGGGAAGAAGAGAGATGGGAGTGACAATCTGATGTGCCACCATGGCACCAGGCTGCCCTGGAGCTCTGTGTGACACACGCAGTGTCTCCCCCCGGTACCTGGTTGGGTTGGGTCATGGGTGCCAGCGCAGGCACCCCCAGCCCCAGGACACCGCACAGCACCCATCTCGTCCCTCCTCCTTCCAGGCCCCGGAGAGCGGGGTTGGGCTGCCCCGGAGTGGGGACGATGTGGGCTCAGCACTGCCTGCGTGTCCCCGAGGGGCATCCCCGTCCCCCAGCCCAGCCAGTCCCCATCCCCGTCCCCCTGTGTGGCCCCAGTGAGGAGCTACGTGCCCGCGAACACGCAGCAGGACGCCGTCACCGCTCCTGCCAGACAGGTGAGCAGTCACTGCAAAAAGGCAAGAAGTGGAAACCAAACAAAAATCCAAAGCCCTGCCAGGAAGGTGGCATCGCAAGAGCTTCTGGGTGACAAGTGGGTTTGTTTCCCACAGCCTGGCAGGGGATATTCAGAGGCTGTTAAGTCCTGAGGAATCCGGGGAGGAGACCGGCACGGCTGTACTAAAAGCTTACTCACCGACGGCTTCGCAAAGAAGCAGGGCTCTACGGCAGGTTCCAGGCGCGCTGAAGCACGGCTGTGTATTCCTTCCTCAACTCGGACATCTCTGTTTAAATCTGGCAGATCCCGGACCTCCCCGCTGGCAGCAGGGAACGACGCTGCTGGTTCCTGGCACTGGGTACCATGTCCACGCATGAGGAGCCGCTGTGTCCGAGGCAGCTCTCCCGATCCCAGACCCCATCCCGTCGTCAGCCCCTCTGCGTGTGCTGCCTCCACGCGTGTGCCAAACCTGGATGTGCCAGACACCGCAGGATGCTGACAGGTCCCTGACCGGGAGCTGCCACCCAGTGGCACTGGGACAATCCTGCTGGCCTGCGGGTCACAAGGACCTGGATGGGGACATTTGAGGGGCCCTGCACCATGGCACTGACCGTTCAGCCACGCTGGGGAGGCTGGGGCTGCTCCGGCACAACCCGGCATTGCCGCCTTCGTCCTGGGACACGCACCCAGGCGGGGAACTCGCTCAAGCCCTGAACAGTCAGAGCTGCTTTTCTGGGGCCAGAGAGGACATGGGAAACTCCAGACCACAGCAAAGGGCCTTCTCCAGCCAAGGTCATCCCTGGTAACACCAAACTACCTCAGCTGTGCCAACAGGAGCACCTGGAGGGGAAAGCCTCCCGGGAAGTTTCCTTCCCATGCCTCTGGGAAGCCTCAGCCGCACACAGGAGCCAGGTGCCGGGGGAAAGCGCAGGCTGGGGAGCACCAGCCCATCCCCAAAGCCTCCTTACACGCCACGGTCCCCTCGCTCGGTGGGACTTAGCCCCATCCTGCTTCCCAGAGAGGGAAACAAAAGAGGAGGAGGGGGAAGGGAAGGGTCTAAGCGAAACTTCTTCCAACTTCTTGGGAAGAGAAAAGCCCTATTCAGGCAGGAAGAATACCCGTGTGGAGCTGGTCACTAAGCAACCCGCAGCAATTCCGTACGGCCCCGACATACCGGCAAGGAACAAAGCTGCCTCGCTGCCCGTCAAGAGCCCAGCCGAGCGAACGCAGGGGACACCAGCTGTGCCCAGCCACCACGGGGGCTGAGATGTCCAGCAGGGTCCAGAGCTCCTGGGTCCAGGAGTTTGTCCTCGGTCAGGTCTGGAGGGTGAGTAGTCTCCCTGGGGCTCCTCCTTCACGGGGAGGGTGCTGCTGCTCAGGAAGGATTTCTGGTCTGCTGCAAAGCCCACAACAGCTCCCACATGTGTCCCATGTGGGGACACATATATCATTCCCAACGGAGGCACAGTGTGTTTCAGAGAACCTTCCGCTCCCACGGACACTGCGGGGTTTGTACGGGCAGAGTAGCCAACGCAGGCTACACGCTCTCCCAGATAAGCTGGACTCTTTGTTTAGATTATCAGTGGGGGCTGTACTTTGCAAACGAGCTTACTGAGACACGAGAAACTGCTTGGCCTCTCCGCAGCGCAAAGAAGGGACAAAGGAAATGAGGCCTGACAAACCCTGCTGACAACCCACACTGAAATGCCTCCCTCGGAGCCCGGGGGTCCCTGGAGATGTCACTGCCCCCAGCAGAAACGCTGAACAACAGGGAAAGCCACTCGCAGCCACTGCAGGTCCTCTGGGACCAGCCAGCGTGCAGCCTGGCCCCAGTCCAGGGCCTGAGGAGCCTGGGGAGGTGCACTGGACCTGCCTGGACACTGGAAGTGGCTTTTTGCCTGTGTGGCGCCATGGGGGAAACATCCAGCCCTCCACACGTTTGTCTCCAGCATGACACGCCTGGAGAACAGCTGCTGGGACAAGGACAAACTCTCCAGGTGTTCACCCACTTCCTCAGGGAGGTGTCTGGCCAGCTCTGATCCCCGGCCTGCGAGCGGTGGTGAGCAAGCAGGGGCTGCTCAGGTGTGCCCACACAGCTCAGAGCCCTGCAGGCAGCGGGGTTCTCATCAGCACCCCCTCCTGCCCTTCCTGGGCCTCAGTGCCCGCCGTCTCAGCCTTTAAGCAGCTGCTTTAGGCGCACACTAAATAACCACATCCCACGAGGCTGCCGTGAAAAACCAGCCTGGTCAAAGCAGTGCCATTTATTTTGCTCACAAAACCCCGGTTCAGAAGGCCAACACGCTGCAGGCTTGCTGGCTGCAGCCGGCCCCCTCTCAGCACAACGGGGGACAGGCGCTGCAGCCAGCAGCGAGGACGGACGGACGGCAGCCACCACTGGACTTGGAGAGCTCCCACCTCCCCTGGCAAGAAGGCAAACGCGGCGTGCCTGGCACAGCTGGGAGCCAAGCGTGCCACAGCCCAGCTCGGCGGGGAGCTGGCACACCAGGACCGCGACACAACGTTCGCATGTCCTGCGGCCAGGGCAGCCCCAGAGCAAGAGGCACCGAGTCCAGCGTGGCTGCTGCAGCACGGAGAGCATTACCTGCCCTGGAGCTGACGGTGGTGCTCCTTTGGACGTGTCACGATGAGGCCACACTGCGAAGCAGCAGTGAGACTCACCCTCTCTCAGATTTGTCACCTGGAAGTGTCCAGCCCATCCTTTTTATCTACAATGAGGAGAATGAGAGCAGCAGCTCCAGGAATCAAGTCAGCCTGAGACAGGATCTGCGTGTCCACTTCTATCCACTGGCTACCAAGGGAATTTGCTAAGACAACACACCCAGCTCCAAGACAGGCACCGCTAACGGAGAGGCTCCACCCAGAACAGAAGGAGCCCAGCCTGAGGAATATCTTGCAAAGAGAAAAAGCCTGGATAAAGATGCAGGACACTGGACCATATGCTATCTGGATCCATCCTGGATTCTTCTCTCCCAGTACCAGTGCCCACAACCATAGGAAACAGTCTTACAGCGCAGCCAGATGGGACTTCTTTGTTGGCATGCTGCATTTTCTTGCAGTTCTCCTGGTCTGCAGCATTTGCACATTCGTAGAAATGTTGCGAGAGAATAGAGGTGCTGAAGGAGGGAAATATCTTTGTAGGGATGAAATGTGCCTGGAAGTCCAGAGCCAGCCTTGGCTCTGGTGGTCCTCTTCCATTTCCAGTGAGGTGTTGGTGAGATTTCCCAGGCAACGGCCCCTGCCACACAATCAGGATCTCTGGTAAAGCTTCATGATATTCTCATCGTGAAGCTTTTTCCACACCTCCTTCTCCAGGTTGAAGTCGTGGTTAGCGTAGAAAATCAGACGTTTCCAGTGCTTGTCATAGTAGTGATCCGAGTACTTCTCGTGACCCTCTGTGATGTAGCCATAGGCACTCACCTGGGAAAGACGGAGGGCTCGCTGGGGAGACGTACCAAGGGCAGGGAGCTGAGTGAAATACAGGACACGGTTCCCAAACGGGAGGGAGCACAGGACAGGGATGCCAGTCAGGGCTCCTCTGGGTGACCCTGCCTCAGGGTTTGGAAGGACCAGACTATGAAGCTTGGTTCCAGAGAGCCTGCTGTCCTCTCACTGCCTCCCTGCGAGGCAGGACGGCTCTCAGATCACAGCAGGCTTCACAACCTCTGCGTGAACTGCTTTGGGGCTCTTTCTTCCATCTTCAATCTGCTCCTCCACAACTGACAACAACCCATAATACCCTCAAGGCAGACAGTAGGCAGGCTGGAGCCACCCCTGCTCTGCCCTGTATCCGTTCCCCCGTCTGCACAGTGCTGTAGGGAGAACCACCCCGCCCTTACCTGGTCACAGAGATGGAGCGCAGTCAGCAGCAGGAAGGCCCCCGTTGTGGGTCTGTACAGCCGCCAGTAGGGCTTTTCCAGACTTTTAGATTTTAAAAACCTGCAGCAGGAGAGAAGAAAGCACTGAGCAGTTCCTGGGTGTGGTGGTTCAAGCTGGGCACACCGTGTCCCCCTGTGGCCTGCGTGCAATCTTCCCAACTTGCAGAAGTGGTAGGTCCTGAGGCAGAGGGGCTAAAGAAGGGGTGGATTAAAGGACCTAGAACGCTGAAGTCTACTCTTAAATCTGTCCTCTGCCTTGCAGCACAGGAGTGGCTTTGAGGCTCCCTGCTATGTCCTACTCCACATCCACGTTTAGGAGTGAAATGAGCCAGAGGAAAGGTGCAGAGGAGGGTCACAAAACCTGCTAGGAGCTGCAGTGTTTTATGCCAGCAGCTGTTAGGAAGGTAGGAGTCTATACCAGGAAAAAAAAAAAAGCATTCAAGCCCTCTTGCCCTTGGAAAGGACCCAAGTCAGAGGGGAGATGGCATAACGAGCAGGGAGGTGCAAGCCATCTGGCACCGCATTTGCCTTCTCTCAGAGAAGGCACAACTCAGCTCTCAAGGAGACCGAAGGGCAAACGCAGCCAAAGCAGGGCACAACAGGAGCTGCTCTTCCTATGTCTCCTGGTCACGTGCGGCCCACGACTGGCAGATCTTACAGTGACAGTGTCCAGCAGGCTCGTGAAAAGGATCAGAGAGGCAGAGGAGCAGCCAGGCCAGGCAAATGGGAGACTGAAGAAGTGCCTATTACCATGCCTGAGGGCACAAACAAGTCAAGAAGGGATCTCAGGAGAAAAGGGGTGTTACAGAGCCCTCCTCCAAGGTGCTAAGCAACAGGGAAGATGAAAGGTTGGTCCTGAACTAGATGAACTATTCTGGCACTTAAGCCACATTCTCCCCGTACCTAAAGTTGCCATTTGCCCAGGACCACCTTTGGATGCAGAGCGCCAAACTGTCCCATGGCCGCTGTTTCTCCAGCTCACAGGTGCTGGACATCCACCCACCACAGCACCACGGAGAATTTTAACTGACTGCACACAGGTGAAGCTTACCCCCAGTCTGCTGGTGTGGCTGGAGTGCAGCCACAAGGGACTGAGCTGGGAGGAGAGAGTCCAGCGACAGACAGAGATGGTGCTGGACAGAAAAGGTAAGCCCGTTAGAGCACGTAACCCCCAGCTCACCTGTTTTTCATGTATCTGAGGAAATCAGGGTGAACCACCAGGTATCTGTCCATCGTGAAATCTTCACCGAATCTCTCGCGGGGCCTCTGCCTAAGGACAGGAAAGCGGGGACTCAGGACAAGCTCCTACATTTCATCACGGCTGGAAAGCACCAGCCCTGATGTACTTGGTGATAAGAGAAGAACCACAAACACTGAAGTTATTCTGCAACATTTCCCAGACTATGACAAAATCTCCACAACCTCTGTGCACTGCAGAGGAAGAGATCAGGGAGGAGAGGCAACAACAGGAGACAGGGATATCAAAAGTGTGTACAGACAAGAACTGGTGAAGCCAGGCCTTCATCCACCGCATACAGACACCAGACCAGACAACAGCATGTGTTCATCCCAAAGGACCTCAAAGCCTTTCCCAAGCTCCGGCCACACATCACTGAAATCAGCTACATCTGGGAAGGAGGTGTAGGGGGAACTAGGACATCTCTCCAGACAAATCTGCTGGGGTGGGAGGCTTTAACCTGGCTTTACCCTGGTCTGCACCTCAGCAGGGCCGAGCACTGTGGAAAGGAAAGGGCACAACAGAGCGCTCCACACTGAAGGGTGCGGAGGTGGGGCCAGTTTGTTTTACCCGTAGTGGTTCAAGAATCCTTTCCTGATGTCCTTGTTCAGCAGAAGAGCCTTCAGCCACTCATAATCTCTAGCTCCCTCGAGGAAGTGAATGTACCTGACGTGCTAAGAACACAAGTGAGCATTAATGAAGAGCACAAGAGACATCCTTTAAAAATAAAAAGCAAGCAGGCATCTAGGCTCACTGAGTTTCTTGAGCACACATTTTTGGTCTGCAGCTTTTAACTATCCCACAGAAGCAGAACGGAGATAATATTTGATGTGCAGCTGCTGCTACCGGCCAGAAGGCTGGAGTAGGACTGATGCAGCTTGCCACCGCAAATGCTCACTCCGAGCCAAGCCAGCGCAGGTTCCCGCAGTAAGGGGAACGCTGAAGTGTTAGCTCAGCCCCTCTGCTCCTCATGCACGGCAAGATCAGAACTGAAGGCCACAAACAGCATCCCGTCCAAGCGGTGCACACATACAGCATGGACCTGACTTACTTCTCCCTGGGGGATGTGGCTGAACCCTCTGTGTTCCAAAACCTGGAGAGAGGACACCAGGGAGTAGGCTGTGAATCCATAAAAGGAGGTTTTGGTTCCCACATCTTTTTCGTAACCTTTGATTACAGCACCGCTCACCCTGGCCAAGGAAACCAAACAGAGGAGGAGAGTTAGCAGGTGACCACTGAAAACCCTTGCATCCATGTTTGTAACAGGGATAGTGTTGGTCCGGAGGAAGACAGGATCAGGCCCATTTGAGCTACGCCTCGATCTTCAGGAGAGCCCCTGCTGTGGAGATGGCTCTTCATGGCTCATCTGTGAAGCCAAGCTCTTCCTGTACGTTTATGAACTTTCCGGTTCCTTTTTGGTTTTTCATCTCCTCCTGCCATCAGCCATTTTGGCACTGGGGAGTCCGTGCAATACTCAAAGAGGTGAAGTTAGCCAGCCGTAACTATCTGCTAGCCAGAGTAAGCTAGATGTCTAAGAAGGAAGCCCGCCTTACCGGAAGACGTAGTCATGGGAGTCAATCTCCTGGCCCATCCCGGAGTTATTCAGTATTCCTCCATTCCCCACGACAGCACAGCTGATGCATGTCGGCACGCTGCTGTGGGCCAGGAGCAGCTGCTGGTGGGGATTTGGGGGCAGCAGGGACATGACCTCCTTCACCACTGTGAAGCAAACATGGTGGAGCATCAAGAGTCTTCGGGATGGACACGGTGAAAGCACCAGTTTCCACCACAAGACCCACTGTGATAGTTTAACCACAGCCAGCAACTAAGCACCACACAGCCACTCACTCACTCCCTGCCCCACCTCCACAGGATGGCAGCAAGAGAACGGGAAGGATAAAAGTGAGAAAACTCAGGGGTTGAGATAAAGACAGTTTAATGGACAAAGCAAAAGCCACACACACAAGCAAAACAAAACAAGGAATGGATGCACTACTTCCCATCAGCAGGCAGGTGTCCCCTCCTTCCCTTCTCTTCCCCAGCTTTATATGCAGCGCAGGACCACATGGTGTGGAATATCCTTTGTCAGTGGGGGTCAGCTGTCCTGGCTGTGTTCCCTCCCAACTTCGTGTGTACCCCCAGCCTCCTCCTTGGTGGGGGGGAAGGGGGGGTAACACAGGCCCATACAAGCTACTGTGAAGAAAATTAACTCTATCCCAGCCCAAACCAGCACATTCACCTAGCCTGATGCCTGTGACAGCGAGATGCTGCAAACCTCCAGCTACTTGGCATAAGTTGGGAGTTTGATGGTCCCATCCTGACATGCCCTGAGCAACTCACGTGAATAATTCAGCTCCATGAAGCCAAACGGAGGTGCAAAATGCTCCAGGCGGTCCCACTCACTGCCATTGAAGTATCTCTTGTCTGTGAAGAGCATGATGTTGGGCAGGAAAAGATCTCGCAGCCAGTCAGACTTGGCAGCTTTGGCCTTCACTGATTCAGAGCAGGTCTTGAAAAACAAAAAGAAAGCAATAAGGACTGACTAGCAGGAAACTGATAAATGTGACTGAGTGCCAGTGCTTCTGTGCCTGTGTGTGAGTACTGGAAAGAAGTACAGAAATTCCAGTGGTACGTTCATCTATTCCCCTCAGTGTCCCCATCACCGTGAACATGAGGCATGATTTCAGCACTACATCCACTAACTGGTGGAAAGTCACCTACAAGGAAGCCTGAGCGACTCCAAGTCTCTGAAACCTTTCTCTTCAGAACAACAGGTCTGTGATGCTCACATGTTTTACTGGCTTTGGGTCTCATTACCTCCTGCAAATTAATACCTGAAATAAGTCTAACCTAAACGTGCCAAGTAAGGCTAACCATCCCCGTTGGCAGCACACCTCACAGGGTCCTGGCCTCAGAGTGCCCTGGAGCAAACACACTGAGGAACGTGCGAGATCAGATCACCATTATCACTCCCTTTAAAAATAAGAAAAAGTGTGTAAATCACTTGTTTGATGCTGTACATGAATCCCAGAGAAGCACGTGGATTCCCAGACAGGAATCGAAGCCAGCTTGTCCTCGAGCGGTCTCCTTGCAGCTGGCAAGGGTTAGGCTGTGCGTGCAGATGGAGAGCAAACAACTCCACTGTGCTGGATTTACCACTGAGTCCATTTGGGCTCTACTTTCTTAGACATCTTCCCCACATACCCAGTGAAGGACAAAGCAGGAGACCAAGCGGACCTGCAGGTCTAGCTCAGATCCCCGGCAGAGACCAGACTGCATTGCCAAAGCCTTGCTATGTGCTCCGCAGCTGAGCTGGGCTCTCTGCTACAGGTGAGGATGACAATCGGTCACAGCCTAGGGACAGCCTCACTCTGCCTATCACAACAAGAGTGCAATGAGAAGAACATTGTGGAGAGTTTCATGTTGGCATCATTTCACTTGTAGCACATTTCACATCCAGAGACAGGGACATTCCCTTCCTGCTCAAGCTGTACTTCGTACTGCCCAACGCTTGGTACTTGTGCCTCCGCAGCTAGACTGGGTCAATACCAGGGGAACTACAGAAAGTCTGATCAGGTAGGAAATGAGGGAGGTGGGAGTGCTTCTCTCCCTCTCTCTGTAGAATTAGAGACCAGGTTTGGGAGCAAGACTCAGCATGTGATGTCTGTATGCACATCTTCACTGAAGACCCTTCCATGTGCATTTTCTCCTCTTTTGCATACTGAGGAAGAGTTTTCTGCACCGTCTCAGCTGTTCTGCACATGCAGATGCTCTGCAGCCTCAGCTCAGTGGAGGACATTCTCAGCTTCCTGCGTGACCTATTGTCTGAGATTTCCCTGCCAGCTCCTGCTCTGCAGTTCTGAGATGGCTGCACGTGCTGTGCAGCTCATCGGATGAGAAGACAGGAGCATCCGGCAGTCAACGCGCAGGATCCTGGTGACCTAACCCCACTTTGTCTACAGGCTGTAACAGTGGGCAAGGCACCGTCTCATGTGGCATACATGCTCTTAGCCACACAATTTGCCCACTCCTATTTGTGTTCAGGGTGCCTGGAGACCACAGGAAGCCCAGGAAGAAGTGCACATCCTGCACCACAGATGTTATCATCTGCCAGGCCCTTCTGCTGTGATGCAGGAAGGCTAGGCCAGTATGAGCTCGAGCATTTAACAGCCAATTAAATTTAATAGTCACAGATGTTTGGATAACAGAGGTATCTTTGGGGCCAGCTGCTCCTCTCAAGTGGCTCAATGCCATACTGAAGAGCACATCCCATCAGCAAAAGAATGGCTCACACTGCCAAAATGGGCAACGGGGAACAGTATCACAATACCACAACGGAGAGAGGCTCAAAAATAAAACATCAAAACAATAAAATTTCTCCTAGGATTTTTTATTGGCCCAGTTAATCTTCCTCTGCTCTCTGCATGTCTCTCAGGGCATCCTGGGCACCATGGGGTTGGGGAATGGAGTTAAATTTTTCAAGAGTAGCCCCTGCTCCACCAAGCGATGTCTGACCGCAACAACACGGTGCCTGAGGCCTGACAGTTCCCTGGAGCAACATCTACATTCCCCCTAACGCCACATGGCAATGGTGGAAGATTGCGGCACTGAGACTTTAAACAGGCAAACGGCTCATCTAGATCTGACATAGAACAGGCGCTCCTGCCGACACCCTCCCTCCTCCCTGCGCAGCCTGTAAAGGTCACTTACACCCAGGCATAAAGACCTTCCTCACTCTAGAGAAGGTGACCCTGTCCAAGCCTTCCAGCCACAGGGGTGCCAGGGAAAACTGCTCTGGGTAAGCTTCACGAGGAGTTACCAGCATAAGGTGGCAGACAGAGACAGTACTGTGCACCACAACCTGCCCCACCCACCTGCTTGATGAGAACTTTGCTAGAGTTTATGACTTTCCCAAAGGCCTTGTTCCTGCACCCAAGTAGTTATGAGACACTCAAAGTTCATTTAAAATCAGGTCCAAACTCTCATAGTTACAAAGGAAAGGTCAAAAATATGGTCAAAACAAGAGTTCAGTGCAAAACAGAAAAGAAAAATTTCCATGGCTGTTAAGACAACCTGATGGTGGGCAGCAGACTTACGGTTTTGGAAGACCCCATCAGCAATATCACCTACACAGGCAGAGGGGATCAGCACTAGCCTACAGAACAACACTCCCAACAAACGGGACCTGTAAGGAAACTTTGAAGCTGTAGCTGGGCAAGTGCTACTGCCTTGATGGGTACAACTGTATCATCTGAGATTCGCATCTTCACCTCTACCAAAATACTTCACCTGTGCTGACCAGGCCTACAGTTGTTCCTCTTTAAAGGGGGACACAGCAAGACTTGTTGAATGCCAGATCTGGTTCAACGCAAAGCAAGGAGATCCTACACAGCAACCCGGTGTGCTGGGACCATCTGAGCCGTGGAGCTCCGAATGGGGAACGAATCTGCTTGCTCACTATGGGCGTCTCCATGAACAGTGGAAAAGGTGAATTGGCCACACCTGGAAAAGACTCTCCTCTTGTTGATAACAAACCACAAGAACAGTAAAAAAGGTTACTTTTTAACCATCATGTCTCAAATGAGGCTCACATGCACATAGTTGAATTTTCGCCAATATTTACAGAAAACCTTAAAAATGGGAACAGTCCCCACCCCGCTGTCTCCAAAGCGGACAGGTACACATTTGTCAATCCTCATCTAACCCTTCTTCTTTGACCGTATTTTGGCTTTAATACAAGCAACTAACAAAGCCTCCGTTCCTGCACACGGAGATCCTCCCCACTACCACTGCCAGCGCCATTCTTCACACCCTAGCACAGCTCAAGTGTCACCGCTGCCCCACCTTCTGACCTGCTTCGGTACACACGCGCTTGGGTGAACCAGCACACGGAGGCATTCCGACTCCTCTTCCCTCACCATGACCTTGCTTGGTTTTGTTAGCTGGGCTGCATAAAACAAAGATCAAGGCCAATCTGGAGACGGGAGTCTTCACAGGAATGCAAATGGTCAGTGTCCCAAGGGGCTGGGTGAGCAACGGGATGAAGACTGAGATTTAGTGCCAGACACCTAACGCCTGCCCATAGGCATCACAGGACTAGGCGTGACCTAACTTACCTCAGGGTGCCATGTCACAGGGAACATACGCGCTGCATCGCGTGCCTCAGTCCCCCCAACAAGGCACCTACGAGTGGGATCACCTTGTAGCACAGCTAGAAGGAGAGAGATTTTTCCCCCAGCTTCTGATGCACCTGAGCTCCAGAAAGGGCTGCTTGGGCTGACCTTCAAAGGAACCCATGGAAATGCAGGCAGCTGCAGTAAGGACCCACACTGGAGCACGGTGGAGGACTGGTCAGGCTAATTGGGTGGTACATACAGGCCTGCCTCTCTGGGTCCCAGCAGCACCTGCATATACCAGTGAGTTGACCTACCAGCTTGGAGATCATCCTCGACTGCAAAGGGCACGCATACCCAGGGGACAGTAGACAAGGAGGCCAACAGGGAGGTGTAATTCTTGGCGAACACACACAGCCATCACACCTACCGATGATGGAGATGAGCTGTCCTGCAGGTACTTGTCCTCAAAATCCCACTGTGGCTCAGACTTGAAGTCAGCAGCCCTCAGTTTCTTCTTTTGTGTCACTGCAGCAACCTGAGGAACAGGTCTTACAGTTTTCACTGATGCAAGAGGCTCTTTCCGCTTTGTTTGGTCTTTGGATATGTTGTTTTCATGAGCTCCCTTCACCCCAGAGGATGGCTTCAATGTTGCCTTCTCCTTGGCTCCCTCAGGCCTGGGAAGTGATGTCACTACTGTCTTTCCCTTGGCTTCTTCCACCCGTGGGGCTGGTCTCACTGTTGTTTTCTCCTTGTTTCCCTGCACCCTAGGGGCTGCTTTCACTGTTGTCTTCTTGATTCCCTTCAGCCTGGGGGGTGGTTTCACAGTCATGTTCTCTTTGGCTTCCTCCACCCTCACAACCGGTGTCATCTTTTTCTTCTGCTCCTCCTTTCCTTCCCATCTCGGTGTCCTTCCAACCATATCTTGTCCGAGCCTTGTGATGTCTCTCTCCAACGTCACCTTTAAAAAGCTCCTTGAGTTCCCGTTATCAGAATAGCTTAAACCCTGTTGTTCTCGGGGGTCCACTCGCAGCACACCTGGGGCACGCTGGAAAATGCTCAGTTGCCTGAATGCAATCAAAGGAAAAGCAGACACATCACACACACCTTCCGCTGAACACCTCCCAGCCCATTTCTAGTGCTCCTGACCCTGAGCCGCTCTGTGCTTCACAGCAACCGCTGCACATGACCACCGCACTCAGAGGACTTGCCTTGGCAACTCCCACCGAGCTTCTGCAGGACGCTGTACGAATTCCATTTCATTTTTAACTTCACCACCGGTGTTATTCAACTTCCCACACCATCCCGGCCTGAATTCCGCTTATCTCCCCACTGAGCAAACCCCAGAGGCTTCGCACTCCTCTTCAGCACTTGGCTGATGAAACGCCCACGCCGGCAGCGTGGCTGTGTGCAAACCAGCACCGAACAGCTTTGCCCTGCCTGGGCAGGACCCCTGGCAACGTCCCCAGAGCACTGCAGGGCTGTTCTGGAGATCCTGAGCTCAGGACAGGGCATACATCACAAAGGCAGCCATCTGGCTCTCCTCTTTGCCAGCACAGTCAAGTGCTTCAGCGACAGAGCATGAAGATCTTCCAGAACTCAGTAAGGAAGTCTAAGAACAACCGAAACTCACTCCTTTACTGTACGTTATTTCTTGAGCATCTGGGGCCACAGGCACTTTTTCCTCTCCTTGCCCCCTCAGCCAGCTAATGCAACAGCACCACACAGCACTCGCCAGGTAGGCATCTTAAGACAGGCACTCTGAAGCTCCTCAAATACACTCTGAAGCTTAAAAACGTAAAATCTCTGCATTTTCAGCAGTTGCCTCTAATACTGCAGCTGCCCCGTTGTCTGATTCAGAAGCAGAGGCAGGTACAAGGACAGCACAGGACACAGCTGCCAGCAGCAGGAAGAGCCACCTGCAGCAAGACTGGGCTGAAACTCAGGAAAAAAACCAAAAACAAACAAACCAAAACAAAACATCAGGGCAGAAGTGGTGGGGGCTTGTCCCAAACATTCCTTCTTAACTGCACGCGGCTGGAGGGCGGAACAGGAACACAACGGTGAAAAATTTCTGCAGCTGAGCTTTTATGTACAGCAAAGCTTTTCAGGATAAAGCAGCACAGTTGTGGCAGTCTGATTTCACAGTCAACACTCACCCTTCACGTGACGCAGTTGTTTCGGAGAGCTGTGGATTGCTTCCGAGGTGATAAATGGGAAAAAAGCACCTCTGCAATAGCAGCCTGCAGATAACGGCTCGAGTGCTGCTGAAGCCTGAGAGTGGTACGGCGTTCATTAAAGTGATTAGGAAATTATCAACTAAGGAGGTTTTTAAAAATAATTTTGTCAGATAAATACTTGAACGTTTCCAGCACTATTTCTAAGAAAAAGAGGCTGTGGTAAATGGCTTATGAGCTCTTCCTCTACCTCTCCTCATCATCATTAGCCAGTTTCAACCAAGTACGCAGCAGCTGCTTTCCATCCCAGCGCTCCACGTATAAACTCGTGTTACTGTTTACTGCCTAACAAGAGGGAGGATTGCATACACACTCTAAGTACAGATAAATTGGGTAAGGTAGCTCAAGCAGACCTTAAATCTCTGGATGATTTTCTGTTGTATTTTTAAGTTATGTTTAAAAATTTTGAATTTAAAGGGCAGAGGAGAAATGAAACAGGACAGGATGACAAACTGCCCCCCACACCAGACTCCACACTCGCTGTCTTGCAGGGCACAGATTCCACCCCAGCTCTATTACACTTTAATTTCAAATACTGTGCCAAACATACAGAGACCAAAATGTAAACCCGAGGGCCCTTCACATCCAAAACTTTGCTCCCTGCAGTCAGACCCACACGGCCAGGTGCTCGTGGCTACACAGGACCCGACTCTCCTGATCAGCATTTTAAATCCAGACAACCAGTCAAAGCAGCTCATCGAATTTCAGGCTCTAGAGTCCAGCTGGCAAGCAACTGCAGAAGCTCAGTGACATTTACTGTCATTTTCCTCTCCATTTACAAAGGCCTAGCACAAATAGAGTATAAAGCCATGAAAATGACGCTTTGTGTATTTTACATTGCATATAAAGGTATGGAAACAGAACCGATACACGGACCCCCACACACAGCTCGCGCCTAGTTGTCTTTTACTTAGGTTGCAAAAATAGGGACATTTCCATTATCTGAAACTAAGGCAGAATGAAATGGCTTCCAGCAGCTGGGCACGGAGAGCCAGCTCTTGTCTCAGCTCTGCCACAGACAGGCTGCGATCAAGGACAACTCATTTCACTTCTCCAGACCTTTTCCTTCTCCCTGCCTCCCTTGCACAGATCCTGACCTCTCCAAACTGACAGCTGTCCTCAAGGTCTGGTCTCAAGTCACTGGAGCTCAGCTAAACTCGTGCCACCTCCAGAAGAGACGTAGGTGTTCCCAGCCTCACCCCTCCTGCCTGCCCCCACAGCATCAGCCCTCAGAGACCCACCTGAAAACTAATCCCACCATGACAAGCCAGATGAGCTCACTGGGAGAGCTGGGACCATATGAGGGCTGGTGGGGAGCAGTGCTTCCTACACAGAGCACAAGGCACCAACAAGTAAGTGAGCCATGCTCATGGTGAGAAAGCTCAGATATCTGCTGTGCTCATGCAGGGAACAGTGCTTCCTGCCAACGATGCTGGAGATATTTTACTGCAGACTACACTGCAATTCCCTCCACACACATTCCTGTAGGATCCATTTGACCATTGATATAAAAAAATAATATATATATTGATCACGTCTGCATGACATTGATTTCCCAGTGTGCAGCGTATTTGTATGAGGAATCAGATGCTGAACTCACTATAAATCCAAAGGTACCCCACCACAATCCAACGTCCAGCAATGCAACCTGAACTAGGGCTGAACGCAGTCCTTCTGGGAGCCACCGGGAAAAGCAAACACTACGCAGTGCCAAGTATGGAAACAGGCAGCATTAAAGCAAGAGCCGCTTTCCTAAACAGCTACACAAGGAAAGACTGGAAACCAGCGATCCAGCAGGAGCAAGTTTTTGAATGGACCTCCCAACACAGTGCTCTGATTGTATACAACATGGTCTGCTAAAGCGAAGTGGTCATCTCACTCAGATCAGAAGTGCAAGTTTCATGGTAAAAAGAGAGATAGAGAAAGAAAGTGAGCACAGGCACTCTGTCCAGACAGTGCATATCACAAGGAAGCAGGTTTCTTACCTGAAAATCCTTGTCTTCAACAAGCCAAACAAGGAGCTGAAATTAGCAACTAAGATGCAAAAGTTTGTTAAAACAATGAGATAAATGAGGGCTCTGGGAATTTTAGGAAGCCTTCTCCTGAAAAACCACATGGTGAGATGCCCGAGAGCAACAGAGGCTCTGCTGCCCAGAGGTGCTTTCCAAAGGTGCGTTGAACGAGTGGGCTGGCCTTCTCTCTGGACTTCCCTACAAGAACATGCACACCCTCTCTCCCAACATTCAGGGATACTCCGCACACGAATTCAATTCTTCAGACAAGACAGCAGCTTTGCACTGTTCCCATTTATTACCCTAAGCTTATTGCAACAGACTGGGGAAAGAAACACCTTCTACTGCAAACAATGGAAGTTTCCTATACATTCCTTAACGAGGTTAGTCCGGTGTAACCCTTTACCTGTAATCTGGTGGAAGCATCACTGGGAACATTGTGTGAATTATGGAAATAGCTACAGTCACAGTCAAATAAATTAGCTTTCAGACCACCAGTTGCCCAAGGGCTCAGGTAAGATTCTGGGCACAACCATAAAGAGATCTTTTTCTTCTTCACACAGTACTCGCTTGTAGCTCTGATTCAGAAGCAATCCCTGCCCCCAAAAGCTGATGGCTAGATACACATCCATTTTACCTTGCAATTGCTTGAAACAAATCAAAGTAAGACTCCTTGCAAACCCATTCTAGAATAAAGGAGTTTGCGTTGAAAGGCAGATCAGCTCTTGGGTAAAGCATTATAGGACAGGGCTTAGAGTTAGACAGTCTCCTCGCTGACTAATAAAGCTAATCTGCCTTTAGTGCAACTGGAAAAACTTCAATCCAGCATTTCACTTGCCTGAAAGGTGCCAACCCCATTATAATCTAACCCTGCTGTTGCTGACAAACTCGTCACGCAGGCTTGCTCAGGTTCCCAGGCTGGCTCAGGAGTGTGGCACCTCTGCCTGTACAGACAGCAGCAACACACACTCTTCAGCTGCTCTTTGTGAGCTCTCAGTCAGGCTTCCTCCAGCACCAACTCTAGGACTGGTCTTTTACTTCTGGCTTTTGAACTCTTACTTCATCACTTCACAGGGATCACTGAGTGGCCATAAACTGATACCTATGTCAGTTTACCACTAAAACATGACATGGATGGATTTGAGTCTGTGGCTCGTTGTGGAATTTAAAAGAACTAGATCACCCTGGAGACCCCCACAGGACAGCAGCTTGAAATTCAGTTGGTTTCAAGGGAGCATCTAATATATCTGAATTTTTATTCCAAAACATTGGGGTTTTGTACAGTACAACCAGGCTTTGCTCATCAACGGTGACAGTTGAAACAAAGCTTCAATAATGCCACGTGCACATTAGATGGTCCCAGGGTGATGAATCCCTGCCACAACCCTAGGGGTTTACACTACACTTGATCTGAGCCATGAACATAACCAGACCTGGGACACGTTGCTTCCCATTGACAGGCAGCACCTGACAATCTCTCTCCCCATTCCAAGTTCCACGATTTCACCCTCTCCTCTTCATGAAAATTAGCGGTCTGCCTGGAGATTGAACTTTGGCAGTCCAGAATCCATCTCCCCACCAGCAGAAAGCAAGATTAGCAGAGGTGAACACCACAGCCAGAGAAACGCTTACCTGTTCCAGAGATGTGGTTTTACATGGTACAGCAAAGGGCTATTTTAACTCATGGGGACATGTTAAATATTAACCCTAACAGTTCAAGGGGAGATGGCCATACTGCTCCTTACAACACAGGCTGCTTTTGCACAGCTCTTATAAAAATTGAAGCTCAGCTATAAAAAAAGCTTTTGTTGACAATATCACAAATGTCAGAAGCTGGCACTCACACTGTTACTGAATACATAGAGAACTGCAGATGTTTGCTTTAAGCTACAGGAAAGTCAGTCAACAGGTTTCACACCTACCCTGTACCCCTCCACACATCGCAGCAAGAAGCTGCAAGGATTCCTGTACACCGCTCAGCAGTAGCTGCATTTCTTCATCGTCCACACTTCCTGACAAGTTACTCTCTCTGGATTTACGTGCAAGACATCTGTTATCAGAGGACCTAGGAGAGAAAAATCACAGATTCATAGAATGGTTAGGGTTGGAAGGGATCTTCAAAAGACATCCAGTCCAACCCCCCTGCCAGGAGCAGGGACATCTCCAACCGGATCAGGTTGCTCAGAGCCCCGGCCAACCTGGCCTGGAATGTTTCCAGGGATGGGGCATCCACCGCCCTCTGGGCAACCTGGGCCAGTGTTCTACAGCTCTCATTGTAAAAATTTTTTTCCTAATAGCTAATCTAAATCTAAATCTACCTTCCTCATCCTATCGCAACAGGTCCTGCTGAACAGTCTCTCCCCATCTTTCTTACCTATGGAAAATTTTTTTCACAACGCGAGTTGTAGAACATTGGCCCAGGTTGCCCAGAGAGGCGGTGGATGCCCCATCCCTGGAAATGTTCAAGGCCAGGTTGGCCGGGGCTCTGAGCAACCTGATCCGGTTGGAGATGTCCCTGCTCCTGGCAGGGGGGTTGGACTGGATGTCTTTGAAGATCCCTTCCAACCCTAACCATTCTATGATTCTATGTCAGTTTACCACTAAAACATGACATGGACAGATTTGAGTCTGTGGCTAGTTGCAGAATTTAAAATAACTAGATCTTCCTGGGCAGCCCTCATTAGCTCCAGGCAATTCTCCAGAGGTGGGCTACAGGTGTGGGCATGCAGCAGGCAAGTAGCAACTCTGTGCCCACAAAACCTCCAACAGGACATCCTTACAGGAACAAGTATCAGTCCTGCAGCACCGATATGCAGCACACACAGCAGCGGCTTCATTTTTGCCTTCCTCTTTCAAACCCTACGCACCTTCAGCAATACTGCTTGGAAGAAGCTCCTTGTGTGTGACTACAAGGCTTTTTTTT
>WHYT01017342.1:93117-103334 GCA_009806455.1 Tetrax tetrax
CTCAGCTGGAGTTACGAAGAACCAGGGCTCCTTTCTCCAAATGCCTCCCTCAACAGCCTTTTGTTCGTGCCACCCCAGCAGTGGCATATCACCAGGGAGCTGACAGAGAGAGAGACAAAACTGACACTGCTTCAGGACTGATTTAGATTGTGGGTTTTTTTCCTCCCTTTAAAATCTATTTGATGGAAAGGCAGAAAATATTCTGTTCCTTGAATAGGAATCTCTCAGAGAGCTGTTCCTCCAAGAAGCAGGGCAGTACTACAGACAGGTGAGGAGGTAGTTTATTAAGCTCACGGCTAGCTGGCCCCCCCATCAGAAAAGCACCCTCACAGCTGCCAGGAACAAGAGCATTCCAGGACCCTCCACTGCTCCAGAGAAAGAAACACAAGAATCACAAAGCCCAAATCCCTCCCCATACCCCTGGCAAAAAATGCAAGCATATTATCTCAGCACTTCACGTCTGGCTGCAAAATTCAGGCCCTGCACAGATATGAATTACAGAATCACATCTGCGCAGGGTTCTACTAATTTTAGAGCCAGAAGTGAAATATTTCTTGCTAAAGGTCTTTCCCATACTCTTCCCACTGACTTAACATCAGAAGCCATCCCTCTTGACATCTGGCAGGACAAATGTGCCATTTGGCATCCTTTGAGGGGAAAAGTGCTACAGGAATGCAAGATGTAAGCCTGCTTCTTGAGTGGTATAAATCATCGTGTCGCTGACTTACACTTGGAAAAATGTGGCCTCGCAGTGCCTTCCTCTCTGTTCCTGACAGATGTGTCACAGAATGGCAGTCATACTTTCAGCTGCAAGAGTAGCAGAGCCCCAGGGTTCTGTGAGAAGCAAGATGGATTTACTGCTGGAAATCACATGCTTCTCTTCTGTCTACTGTCTTGTTTTATTTAGACATGCAGAAGGTCCTGTGCTACTTGTCTCCATCCTCCTCCTGTTAACCTGACAGACACTTGCCAGCCATGAGAGAAGGTAAATCTTTGCCACCTCAGCTGCGCAACACCTACCAACCTCATACTGGGCAAACGTCAGGCAAAGCAACTGCTGGGCAGGAGAGCGGCACACTGTGCTGCGGTAGTGGAAACGTGCGATCCTGGCGCTCAGGAAGGGCATCCCACTCTCCCTGTTCCCTGGGAGCTGCTTAGCATACGTTCAATCGAGGTTTGCCTCACAGACCGTGGATCTCCAGGAAGGACGCTCCTGTTGCAGTCTCAGCCGGGGCGGAGGGGATCGGCCCGTTTGTTTCTAGTAACGCTGTGCAATGACACTACTCATCTCCTCCCTTCCTAAAGGGTGTCACTCTAGTGAACAGCATGGCACAGAGGAGTCAGGCAGGGCATCCACTGAGCGTGTTTGTTCCTAGCTCTGCAGCCTGCACCTCAAGCCTTGTGTCCCCAGTTTTAGTTATCAAATGAGAATGATCAGGCCTACGCCAGGACCAGTCTAAGCTGTGTTGTTAACGGGATGATGTCAAATTCAGATGGTGTCCAGCCCTCGTGTTAATGTTCGCTAGCTCTCTCCTCTGTAGTGCGCATTTTGCGCCGAGACACTGCCCATTCATCTGGAATGAGTTACACTGCAGAGCCACAGCAACCAAGGCTGGAAGAGACATCCTGAAAGGTCATCTCATGCAGCTCCCAGCTTCACTGATATCCAAACCAACCCTTTGATGTCAGTTGGGGTAAGTTATCTTTCAGCGCTTGAGGGTTCCCTCCCTCTCCCTATGCAATCTGCAGCACTGCGTCACGCTCCACTGACCATCATCTTTGCTCCACCCCACCTTGCAGCTTGGTCAATGTTTGAGTTCATATTTACCCCTTGATAATGTAACCGTAAGTAAACACAAGCCCAGTTAAATAAAATAATTAGTATCTTAAGAGTAAATGCACAAAACAATCAGAGCAAGAGGACACCAGGAGCTCCGTAGAAAAATACGGACTGTGGAAAATGACTCTTCTGGGAAACCAGATGGTAAAGCACTCTGAGAATCCAAGAGCAAATAACCAGCCCTTGGGTTTATAAACTTTACTTAATTTATCCTAAAGCACTTGCAAGTTACCTCACTGTGTTGCCTTCAGTTGATACTGAAAGGCACTCATTGCTGAGAGGAGTATGATGAGTCATGCTACAGCACCACACACTTTTCCAAACAGAAGGTCTCTGAAATAAACAGAAAGGAGACAGAGCAATAAAAGGCAGTTAATCACATGAGAATTTAACCAGGATGGAGCCAACAGTCCTGCTTTTGCCCAGTGCTACATGGATATCTTTTTGTTTTCAGCTTCATCTCGGCACTGGTGGCTCTGCCACAACGTCCTTGGACGGCTGAAGCCACAACGCTCTGGCAGCTCCCAAGTCCAAGGTGGGCGATTTTGTTTTGCCACTGCCACAGTATTTCACTGCTGCTCAGGAGGTCAATCTAGTAAAAACATTTGGATATGCAAAGTCCTCCACTAACACATTAAAACAACAGCACTGTTTCACGGATGGAAGTTCAGGTCCTCCCTAAAATAGAATTTGATTGGAGAATTAGCTTTATCTCACATCTACCAAACGCACATTGCCTCTTTCTCTTTCAGGATAAATAGGTGGCATTTCACTTGTGGAATTTCACGTGGTTTGCTATCTAATCTATCCAGGAAAAAATAATTTCCCATCTTATCATGTGTTTAGCCTTTGGGTTCTTTGTTATCCTGTAAAACAAGTTATTGCCCAGGGATTGCAGCTGAATTGCAAGAC
Source organism: Tetrax tetrax (assembly GCA_009806455.1). Lineage (NCBI taxonomy): Eukaryota > Metazoa > Chordata > Aves > Otidiformes > Otididae > Tetrax > Tetrax tetrax. The sequence continues at coordinate 95,870 of WHYT01017342.1, forward strand.
AGTTTCTCCAGGCCAGTTCCTTCGGCTGCTTTCCGTTCCCTGTAAACGCGGTACTCGGCTAGCCTCTCGCTCCTTTAATAGCGGCACTGGGCAAGGTCTGGCCTTACGGCTTCAAGCAAACCAGAAGACTGCAGTTCCATTTACGCATAAATCAATAGCGCGTGCTTCACGACAAAGGCTGTTCGCTGTACGTACCCCAGGCACTAGTTTATCTGGTGCGCCCTGGTCTGGAAAGTCAACAAAAATGGTACCTTACAGCTGCCTGATCTCGTGCGGGGACTCTGGGTCAGACGTGCTCCGTCACAGATACCTGTTCTACCTGCCCACCCTGCCAACAGCACCCAAAACACCAAAATCAAGAGAGGCTTGGTGGCCACCAACATGAGCCGGGGTTTCCTGCAGGCCAAACCGAGTCACGCTCACGCCTGCAAACCCCTGGCCACCAGTTTTACCAACCTAGCTTGACTCGGAGCAGAGCCCAGGGACAGATTTTGTTTCAACACTGCAATTGTTGAGTGGAATTGATGCATGGAAAAGAGATGAACAGAACAACAGACCATCCTAACGCCATCCCTTCCTACGTGCAGCGAAACACAACTGTAAATAACACACCTGTCAATGCCAACAGTTATTTTGTGCTGACAAAGAAGGAAAAAGAATCAAGAATATGAGACAGGCAGCTAATGCAGTGTCCTGTCTTCTGGCAGATTTGTTCAGAGAGAAGGAAAGAAGGGGGTCTTGGATCACAGCTCTGCTATCCCACCACGCGCTGAGGGGACAGAACCCTGCCATTACCACCACCACCAGCTCTCCCAGCTCAGGGCAATGTGGTGGGTCAGTCCTGGGCTCCCAGACCCTAACCCCGAGGGTCTGCACGCCCACCACACTTTGGTACAATCAGCAAGAGGGTGTCTGCCTCACCTCTTGCTGCAGAAAGGTGAGCAGGGACCATCAACACCATTGTCACGGGCTTACCAGTACAAATATTACCAAACTGACACGCACAATGTAGATCATTCCCGTGTACAGAATATCCACACACAAACAAGGACGACCCATCCCTTACTAAGAAATAATTTGTCACAAAAGGCTATAGGAGAGGCTGGCAAAGAGGGTGGTGGGAGACAGAAAGAGCAGGTGATGGTCCCTCAGCCACAGGGGATCCCACGCAGACCGGCAGCGTCGCTCGGCTGCAAGGACAGACCTTTGTCACGAAGGAGCTTGGGAACAGAGGGGTCTCCCAAGACAAAACTTCTGCTGGAAAACTGTATAAATGTACCAGATGCAAGTCCACCCTCTTCTCTGCCTGGGCACCCAAAGTTTCACAGTGATAAAGGGCCACGCAGATGCTGAGAGGGCTGGAGCAGCTCTGCTGTGAGGCCAGGCTGGGAGAGCTGGGGCTGTTCAGCCTGGAGAAGAGGAGGCTCCGGGGAGAGCTGAGAGCGGCTCCCAGTGCCCAAAGGGGGCTGCAGGGAAGGTGGGGAGAGACTGTTCAGAAGGGCCTGTTGGGATAGGATGAGGGGTAATAGTTTTAAAATAGAGGGAAGGAGATTTAGACTGGATATAAGGAAAAAATTTTTTACACTATGGGTTGTAGAACCCTATCCCATGCTGCCCAGAGAGGCGGTGGATGCCCCATCCCTGGAAACATTCCAGGCCAGGTTGGCCGGGGCTCTGAGCAACCTGATCTGGTTGGAGATGTCCCTGCTCCTGGCAGGGGGGTTGGGCTGGGTGGGCTTTAACGGTCCCTTCCAACCTAAACCATTATATGATTCTAAAGATGCCACTCCCCACCAGTACCAGCAGCGGAGCAGCTCCACTGGCAGCCCAGCAAGGATTAAGGGGCTTCCCATAAACCTGCAGCATCCCTGCCCAGACGACTGCTGAGCTGCAGGTGAAACAGCAAAGTGCAAGAGGAGAGGGACCATCCCAAATTCTGTCTGCATGAGTTCACAGCCCTCAGAGCAAGAAACCGCTTGCTAACACCACAGTCAGCAAGATCTTCACAGCCACAGCTGCAGCGTGTCCCAGGCAGAACACTTCAGTGGTGACAGCTTCCCAGGAAGCATTTCCTCTGGCCAGCGCACGGGTCTGAGAGCCACTGGTGCAGGGTTTTGGTTTTATGACCTCTTATCACACAGGAATTCCCTTCTGCTGCAATAAGTTACATTCTCAGTCACATTAACATCAGATTGTCTCCCCTGGCTCTGCTCTCTGGTACGGATGTTCCTCTGTGAGAACACACACAGGGAAGGGAAAGCTTGAGATCAGAGTCCCTTGCACATCTTGAGGGCAGCACTGCTGGATCTCCCAGCTGCCTGAACAGTGTGTTAAATCTGCCAAACAGAAAATTTCCCACATCAATGGCACTGACAGGAGTTCACAAAAACCCAAAAAACACAGGAGGTGTGTAGGAGAGTACACAATTTCCTTGGGACATTTTAGGGAACCATCTCATCAACCCACTCGCAGCACTCCCATTTTAACAGTGCAATTGTAGGGTTGTTGATGGTGCACACACAAAACGAGAGTAAAGGACTGAGGCCTTACACTCTCAGGTGCTCATGAGCAGCTTGAAAACGGCTGCAAGGCAAAATCACTCCCTAAAAACAAGTTTTCAGAAGGCCCCTGCTCCTATCTCAAGGTCGCTGGGTTCTCACATGGTTGTACTCCCCTCCTTCGCCAAGGCCAGACAGCTCCACCCCGCCACGAGGGCAGCGGACGAGGCGCAGAAATCCTGTCCTGCGGGACAACAAACCCAGCCCACGCAGGAGAAAGAATGGGCAATGCCCAGCCTACAACTTTCATGCAGCGCTGCCTAAAATAGAAGTCTTCTTGCTCATGCCAAAAGTCAAACTTCACCACTACAAAGTTGATTTAAGTGTGTGGGTGTGAAAATTTCAGCATAGAAAAGCTGGGGTTTCTATTTTCTCCATCCGGTTTCCACTGGTCTTTCTATTGCTAATGTGCAACTCATCCAAGAGCTTCACATCACAGAGGAAAAACAAAGAGAACAAAGACCATGGGAGAGGAACAGACAACAGCTACCTGGGCTAATCAAAACTGAAGTGCAGAAACACAGAGGAGATCTGTTAACCAAAAGCCAAAACAAACAGAAAGTTCAGAGACCAGCAGGTGCGAGTCTCTCCCAGCCACTCTGACCACACGCAGACCGTATCTTAGAGCTATCCAGAAAGCAGAGCTCCTCCAGTTTGCAAAAGGCAGAGCTCTAACTTTTAGGACAGATGTTAGATGCTGGGACAAGCCTAGGAGTCAGTCATTCCACCTTCCTGCACATCTGTTTCCCCAGGCAGCCCTGGTTTATCCACCCAGTGACATTTTCGGTAAGTCCCTCTTCCCTCGAAAGGTCACGACCATCTCCACTAGCTGCTGGGCTGTAACGTTTCTCCTCCAAAATGAAACAGCTGGATTTTCAAATGGTCCTTGCTGACATGAAAGGACACGCTCCACACAAAGGGAATGGCAGCAGGGATTAGAAAGACCCTGTGCTTCAAGAGGGAACCGCTACAGCGTCCAAGCAGCTTATAATAAGATGAGAAATTAAGGCGTCAACCGCTTCACACTTGAACCACCGGCATCCTCGAAGGCACCATCTCTGCTGACCTCTGCTTCCCCCATTTGTAGCAGCCGGTGTCCAGACCCCACTTAGCCTCGCGCCCGCAGGCATCCCACCGGCTCAGCTCTCCATCAGCTCAGGCACGGCTGCCGCAGGAACGCGGCGCCCAGTGACACCCAACACGACGGTCTGCGCTGAACCTGCGCCACCACACCGGGGTTTTCTGCCTGTGCTGCACAGACCAGCAACGGTCATCAGAAACATCTACTGCCAGCAGAATGCAGTTTTCTCTGCAAAGTTCTCCTCTGCTGCCAGAGTTTGGGGTAAATGGAAACTGAAAGAAGCTGACAGCCAGCCCTGTGCCACTGGAAGGCACAAAAAATTCCAAGTATCACCTTTCAGGAGTTACTGAACCAATCCAGCCACCTTCACTTACTACAAATTCAACACTTTCACCGTTTCCTTTACCACCCTCCCACTTCCTTAAACCCAGCATATTGCACTAATTTCTGCTTCCATCAACTAGCTGTAGCAGAATTCCAACAACTGAGTCACAGGCAGAGTTTGCAAACAATTTCTCTCACCACACAAGCTACTGCTCCTTGTTTCCTTTCCAATAAAAGCCTGTAATAGTGTTGACAAGGAAGACAAATTACAGAGGCAATGACCCACAAAGTCCTCTGCTTCTTAAGAATCGCAGTGATATCTTTAAGAGAGTTATAAAACAATACAATAAAAAGTTACAAGGACATTAGAACAACATTAAATAAGGCACAAATACCTACTTCAGACCTTATCTGACGCTACGCTGGCTGATCCTTCGGCAGGCAAATTAAAACTCAAGCCCTAGCCTCTGGAAAGGCGGTTTCAGAGGAACACGTCCCCTCTGCCCCACAAAGAATTAAAACTGCGGACTGAAAACCAGCCTTTCCTCCAGCAGATCCCAGCTCCGTTACTGCACCTGCCTGAGCCGATAAATGCTCATCCCACAGGTGGAACGAAGCCTAACTCCTGGGGGCTGGGGGGTTGAGGGAAGTTTTAAATGAGACTTTTTAGAAAAATTCTGGTCAGGAGGAACGGCTCAGAGAATCCGAGTTTTCCCATCCGTAGCCATGAGTGGGGTTTAGCCAGCCCCGGGAATGCTGAACAGGCGGATCACAATGCGCAGGATCCGCGAGAGATGCGGAAAGGAGAAAAGCGCTGCGCGCTCCTCAGCTCCCTCTGAAGCAAAGAGCACTGGAGGCCGTCAGCCGAGCTGCGCGGGGCCTCTCTGCTCTTCGAGCAAAACACCAGCACCATCCAGCGGGGAACCCGCACTCGCTCCTCCTCTCCCACCACCTCACGTTCGCCCGCAGTCACCTACAGAAAACGCGGGACAGAAACTTTCTTCCCGTTCTTCACGGGGACGCGGTGAATTACGCCGCAGCGCCTCTCTCCCGGTGTTACCCTTCCTCGCACCGGGGCTGCGAGCTCGTCACCGCTGCAGCGGCAGGAAAACGGACCCCAGCGGAGGCAAGGGCTGCTCACGCCTCAGCCCGGATTTTACCGCTGGACGCCTCACGGCCAGGTGCCCCGCGGGGAGTCCCCAAGGCTCGCAAGCTCCCTGCCCTGTCTGGCATGGTTAGCGCCGCCGATTTTGGAGATATGTTCAGACCACTGCGGATTCCCAGGACGACGCCGGCTGGCTGTTCCATCTCCTTCTACAGCGGCACCCCGGACAATTTGGTTCAAAGCACGAAAACAGTCGCAATCCCCAGAGCAGGTCTGACCCTCCCCTCTCACAGAAAACAAGACCGATTATTGCCGTGCCTCGAGACAAACGAAGATGAAACACACGGTGCAAAACCTCCTCTTGGGGAGTTTATTGTTCCCAACACAACCCAGCACTAACGAATGCGAGCAGGACGCAGCATTCCCAACAGCTGGGCACACCACGACTCACACGTATCTCGATGGCTGCGCTCCTGACCTACTTTGGGAATTCAGAAAGCATTTCACACAGGAGATTTTCCCTTTTAGCACAAGGAGTGTCCCACAGCTACTCCAGAGTTGTTGGCTGGGATCCAGTGACCGCATGTGTTTGATGCACAATAGAAATATTCGAAGTGTAAAAAAAAAAAAATTAAAAATAAATCACAAGGATTTCCACGTTTTGCTGTGTTCCCATCCCAGCAGAAAGCCAGATTCACATCCACGGCGCTCGGACTCCATCCTCATCTCCTGAGCTTATCTTTTGGGATTCTTACCATCTAGCGCTGCTTCCGTAGCTCAGCCCGAACACGCGCTCAGGGATCAGAATCTCCGCTGCTCCACCTGACGTTTGGAGAGGACTCACCAGAAAGATCACATTCCTGGAACATGTCAATCCCCACAAAAACTCACCGTTGTGAGAAAAGCTTTCATCACATTACAGGGAAGTTACTGCAAACTTCAGAACTGGTTCTTTCACTCTTCAGAGGAAATTACATTCTCTGAAATGGATTTGTTAGCTACAGGTTTTTTTTTTTTAACTTTGTTCCCACCATTCCTATGGGAATAAACCCAGCCTGCTATAAACGCAGAGACTGTGGATGCGATTCCCTGTTAAACGCACACAGGCTGGGTGCAGAGATTAAGACACATGAGGGACTGAGGAAAACAAAACAAAACAAAACAAATCATAACATTAAAAAAACCACACTCGTGTTTTGTTAACTCCAAAGCTGGTGTGGAAACTCCTACTTGTTCTCCTCTGGTGGGTTTTAACGAGGACTTGGCCTTTGACACATCCTAGAAATGCCCCAGAGGAATTTATTCAGAATAGTTGGCAGAGTTTGCAAAAATCCTGTAACTCCCCTTGACAGCGCAGAAGGTAACAGAAGATGGAACATAACCCTGCAGTGCACACGGCAGAGGATTTATGGTGGGTACCGGGTCACGCTCTTCCCCATCTATAGTTATTCCCGTTTCCCTCACAGGAGAGGGCAGTGCAAACCCACCTCTTCGCTGTCGGGTGCGCTCGGCAAGTGCACTGGCACAATTCCTCACACCGCTGGCACGGCCAGCCACCACCTGCACTGCCGATGCACCGGGCTGAGCCCAACTTCCACCACTCCCACCAGCTCCGGAGCGCAAAGTGGATGCTATCGCATCACGGAGCATAAGATTTACCAATCCCAGAGGCAACCTACGCAATAAAAGCTCATTTGAAACATCTGTAGAGAAAGTCTCCAAACCTGAAATCCCTATCAAAGCCACCTACAGTGCCAGAGGAGGGGAATTCTGCTTTCTCTTTCCCCTGCCTTCACCCCTCCCACCTACTAAAGCTCCTTCACTAAACCATTCCTTAAACCTGGATCTCTGGTGCTCAAAGGCTGCCTGGGCCTCCAGGAGAAACAAAGCACACCCAAGAACACCAAGGATGTAGAACAAAATGCTCCCGTTCTCTGATTAGATTAGATCAAAACAACACAATCTATTCCTTATCTGCAGGATCAAGGCTTATCATACCAGATTACACTAAAGCACGCTTAGTGGGATGTCAGGAGTACGTGTAAGAGCATTAAAAAAAACGTGACTACAAAATATCTTGGCAGAGATCTAGGATGAGCCGTTTTTTCCAAGCACGCCAGCGGGGGCAGCAGCACACACTTCACATTGCTTCGGGCACTTTTGGAGAGCCAGAAGAATCACCTCCCAAGGTGCCAGCACAGGCAGATCCCCAGACCACCACTGAACGTGGACTGACGAGAGAACAGCTTAAACCACGGCCACCCTGACTTTTCTCACGGCACCCCTACTCCAAACCCACTGAAACGAACTGGCGACTTCAACGGACTTTACGTCAGGCCAAACACGGGGCGAAAACTACAAAGGTGGAGCCCGCCGGGCTGCCGTGCGGTGGACGAG
>WHYT01017342.1:103385-114079 GCA_009806455.1 Tetrax tetrax
CCTGATAGTCATGGCAATATTAACAGTAGTAAACTTTTTCTTTTGGTATAAACTGAAGAAGCTTGCTGAACAAATATGGGCATTAAAAACGGCAATGAAATATAATGAACCACTTTTAACGGCAAAAGAATTTGCTTTGGAGAAAGAAAAGCAAATGATACTGTTACCGAAATCCAGAATAAAACTCCTTAACAACAATGAGAAGTTAAGAAGCAGCACTTCTTTATTGCAGTGCTGGGCGCACGGGGGATCGCTCCACCCAGCGTGCGCACCTGTCTGATTCAATGGCACCGTTATAGACACATTTGATATGCATATTCAATAGATTTATGAGATATTGTCATGCATAAACATCAACATTCCGAGAAATCATTATAATACGGCTCCTCCCATTTATGCATGCTCAGTAATTTGAGTTGAGGGTCTTTTGGTGGTCTCGGGGGTCTTCAGGACGCCCCCTCCTCAAATTTGTCAGTTGAACCCCTCCTTGAAATCTCTATGTACAGTTCTGAGAACAAGATCCCCCTTGTCCTTTAATCTTCTGGCTTGAAAGTAACAACTTAAGGCCCCAGCTACACAATGGGTGCCTAACTACCCCCGACACACCGAACTATCCAGGATAAGGATATGTCACCTTTGTTTCTTTTCTAGCTTGAAAGTGGCAGCTCAAGGCCCCAGCTGCATAACTGGTGCCTTTTTCTACCACTCTCTTAACTAATTAGAATGAGAATATTTCATATATAAAACTTAACCCTAGAGTTCCATGGTTAGTAAGAATCACTCTACATTTACATTTCAAATTCATATTGATTTAGTATTTTCCATTATCAATTATTAATATCGCTATTGATTATAATTCTACTGATTAAAGTTCTTGGTTTCCTAACAGCAAACTGGTATTCGTAGCAGATTTGCAACACTTTGGAGGTTTTGCAACATTTTAGGGAATTAACTGTCTGATAAATACTGCTTGATTTAGGAGACTGACTGTCTGCTAGACAGTGCCTAATAATCCCGTTTGCCTTGACACTCACTCAAGCTTATCAAGGACTGGTGTTTGTCAAGAAACTGGTATTTGTCAAGGACTGATATGTCTAGCAAAGGACGGAATGTCAGTTCAACCACAAATCCGGTCAGATGTTGGGAAACTGCTGATGTCCCCAAGTGAAAGGAGAGCATGGGTGAACGAGGAAAGTTCATCCCGAGGGAGATGAGACCCCTGAAGAAGTAAACGACCACCAGACAGATCTGAAATGCTAACGCAAGTGGTTTTTTAATAACCCCACCTCACTTACGCATATGTGTGTCTGTATTGTGCAATCCTATGGATATGGATACCTGCACCGGATAAATTTTGGGTAAAACGTGCTGTCGGTGTGCGTGCTTTTGGAGGAGCGATCCCCCACACACCTGGCACCTGCTTTAGAACTCTCCGAGTTGTAGAGTTTGATCCGCACGTCAGCGCTGGGGCTGTGACTTGCATGGCCCTGGGCTCAACCTCCCTCCCATGTGACCGTGAGACATGGGCTCGCACCAGGCCAGGACCCCGCAGGGCTCTGGCACACGTAAGGAGCTGACCTCCTGAAATTTTCCAGCTCTGCTGTCACTGCTGCCAGAGGTTTTGGGCAGAGGTGCCCCGACTTGGAATTGGTTTTAGATGATGGCTCTTCAGATTTAGAAAGTTCTGGTTGCCCAGAGAGGTGGTGGATGCCCCATCCCTGGAAACATCCCAGGCCAGGTTGGCCGGGGCTCTGAGCAACCTGATCCGGTTGGAGATGTCCCTGCTCCTTGCAGGGGGTTGGACTGGGTGGGCTTTAACGGTCCCTTCCAACCCTAATGATTCCATGATTCTTTATGCTATTAGGATTGTTAATGAACTTTTCTGTTAGAGCAAAATCTCATGCCTTCTACTCCTTCTTCCAAAATGTTTGGTGTGATGATCAGAAACATAACAAATTTTAAAATAATAAACAACAATTTTGCAATAACTTGAAGTAGAAAGTTTTGGAAGATGCAACTTTTCTGTAACCGAGATGGGTAGTTTTGGATTATGTTGTAATCTCTGGGAATAACATCTGCTGTATAGTTTATTTCTGAACTGTACCCAGGAGCCAGAGCAATGGAGGAAGGAAATGAAAGTTTAGGTAATTGTTTGTTTGAAATGTCTGGAGATGGAGTTGTAGCAAGGGGAATACCTTAAACCCGTGTGAGATAAACCTGAAACTCATTTCTGCTTTGAGCAGCACGTGGCTTCTCCCTCAGATGTCCTGGGCACTTCATTTCTCACAATCAGCCTCTTCCCTTCATTCCTCTTCGTATCTACGAGTTCAGACTGTGGGAGACCACTGAGAGCAGCTCCTGCCCTGCAACTTCTGGAGCTGCAGTGGAGAGAGGGTCAATAATTTGCTCCCGGGCTTCTGAGACTCCCTGCAACGATGGAACAGTGGTAGGTGTGTGTCAGAGGTTTGGCAAGTTGCATTCTCCTGTGTAATTTGGAGACCTTGCCGTGCCAAGGAATGTTTTCTCACTACGTTATCATATCAAAGTGTCTTTTTCCTCTCTGCTCTTATTATTTTAAAATTAACTGAAACAATAAGATAATGCTGAGGTTATCCTGTTATCTGTGCTGTCAGGTGCATGGTGAAGTCAGGGAGGGGACCTCCAGAGCTCCTGTCAGCTCATTTCCAGGTTGAGGCAGAGCGCTTTGCTACTGCAGGTGCTCACTTCATTAGAGGATTTCTGTTTCGATGCTGGAACCACAGCTCACTCAGCTTCCTCTGGAGGGGAGGGAACTCTCTGGGATGAATTTACCTGCCTGAGGACAGGCATTGCTTGGTCCTTTTGTATCTGAGTTTTTTTGGGGCTGTATTTTTTATCTTTTGTTTGCTGTTTTTTTTTTAATCCCCCAACCCTTCAGTAATGATGGAAATCCTTCAGAAAAAGAATACCATGATATATATTTGTTGCAATGGCCAAGCCCTACAGACATTCATTGTCTTTTATACTCATGGCAGGCCCAGACTTGATTGGGCCCAAAATGTTACGAATCTGCCAACTCCTGCAAGGGTTGTCCTCAGACAAGTGGTGCCGTCAGGACCACGGGAAGGTCGGTTCCCAGCTGAGCGGTTCAAAATAGGTGTGTGAATAGCCGTGTTCACACGTAACCCACTTGGGAAGCGGTGGCCTGGGAGCCAGATTGGTGCTTTCCAACCTGAGGGCTTTAACCCTTTGCAACAGAAAGTGATCCAGTTCATGGTCCTCATCTCTAGATTTGTTCTCAGCAACTGTAATAGGATTATTCTGTTATCACCTGAAAACTGTGCTTGTTGCCACTGTGCGTCCCTCCAGGTCTTCATGAGTTCATTTACCTTTGCAAGGGACATTAGGAGGACCAAGCGAGTAACTTGGCAGTTTTGGTTTCACAGACTGGTTAGAAAAAGCTGTATTTATTCCTGGGCAAAGTATGGGAATATTAAGTATAGACAAAGATAATGGTTTGTTATGAAATTACCTCAGCCAGAGTCAGACCTTGGTATGAAAAGGTCAATTAAGAACAGCCAGAATTTATTTGGATAAATAGGTCAAAGTCATCTTTGTGTTGGGCAGGAAAGAGAAGCTACGCTCAGATGAGGAAGCCCTTGGTTGTAAACCAAAAGATCAACAAATACTCCATTATGTAGCTGTTGATTTTACACGAGAGGTCTAGCGTAAGCCAGTAACCCAGCAGAATGTTGCGTTGTGCTTCCCACCACCCAGAGCCCAGACGTGTGAAGAGCGAAAGCTCAAACCTCTTGTGCATGCTGGCCTCAGAGTGAGGCAGTGGCTGCTCTGGGGTGCAGCCCTGCTTTTTCTGCTCCAGGCACCTTTTTGCCTCATGCCGATGGGCTCTGGAGAATGGCACTCTGAGCGGGACAGACCCCTGCGGGGAAAGGGGTCCCGTAGGAGCCCCGCTGCCCAGCATCAGCTTGGATTCCATTTGGATACCAGAAAGGCATCCCGTAGCAAGCATGGCTTAGTGTCCTTTGCTGGGAAAATGGAAACTGTCGGATGGGTCCTTTGAGGTGCACTAGCTACAAGGTTTTGCCTGTAGCTAGCCTGCACGTGAAGGATGGGGTGATTTACCTGGTGTTTGCTGTGGGGTGGGACAAAGCCCGTCCTACTGTGAAAAGAGATGTCTTCCCGCAGCTTTTACACTTCAGCTCAGCCCAAAGTAGTTCCCAGTCACCATCGCCGGCGGTGTTTAAAAGACGAGCGGATGTGCTGGCTAGGGGCCTGGTTTCACGGTGGACTTGTCAGTGTTACGTCATCGACTGGGCTCAGCGATCTTAAAGATCTTTTCCAACCTAAGCAATTCTCTGATTCCATGAAAATACAATCAAACAAGTCACGGGGAATGCAATCTCCTTTTACTGAATTGAATGCATTGTTTTAATTGCAAGATAATGGTTTTATCCATGTTGCACACAAAATCAAACTCTCCTGATGCTTAAGCCTTTCCTTTTACCGTGGGTAAGTTGGACTCAGAGGCGATTTCCCTTTGTGGCAGATGTGTATGCACTGGCTGACGTACACGCCAGCGCTTGGGAGCCTAGGCTACATGTAAAAAATCAAAATGCCTTGGTTGGACATTCCACCCGCAGTTAACCAAGGCAGAGGACCTATTTTGAGAAGCAAATGTTCTGCAGGGTTTTTACTGCCTCTCTGAGTAAAGGCTTTCTTGACACCAGGTGCCATTGACCAGGAAACGTGCTCCATTCATTGCTTGCTTCCTTATAAGCAATGTCTTATCTTTTTAACAATAAAAAATAAACCAGAACAGCTCTCCTGTCATCTGTCCAAGAATGTCGTTCAAATGTCAAGAATCATCTTTTGTGTAAGAAGCATAAACAAATATTACTAAAAAAAAAAGCTGATGATGGGAGGCATCCTTCTCCCATTGTCTTGAAACAAAATGGGAGAAGCAGAATCCTGAAATCTTACAAACTGCTATTTAGATGTTTCCAATAATTTTACAGACAAGTCTATGATTAATTCGGCAGTGGATTTCCCTCACTGATGGAAGATAGCATTGTGGAAGCAGCTGGGCAGCAGCACGTTCGGACCCCATGGTATGTGTTAGTGGGAACTCACCTCACTTGGGATGTTCTCTGGCGTACCTGGTCCAAGAGGCAGAGGTGGCCCCATAGTTAAGTCGCAGTCTGCCTGGCATTTGTGGGTACAGTCCTGTGTCTGTCGGCAGCACCTGAATAAGCAACTGTGTCGTTTTGAGTTAGGGAGTGACTCGTGATGGCAGCTCTGCAAGAACTGGGTGTTGTAAGAGATCTCAAACTAAACGTGACTGTGATAAGTCAAGTGGATACTCCAGGCAGTGGGACTTCGGCTGGAAAACAGTGACCTGTTCCATATGCTCTGTTCGAGGAAGATCTCCATGCTCCCCTTCATCTAAGTCAGGTGCTGCTCTAGTGGGGCTCGCTGGGGGATGGTGGCTGAGCGTAGGCTGTTAACACTTTGTAGAAGTAATATCTCAAGACCCAGCTGTTCTGGGAACTATCTTCCACATCAGATAAATAGCATGGTTTTTTTTCTATAGATGAGAAAGGATGATATCACCCAAGGATGAAGGTTATCTAGAAAGGAGGAAACTTATAAAGCCAGTAAATCTGAGGTTGTGCTTAATTTGTGAAGATGGAAGAATGTGTCCTCTCCCTTCCTGGTGTGGCCTGTAGTGGCCAGAAGTTGTGTTGGAATGATGGCTGTTTTTGGAATGGTATTTCTTGTGGAGGAATTTGTGGTTCATGAACCACATCATGGGCCCTCTTCTCTGCTCTGCATCTCTCCATGTGAAGATTTCCTTGTGGTGCAAGCTCAGTAGAGAAGGGGAGTGTAATTCTTCTCTGAGGAGTTAAAAAATGTGGAGGAAATAATGAGACCTGGAGGTCTGATAGGCCGTTAAGCTGGAAAACAACTCTAGAGACAACTCTTTTCTTGGAATGTATCCGTAAGAGAAGTTCTGTTGGCACAGCTGCCTCACTCTTGAAACACAGGCAGTCCTTTGTTGGGACCTCTCATCCTGATGGCACTGGGATCTGCCCTGATGCTTCCGAAACAGTGTTGGCATCTACACAGCCATTGCAAGATCCTTCTGCACTGTGAGCTGAAGTTGCTCCGTGGCTGGAAGGGAGACTCCAATGCCAGGTTGGTCCAGCTGGGAGAGCAGGGGGTGAGCACGGCCCAGAGCACGCCAGAGAGGGAAATCCAGTGCAAAGGGATTTTTTTCTTAGTTTTTCTGCCTGGCATGGGGCGGGGGACCAATGAGCCTTGCTGCAGATGGTGTCTGTAGGGGAACCGTACTGGAGGGGATGTGGAAGTTCCTGGCAGTGTCAGGGGACAGCACAGCATGGTGTTCCCCACCTGACTCCTGAGGCTGGCGTCTGCAACGGCTGTCAAGGGGCTTGGGCTGCAGTGGGATGGACAGCTCCTGTGTCCTCAGTGTACAGTAAAATAATAAAGTCACAGACTTGTGATTAAACATCCCTTTTAAAGAGAAAGGGTTAAAAATCTCCGGATTCCTGAAACTGATGGAATCTGTGTAGTAGTAGAGCAAAAAGCAGGCGCAATGGTGTCAAAAGGTCAGATGTTTGTATCATTAAACCATTAAACCTTCGGAATATCAATATGGAAAGGGAAACATTAACTGGTTCTTCATTTCTGGCTGGAAGCAGTGGTGATATCTCAGAGAAGCATGAGAATTCCTTGGATCACTGGACTCCCATGTGAGATAGAAGGTCAAGGAAGTGGCACAAAATCCCCTGTCTCTTGTGCCAGGGCTGACATAATTTCCTCTGAGAGTGAAATCCGCGTCTCAAGTAAACCCTGTTCTTATAAACAGCCAAATTAGGAGTAATGCGGCCAGATGTGAAGTATGAGTTATACAAGGAAGAGTTCCAGAGGCTGCAGCATGTCCCCAGATGGTTTTTGCTAGCAGTGATTGAGAAAGAGGTGTTTTGTCCAGGGACTTCTGGAGAGATATCTCAGTGCAGAGCAAGACATAGGGAGGCAACAGCCCCTCTCAAGCCCCGTGCCCACCCCAGTCCCCCAGAAGTGACTGTACTGCAATGGGCAGAAAGAGTTGGTGGATCCAGAAGTCATGGTTTGTTCATGGGCGGATCTTCTGTCTTAGCTACCTCCTGCATTTTGCCACGCATTTTTCACTGTTACTAGTTTTAATTTAGTTATGGTCCAAAATGCACGAGTCCAGCTCACCTAGAGAATGAAAAATGATCTCTCAGCTGCTTTTGTATGCCATCACCGCGTCAGCAGTTCTTAGGAACTAGCACAGCTCGTGGCAGCGATACACTTGTATTGAGGTCCCTCATCGAGTTAGTTAGCTGGATTCAACTTTAGCTTGGCTGCATGTATCACATCCAGTTGTGGGGCAGTGGTAAAGCAAAGAGAACCACATATGAGCTTAATTAAACCTTGTCTGTTCCCTTCAGGGTACAATGAATAGATGGAGGAGGATGGGGCTGGTTGCAAATATTCTTCAGTAGTGACTTTTCCAAGAAGTGCTCAAATAAGGCTGTCGAGTTGTCATAGGCTCCAACAAAAAGCAGAGAGGTTAAATTTTCCTCTTGGCAGAGGAAGAAAGAGTGAGCTTGTGGAAGTCGTGCTCCTGAGCAGGATCCAGACTGGGCATGTGTTGCGAATGGGAGATTTAGACACTTACTTAAAGAACTGCTGTCAAAGGTGTTAGCAAAAGTGGTTTTAATGTGATGTAGTAAACACGCGACTTAAAATTCAGTGGCAAGGTTCACTCTGTTAATTACTGCATGGAAGAGCATGCAAAGGAAAACTGAGTTACACCCGAGTTAGAATTATTCACAGAGAGAGAGTGAAGATGCAGAGGGTAGTGAAGAGTCAGAGGTTCAGAGTGGACCCCCTTGCTTTCTGAATTCCTTCTCAGAGAGAAGTCTAGGTGCGGCTAGGTGCGGACGTGGCCTCAGCCTTGGTTGGTGGTTTATGCCTAGGGATCATATGTTTGTGTAATGTTGCACTAGTGTAAATTCAGCATGCAATCAAAGTCACCAAGGCAAAATCAGAGTTCTCCTTCTACAGGGTTATGCATGGTCACTTGCCAAAGATCTGTCGTTGCTGAAAGGTCTCTCTGCCTCGAGGAGCAACCGTGAGGGGCATCCCAGCTCAAGGGGAGATCGCCGCCATGCAGCCGTGCTGCCTTGAAGAAGGCTCTCTTAGGCTGTCGTATTTATGGAGTAAAGTGGTTGGCTCGTAGTCGAATTACATGCGACGGGAAAGATATGCATGAGACTACTTGAACTCACAGTTTTCTTTGTTAAATGAGTCTTGGAAAAGCCACCAGCTATTCATGTGTCGAACACATGATCAAGTGTTCCAAGCTCTCATGCATCGATGCTCACGGAGCCACTCCGCTCCTCTGTGAGTTTTCAGAGAACAGATTGAAACTAGAGAAGTTCTTGGGCTACGGCTCAGGCCTTTACCTCCTCCGGAGCCTGCACCAAACCACCTGGTCAGGGGCTGGAGCGCACCCGTCACAGCCTGGAAATAACCTCCTTGAATTGAGCGGGCAGGGGTGCAGCATCCAGGACAAATCTGGATGGCCGAGACGCTGACAGTTTCTGCGGCAGTACTCGGCAGTGGGCCTGGGCACGAGGGGAGAGCTCGCCTTCCCCGCGCTCAGACGCTGTGGCAACAACACAGCCTGTAAATCTGCGCTGCAGCCACTCACTTGAAAACAATCTAGTGCCGGTGTTGCAGAGAAAGCAAACATGGAGAAGTAAGAGAAATCAACTGGGCAGGGGTGAGAGGGAGCGAAAACGCAATGGGTTTTTCTGGAGCACTCCCTGTCCCAGTGACTTGGGGCTGAGCTATAGCCCTGCTGCGGCGCGTGGTTCTCTGTTGTCGGCAGCCCGATGTCACCCGGCTGCCTGCTGGCACGGCCACGGCAGAGGTGCATTGTCAGTTCCACCTCTGACTGTGGCTTTTCATGATGTACGTCTCTAGGGCAACGTTGCTCTCACAGAAATCCTTCACACCAGGCAGGCAGACACCTCTCAGGTTCTCTTCACATCTCCTCTCCTCTCCACTTCTTGCAGCCGGGCCGGGCCCAGTTGAGCCCAGTGTGCTCTGCGTGTTGATGGGATGCTGCTGGCTACCCAAAAAACGTTTGTACTTTCTCAGCACCTGCTTGCAGAAGGGGCAGTTTCCTCTGCCTGCCTTCTGGGTCATGCTCCACTTATTTGTGGTGTCTCAATGAAGCAATCTTTTGACGTGAGGAAGGAAAAAAAAAAAGGTAGAAAAGCCTGAGCCAAGGCATCTAGGAATTTTGGAAAGAAGGAAGCAGCTTGGACTAAGGCTACGAGTAGGCGGGGAGAAAAAAAAAAAGTAGATGTAAGAAAGGAAAGCACTGAAGAGTGATGTTAGTTCAACTTTATGCACGTGATGATTTCATGGTGTCTCAACCAGTGCCAGCATGCCTGCCAGAAAAAGATGGGATGTTTTGGTTTTTTTTTTAAAGGAAACTGTTCTAATTTAATGCCCTGAGCCTGGAACATAAGACTGTAATGGTAGACAAATGACCTAGCATTGGAGTATTTTTCTAATACAGAAGCTTCAGTCCTGAACTGACTGTAAGACCAAACCACATCGTTGGCAGATGCACCTAAAGGGCAGCAGCTGTTTGGCAGCACTGTGATTAACCTGAAGGCTGATAATTTATGTATGATGTCTGCTAAAAACCCCTGAAATTGTATCTCCCGAGGCTCATCATCTACCTGTTCCATGACAAGGGCTCCGTGTGCGGTGTCAGGGAAGACCAAGCACGTAAAGCGTTCCACGAACACTGCTTTCTTCTCAGAGCACAATTTGCAAACACAGTTAACTCAACTGGACCTTTCGATCTGTGGTCCATGTGATGAAAGTAGGGACAAAGTACGAACAAACACCAGGGGACAGAGGGCCTTGAGGGACAGAGCGGACTATGGACCGGGGAGGAGGCATTGCTTTTCTGAGGTGCAGCAAAAGCTTGTAGCAGCGTCAAGCCGGGACTGCTGCTTGTGACCAGCTGCAGGTCGCGCTGCACAGGGCGGCTGTGCGCTGTGTGGGGATGGTGAGGGACCTGCAAAGGTCATCGCACGTGCCAAAAGGGATGGCCAAGTCCAGGAAGAGGGCTTATGGCTCTGTGGAGCTACCTAGGCTTGTAGGGAAGAGGGACAGGAGCAGGGTCAGCCACTCTTCAGGTTGCTGTTGGAACCTTGTACTGCACTTGCTGAGAGTTAAAAAGGACTTTGGTAGTTTGACTTGCCTCCTTTCCACCCCCCCCAAAAAAAAATAAATAGAGAAAGGAGTAGGTTTTAACCTCATTCATACCCTCTGCTTACAGGCTCTGAAGTTCCCTGCCCCATTCCCGTGGTGCCAGCGGCAGCAGAGATTTCCACAGAAGTGCTCATTTTATTGTAAAGCTGAACTGCGACTTGCCACCATTGTGCAAGAAGTAATACAGATTTTAAAAAACAAACAAAAATCCCCAAACAAAAAAAATTTGCCACAAAACCAATTAAAAAGAACCCACAATCACCTGAATCTGCTTATGAAACTGGAGCCTTGATCTTTTCCCATCTGAGAAGAGGCAGATCTCAAAACTGTCCTTCTCAGGAATG
>WHYT01017342.1:114293-125428 GCA_009806455.1 Tetrax tetrax
CCTCCTCTGGACCCTCTCCAGCTGGTCCATGTCCTTCTTATGTTGGGGACTCCAGAACTGGACGCAGTACTCCAGGTGGGGTCTCACCAGGGCAGAGTAGAGGGGCAGAATCACCTCCCTCGACCTGCTGGCCACGCTCCTCTTGATGCAGCCCAGAATGCGGTTGGCCTTCTGGGCCGCAAGGTCACATTGGCGGCTCGTGTTGAGCCTCTCGTCCACCAGCACTCCCAAGTCCTTCTCCTCAGGGCTGCTCTCCATCCATTCTCCACCCAGCCTGGATTTGTGCCTGGATATGGCTACAATCCATCTATCTGTGCGGTTAAGAAGATAATCTCTCCTCATTCTTGACCTCGGTCTACCTTCTGCTTCATGTGCAATGCCCTTGACATAGGGACTGGCTCACGGGGGGTTTGCAGGAGGCTTAGCACAAGGGGATCTCCCAGTATGGATGTGGTGTAAGCACTGAACAATGCAGCATCTGTGGATACAGAACTGGAGGGGCAGAAACTGGTAATATGGTGATACAGAAACCTCAGGGGAGATGCATCTGGTGGATCTTTGCTCAGTTTTCCACTTGGTGAAGAATCAGGCACTGTATTTCTTTTTAAAGCACTGAATTCGCATCAGGGATGAATTCTGGCGTTTCAGTAAAGGTTTTTAAAACTCAGTATATTAACTAAAATTACTAGCTGTCTGAAGTTCACAATGTGGTTCTTAGACTAACCCACAAAAACTCCTTCTGCTGGCAGTATCTGGGATAGTTTCATTGGTCTCTGCTGCAGTAAGCCACCAGTGCCAAGAGATACGACAGCTGTTTTTCTTCGTAGTATCTCTTTGCATTCTTCTGAGCAAAGCTCATTGTGTATACTCAGTTTTGTAAGGCAGTTTTTCCAGATAAAGCTTCATGTTTCCTTGTGTTCACAGATGTATATGATGCCTGACCTAGTAGTAAAGATCTACGTCGATTGTCATAAACAATTGTGGTTTTGTTTCCCATTCTCATTATGTTTCAGCCATAAATTAGTTCATGTGCTATTTTCCTGACTTAACAGATTAGCAGGGAAGTCCCTTGCAAGAATGAAAGTGGAGGTACGTGAGAACTGGAAACCAAAACCAGTCCAAAGCACACTGGTGCCAATGATATAATGGGACAATGACTGTTAATGCTGAGACCTACCCCCTCCTAGGGCTTATTATCACTCTCTCAATTTCCTGGAACATGAAATAAGATAAATAAAAAACCCAGGTAATAGTTCTCTGAAACAAAAGGGAATAGAAGCCAAAAATGCTGCTTGTAGACATGCACATGCCTAGAAAAACTCTAGGTTCTTCTGTGTTCATAGAACTTGATTTTAATTTCATGTCTTCTGGTTCATTTCTCATGTTGAGTTTCTGGGTAGAGTTCTGGCTAAAGTTAATGTTTATGTTCTGGGCTGTGTTCTTTCTGGATTAAAGGAAAGGAGTTTTGTGGTGGATCAAAGTAGAAGATTCCTTTGCCACAGGAGAAAGTTCTTGTTGGAGGTTCTCCCTTGGAAGTCAAAAGAAGCCTCATTCAGGAGCAGAGCTGCTAGGATTAGAGCAGTATAAATACAGTCTCGTAAGGACCCCGATCGCAGTGACATCAGTAAAGCAGAACACAACTCTCTGTCCTTCATCCGTCAAGTTAGTTATCTGCAAGTTGCTTGGACCTTGAGGACAAAATTGTGTAAGGAACTTGAAAATTTTGCCTTAAACAGAAATCAGTGCATATGAAGGAGTGGGCTGATGGTCAGCTGTCAGAGATACTGTCCTGGTTCTGGCTAGATAATTTTCACCTGACCTGGGAGAGGAGCTGGAGCTGATGGCACCTGTGGCTGGGGGACACAACTGGGATAGGTTACTAATTAGCCAAGAGCTGGGATAGTTTACCCAAATTAGCCCAAGGGCTGTTCCACACCACGTCCCACCATGCTCAGTACGTGAAGTGGGGATGGTGCTGAGGGGAGGTTGCTGCTCCTTGGGAGGGAGCTGGACATCAGGATCCACCATGAGCGATGGTACTGGAAATTGCTTGCTTAAGTATTTTCTGTTATTGGTTTTTTGTTTGTTTATTTTCCATCTCTGTTTTCTTTTCTTCTGTTGTTCTCTTAAACTTTTTTTAAATCTCAACCCACAAGTTTTGCCTTCTTTTCTTCACCAGTTCTCCTCCCTGTCCCACTGGAGGGTGGGGGCAGTGAGTGAGAGACTGCATAGCTTAGCCCGAGCAGGGCTAAGCTACTGCAGGTACCCAAGAGGTTTTACAAATGCTTCAGCAGATACACGGTATGTTATTTGTGATCTTATTTCCAGAAGGTCTCTTGTCATGCAGTGCAAGACAAGAAAGTTCTGCAGCCCACAAAGAAAAAGCAATTCTGGAAGCATATGTCTGGGTGACTAAGAGAAGGGGAAGTTCCTCCTTGAAGACATAAACAGAAAAAAAAATTCTTAATTTATCAAGTACTTAATTTAGAGTTTAAAGATGCAGTGCAAGCTTTATCTATGTAAGCTAAAATAAACTTCTCAAAACAGTTCTTAAATGTTGAAGTTATTTGCCTGTTCCTGGAAATTTTAGTGTAGGCAGCATGTTTCCTCCAAATTTCTATTTTGTGCTTGTAGAAAGCAGGTGTTTGAGGAACTGGGAACACTCACAGGAACACTGAAAATGAAAACAGGGAAAGGGGAACTCAATATTGTGGCCCTTGGGAAGAGGCTAATCTGAAGTGCCTCTTGTGTGCCAGGGTATTACCAAATTGTTGCAATTTGGAACTAACTTTTTTTTTCTGTGAAAAATGAATGAAATCAAAAGAAAAATGAAAACTTTGAGTCAGATTATGAGAATATTGGTATTTTTTTGCACTGACAGCTTGCACTAGAACTTGAACGTAGCTGCTATTTAGACGGGCTGGGTTTGGTGAGGAGTTTAGCCCTGTTAACAGTTCCTCAAACCATTCACTTTTCCAGAGCTCCAAAAAACCCCAGAGTGAACCTTTACGATGTTCCTCAGCTACAGCTTGTTCCCTTGTGCTATTTGCATTGCACATTAAAACACGTTTAAAAAGTACTGGCCAACTATTTTTGTCAGTGGCCCACTTGGCAAAGATGTGGAGATTGGAAATAACCATTACTAGTTCCCTAAAAAAAAAAAAAAATAAATAAAATTGATTATTGTCTAGTGAGTAGAAGGGCTCGCCCTGAGTGCCTTGCAGCTGGGGGACGTGGGGGATGCAAAGAGACTGCTCTTGTTCAGAGCAGCCAAAGGATTGGGGTGCTTTCCACCCCACACTAGCACACGCACTTGTCTTCCAGTTTCTGTAGAGCCGTAGCTGAGACGGGCAGCGGAGCGCGACAGCGTGTCGCTCAGGGGTTGTTCTTGAAACACACCGCGGTTCAGCTGGGAAGCAGGGACCTGCAGCGCGTTTCTCCTTCCCTTGTGCTGGCCGGTCTTTGAGATCACTTGCGACCTGGAAATGGGACCGGCAGGTGAAATACCAGAGAAAGAGGGTAGGTGTGGGTTCCTGGGGGACAGAGGGGCTGTGGTCTCCTAATGGAGATGCTGCAGTCCGTGGGACGGAGGCTGCGTGTGGCAGTAGCAGCAGCTGAACCTTCTGTCGCTGTTGTGCCCGCTCCTAGGTAGAGGTTTTGGGTCAGCAAGGCGTCCCGTATCAGCATGTCAGAGTACGGGTACTGCCGTGCCCTCAGGATAAGTATCACAAAGGGCTGCTTTTATATTGTTAACTTATTAACCTGAAGGTTACCCTGTCAGACCTGTTTTTTTTTTTTCCATAATGGCAAGTTATATCTCAGTGACGAATGCCAGGCCATTTGAGGTGGCCGGGAGGGGTGCGATGTGTGATGGGCTGGATGGGGGAGCTTGTTCGAGACGTCTACTGCCGGGGCCCTTACATGAGCTCTACCCGTACCCAGCGGTGTGTGCAGATGCAATCCCACCCACGGCAAAGTCTGCAGCCTTTCCCGTATAGATGTGTTCTGGCCGTGCATTGGGCAGAGAAGATACTTAGCCCCGTTTTGGAGGGGCAAAGAGGGGATTACGCTGTCTCTTCCAGCCATGCCAGGAGCACCAGGAGGTAGAGCAGAGCAGCCCCTGCCATTGCCTCCCCGCGACCCGTGCGCCAGCCGCTTTCCGGCTGCGGGTTTTGCTTTCTCAGAAATCATTTTGATAGGAAGGGTTTCTGAGGAGGGTGGAAATTAAAGCCATTTTCTGCATTCCCGACTTAGAAATAACAAAGGAGCCGTGATTTAATTGTTCATTATGAAAATGGACTTAAAACCGTTTCCTGGTTTTGTCTGCATCTGTTTATATGGGTGTTGGGAACAAAGAGACCAGAATGACTCTCCCTGAAGCTACTTCTTAGTAGCAGGTTGCAGAGTTGATTTTGGTCTGTCTCCTGACTGTTCCCTGGTTTGGAGATGAGGCTCCTCACTTTTTAAATCTACAGAGAGGTGCTGTTTACCCTTCGGTGCCGTGTGGCTCTTTGGTCTCGGCCACCTACACGGACCCCGCAGTAGGTTTTGGCTATCAATTCCCAGACCAGCTCCGTGGGGTTCTCCTCCTGTGCTGTCAGTTCTCCCACGTCCCCTGAATGCCACACCACTTCTTTGACTTTCCCTGGGTTTTTGAGACAAAAACTGATTTGCCACAGGCAAAATCCCAGCTTCCTGGACAAGCTGTATGACAGCAGGTGGGTATTTTGTGCACTAAAAGCTCTTTAGTACTGGCTGTGTGTCCTATGGTGTGTAATTTCATCAGTTCAGCTCTCTTACAGCCCTGCAGATACCTGACCCCCTCTTTCATTTCTAGTAGCCCCATCTAGCTCTGCCGTGCAGGGCAGGGCAGATGGCACCTCTCCTAAAAACTGTCACAGCAGCTTATTTTGAACCCTTAATGGATGGGTGGCACTCCTACCCAGGAGCCAGAGGCTCAGACTCGTAGACAAGGAAATCTTAAATGTGTGAAAACCATGTTGCACAGCTGGTCTTGCATGCTTTTCTCAGAGCGCAGCGTGTTTAGGAGTGTGGTGGTTTAGCCCTGGTCACCACACAGTTTCTCACTCCCCCTTGCCCTCCCTGGAGGGATGGGGGAGAGAATTGGGAAGCAAGGAGACCTTGTGGTTTGCCATGAAGCCAGTTTACTAGAATAGCAAAGGAAAATGACAATAATAACAGAATATAAGGATATTAAAATATATAAAATGGACAATGCATGCTTTCTCACCACCCGATGCCGCAACAACCAATACAGCCCGTCCCAAGCAGCGATCATGGAAACAAAACGGAGCAGCAAGGCAGAGAGAGTGATGCTCCCCCATGGGCAACCCCCACTTACATACTGAGCGTGACGTTTATGGCGTGGAACACTCTTCTTGGCAGGTTTGGGTCAATTATTCTCTCTGTATCTCCCAGCTTCCCGCACCTGTGCATCAGTGAGACCTGGAAAGCCGGACAGTGTCCGTGGGCTCATTAACAGCTCATAACATCAGGGTGTTTATCAACATTCTTCACAACAGAAATCCAAACCGCAGCAGCTGCTGAGAGGAAAATTAACTCCATCCCAGCCGAAACCAGGACAAGGAGGAACAGGAAGAGTTTATCCTTGGGGAAATGAAAGAAGAAAGATCTCGAACAGAGGCTGTGCAACTGGACTGGGACTGGCTTTTTGCAACAGCTTCCTGATAGCTCATTGTCACTTCTTGTTTCTAGAGAACTGGTGGGTTTAACCTACGCCCTTTTTTCTTATGAACATGGTATAAGCTGCTCAGAAGGAGCAGAGAAGTCTTTGCTCTGTTTTGTGTGGTGGTTTCTGACTACTTCAACACACTCATGGCTGTGAGAACCAAATACTGATCTGAGAAAGGTTTCTTTCTGAGTAGGCAGTCATGCCCAACATGATTTCTTGTGCCACTGCAAGATCTTAAGTTCTGCCTGGAAAATGAACTCTTTCAGGATGGTGAATTATAGTTTTTTTCTGGCTCTCTCTTATTGTGTTTGTGTTTGAACCAGTCAGGAAGCCACCAGTGTGGAAGGATGTGCAAACTTAGGGCTCCCAACAAAGCTGACGGAAGACACAGCATCTCTTGTCCCTTGCTGTCATTCAGATTTTCTTCTCATCTCTAATTTGTGTAGTATTGGTGGTTTTGTTGATTTAATCTCACAGTTACATGAAAAAAAAAAACCTCTTGCTTTATGGTCAGTTAGTTCTCAAAATGCTTGTTTCAATGTTGTTACGGATAAAGCTTATGGGGCCTGTACGTTGCATTGGAGTACTTTGGTTTGCTGATTGTCCATCCAGCATCTTTAAATCATGCAATCCCAGTCTTCGGCCGGAGTGTATCATCCTCTTACCTCCTTTTCTCCTCTCTGTGATACAGTCCTCAGCAGACTGAATGTAACTTGAATAGAAAATTGTTTGACACCTACAAGGGAAGAACAACTGTATCCCTTCCTGGAGTTAACTGTGGAGGACGTTGTCATGTTTCTCCTTATTTTGCTTTGGAAAGACTTTGGTATGGGGATTATACTGGAGTCAGTGTCTTTCCACTTTTCCAATAAACAGCAAATCTTATTTACTGATCTGTTCACAGCTTTTGAATAAGTCAGTTGCACATTCAGTGACATATTTAGCCATCCACCTCGGAGCAATTTGAATACTAAAATCCTCCTTTTTTTTCCCCTCAAAAAATCCTACGCTCTTCTCCCATCTTGAAAATGTCTGAGGAAGAAGAATGTAATTTGCCAAGCTCCTTAGCAAGTAGTGTAAAAAGCATCACAAACGGGCTTTGGGGTAAATGCTTGTCATGTCAGAAAGGGAAAGGCCTTACAGAAAACCTGAATCGAGCCTGTGCAGACACAAAATGTGAGACCTCAGATAGGTGCATCCCTGATGAAGGAAAGACCTATGAAAATGAATCAGATGAGGGGAAGTCTGGCCAAGGTACTTCTCCTGAGATTAGAGAGCAGGTAGGTGAAGGGGAACACAGAAAGGGCAATCTTGCAGCTGCCATGATAACGCTGCTTTGAGGATGCTCGTGCATTGTATCCGTGCTGAGCCCCATCAGCTTGGACCTTCCTTTGCTTTTCCCTGAGCCTGATCACAGGAGCACCTGCTCCCAGCTGCAGCCTCCAAGCAGACAGCGTAGTGATAAGGAATGTTTCCTCTCCTCCCCCTCATATTTCCTTGGAATAGGGTACTCCCTGCTGAGCATACAGGTGTGTTCCAGCATGGCAAAACTCCACCCTGTAAATAGAAAGACAGGCAAGAAATGGCTGTGGCTAGCCACAGATAGGCTTGTTTTTGTTTTTTTTTTTTTTGTTTGTTTGGGTTTTTTACATCCTGTTTTCTTTTAGTATGTGTGAATTTGGCAGTCTGGACTATTTGTGAATGGCACAAACGTTTGTTTTTAACCCAAGCTCACTGTGAAGTCACTGTTAAACCAGTGCTGAGAGCCAGGGTGTCAGACTGTAACGAAAAAATTGCAGTCCTGGGATCTACTGAGAGAGTGGCTGCATCACCTCATGTTTCGTTCCTGGCAGGTGATGTGTACACCGTTTGACTGGCTTATGTCAATAATCAACACTACCTCCAGAGATCTAGAAGCCTTATGCACATGCTGGAGGTGATCCTCGGAGCCCGGGACGAGGTAAGGGAAATAAGGAAGGCACTGTTTGAAGAAGCCTCCCAGCAGCCCTCTGAGTCCCTGCAGATGAGAGAAACTGAAGCACAGCAGACCCCAGGTGTGTGACGTACTGCAGAACAGGTCCTTGAAGCCTTCGTGCCGTGGTCAGAGCTAATAAATAACTTTCTCTATAAAAGGGCAAATGTAGACGTGCCCCATTGAAAAATGAATACCTGTAGTGTCAATCTCTAAGTGCTCTGCGAAGGTCAATGGGTGTTATTTTACCGGAGTAGCAAAGTCTGGGAATTGGGTTTCTTTGATGTATGAAGGGCAGCGCAGGCTCTTTGCCCTCCAGCCCTGGCTGCTCGTGCCGGGTTACGTGGTGGGCACAAAGTCAGTCAGACAGCAGAAGTGCTGCTGAAGCACGCGTGTTTGGCAGAGTAGCTTGCAGCACTGGTCCCTGTGTGTTGTTTTTTTTTTTTTAATTTTATTTTTTTCCCCTCCCCATGTTTTCCAGCTGTGGACTCGTGTGCAGCAGTACGGAATTACCTTGTTTGTGTTACGTGCTCTGTGCTCCTTGAGAAGTGAAAGTGAAAATCCAGTTGTTTTTTAAAGAAGGGAGAAGCCAGCTTTTTTCTTTCTCTGGGATCTGCCTGGCTCCTGCATCTCTGGTGCGGGGCTCGAAGAGGCGCTGAATGAACGGGGAGCTGGAACGGCTGCTGGGGTGCGCGGGGAAGGGAAGGGGCACGGAGGCTTCCTCAGACGCAAACAGCTTTTGAGGTACTGGTGCTGTCTTCATCTTTAAGGTGTCCTGTCTTACAGCCAGTCTTTTCTCTTACAAATTTTTGCAGTTTCCTCTTTTTAAGTAGATGTTTAGAATTGGGTGCTAAGAAAGTCTGTGGTGGAAGGGAAATGAGTAGCAGGTTTCACGTATCCTCCCTAAGGAAGAATGTGTGTTATTTGTGCGCGTGATCTTGCCAAATAAATGCCGTCACCTTTTACAGCCCTGACTGCAAACTTGCGTGCCGTTCTGCACGGCTTTCACCTTGCTCGTGTGAATGCAAAAACCCCACAGCTTCATTGCGTGGTGTGCTTATAGAAAAGTGTGAGCGACCACAGAAGCAACAGAATAAAGCTTTTGGAGTGTTTTCATCTTCACGTAATTCCCAAATGATTTTTCCCACATCTAATTAACTTTTTTTTTTTTCCCCTTATAGCTCCTTAGCACCTTTTGCTAATATCTCCTTTTCCAAAATTGCCATCCTGTCGTATTTGCAAATAAAGGATCATTTGCCAGGAGGGTTGCGGTGGAAGACTTTGCAGCTCTCTTCCTTCTCAAGGAGAAGCTGTCACCCGTGCTATCTGATTGTGCGTTGTTTTCCCTGTGGCTACTGCTCCGCTCCCCGAAAGGGACCTGTGGGATCCTGGTGGCTCTGGGTTCAAAACGAAACAGAGACCAAACCAGAAAGCCTCAGTCAGTAAGGATATTAGCTTTAAAGCAGAATAAATGAAACCAGTGAATTGGTTCATTCCACTTGTCTGAATGTGAGAGAGGAGAAAATGAAATGTTAGTGTTTTCTAATGGCTACCACGGACAATGCTTTAAGAGCAGTTGTGAGGAAGCTGTGTGCTTTACTCGGGATTTTTTGCAGAGATTTCTCAGCTCAAGCACAGTGTCCTGATTGCTTTCTGCACTGGCTTGTTGGAACTGTGGAAACAAACTGCACTCATAGGCTTGCTCTGAAAAAAGCTTCTTTATCACCCCCTGTGACTTCATTTATTTGTTTATTTTAAATTGTGAAAGCTTATTGAGTGATATTCAGCAGATCAAGGTGAAACCATTACTGAAATTAAACCAAAAATTAGCTTTCACGTAAATTCTACTCCTTTTCCAGCAAAGAACTTAGAGTAGAAAATAAAATCTGTAGGATCTTCTGAAGTTTCTTGGTTTTTATTTTGGTGCCTCCTTACTTCCTTCAACAGTATTATTTTCTTCAGAGGGACGCACATCTAAATCCCAAGGCAGCAGCCCTGCTCTGCCGTCTCCTACGGCCGGGACTTTGGGTGACCTCCCCGCCACCGCTCTGCGCTTGTCGCCATGGGGGTCCCCACTGCAGTGGCAGCCTCGGCTGAGCTGTGCTGGAGTGGGGGGTCCTTGAGCCTGGGGATGCAGGGAGGGAGCTGGTTTAACTGGTGCTGGAGTAGGAAAAAGCAGGTGTCTAACCAGAATATTCCAGCTCGTTGGCTTTTCCCTTTGAGAGAGGACCTCTCCCCTGGTGGAAATTATGCTGTTGTGTTCATGGCTGCCTTACGTTCTTGTCTTGGTAAACACTGGAGTTGTTTATTGTGTTGTGATTGCTATGATGTTATGGGAGAAGGAAAAGCAGGAGAGTTTCAGGTTGTGATTTTTACTCAAACAGATCCTTTCAAAAATAAAACCAAAAGCCCTTGTTAGGGCTCTACAGCTTTCCATTTCTGGGTAAATCCACTCTCTCCTGCCAGTGATCTCAGGTTGGCTTGTTTGTGGGGTCAGGTCTGACCTGGGGAAAAGCTCTTTAGCTGTGTGTGAATGAATGGTGCTTGGTGAAGGAGCTCCAGATCCTCGTGGTTGCTACTTTACTCATCTTCTGTTTGCAGCTGATCCTCTCTTAGGGTCTGGCTTTGCTTTCTTACAACTGTGTGGACAACTTCTGTAGCTCTGAAAAGTGCAAGTTTGTATTGCCTTGAAAAGAAAGGCAAGCAGGTAAAAAAATTGATGAAAAAAATATTATATTTTTCTATCCAAAGAGCATGTTTCATTTTCGATGTGTTTTATTGTTGAAGTATGATTATACTGATGGCAGGTGGTCAAGACAGCTCTCGGACACCTGCCAAAAAAGAGGATTGTAAGACCCAGTAGATGGGGGCAGAGATCTGGTAGACAGTGTTCTGTGTTTTCAAGATTAAGAGAAGGAGGGCAGTGGGAAGGAATGTCACCAGAGAGAAGAGGGAGATGTCCTTTGAGTAGAATAAGAGGAGGCAAGAAGACTACAAAAGAGAAGAGAAGTCAGAATGAATGAGGACAGAAGATACAGACCTCAGGCTGAAAACTACTTGGGGGGGGGAGGGAACCAAACAGTTATTGTCCTTAACCTCTGGGCAAATAACTCCTAGACGTGCTGTGAGGACTGCATCATGCTGCTGAGTACACTCTGCGAAGGACAAGGAGGGGTATATACAGGCACAAATCCAGGCTGGGCGGAGAATGGATGGAGAGCAGCCCTGAGGAGAGGGATTTGGGGGTGCTGGTGGACGAGAAGCTCAACGTGAGCCGGCAATGAGCGCTCACAGCCCAGAAACCAACGGCATCCTGGGCTGCATCCCCAGCAGCGTGGGCAGCAGGGCGAGGGAGGGGATTCTGCCCCTCTGCTCCGCTCTGCTGAGACCCCCCTGCAGCGCTGCGTCCAGCTCTGGAGCCCCCAACAGCAGAAGGCCGTGGAGCTGTTG
>WHYT01017342.1:140219-159753 GCA_009806455.1 Tetrax tetrax
TGTTTATTTGCAATATACAAATAGAGGCAAATATTTGTTTATGAACTAGAAAATAACTAAAGATACTAAGCAGTCTGAATCACCAGATGCCATAATTTGAGAGTTGTTATTTCATTTTAATGATTTGGTTTTGTTTTTGTGTTATTGTACTCATCACAATAAAACATCAACTTAAAAAGTGGCTATTTGTTAGGTAACCCTGTGTTGATCATAATATTGTTTGGTATATTCATCTCCTTAACCATCACAGAATTCCCAAGCTCATAATCCAGTAGTGTTGTCATGGTTCACTTAAACGTTGCAAAAGCAAAGGCAGGGAATAAGAGACGTCTCCTGGCATCTCCTTTTGTATCCAGCAGCCAGCCTTTGTGGGGCTGAGTGGAAGCTTATTTCATAACCTGCCTGAGCTCTGCTTTCTTTACAATAATTGATGGAATTTCTAAGCTTTCAAGCATTAAAGAAACTCTTCAGGAGCATCCCCTCTCCCTGTGTATTCACACAGAGATCAGTGCTTGCAAGAAGAGTTTTTCATCAAACCAGGGAGGGAGCAGGAGCTACATGTGAATTGTAGCCGAGATTCCCTTTTGCTGGTGGTGAGCAGCTCTTGTACCACAGCCTCTACACAATGTCACGCTAAATGTGAAGCCAGGGGGCAGGTGAGAGGTACATACCACGCTGTTGCTTGGAATTAGGCACATTGTCATGGCCAAGACACAGCTCAAACCTGTAGTTTTGTTAGCAGGCTTTGTATAATAAATTAAAGTTTACCTGAAGTATCGGAGCATCTCTCATCCACTTGCTCCTCACAAAGCCAAGACTTTTGCATTTGCAGCCACCAACCAGGCAGCCTGCTGAGCCCGTGGAAACGCTCACAGACTGAATTGATTGTACCGAGCGCCTACGTTTCCAGTAAAGCCACAACAGGAAGATACTTGCCTGACTTTGGTACTGTAAGAGCAACTTTGAGCCTACCTTTTCTCAGCTGACTGTAAACCGAAGGTAGGTACTCACCACAGACTATTTCTAATTCTGCCCTCAAGGTTGGGGGTTGTTTTGTAGTAGGAAACCATGGGCGTTGCAAGTGTGAAGTCAAAATGAAGATACACCTCTGAAAGAAATCTCTTTCTCCCTGTTAAATTCTTTGTTACACTAAGGCAAAAGAAGTAAGCTGGTAACTTCTGTTAGTAGACAACTGATGTAGCTGGAAGAAAACAGGCCAACTTGTGGCACAAGACCCTTTCTTCAGGTCTTTAACTCATCAAGAACAACTACAAAGACTTTTGAAAATGCTGTGGACATCAAATCTCCCAGCTGCAAGTCTCTTTCTTCTGCTTCTCCCGTGCTTCCCTGGCCAGAACGGTACGTACAACATGGATGTTCTTACATTTCACATCTCAATATTTTCTTTCCTTTTTTTTTTTCTCCCTTAGTCTTTTGTCTCAAACGGGTTCCTAGCAAATTCACCATTAACAAAACCAGGTGCAACTTTGATAAACATTCTCTGAAATGACAGAATGGGTTTTTAGAAAAAAAAAAAAAAGAAAGAAAAATTGTGCTTAAACTTTTCTACACAGAAATCACACTCTGTAGAAAGAGTGGCAGTTGTCTTCCGAGTCATTCAACATGAACTGTATCTGTATCATTAAGGCTGACAGTGGGAGCCCACTACTGGCTAGAAATGAATATTGTTAGTAAACTAGGGACATAATTATTGAAAGTATAATAAAACCTTACTATAAAAACCTATTGCTGAATATTGTTGTAGCTATTGAGAGTAAAAGCTGAAGGCACACTTGAAGAAAAGTGTGAATCTCTGAGGAAAGAAATGTCTTCAGACAGTCAGCCCTCTATTCCGCCATGACCACTGACAATAACTAGAAAGGATGGTGACTTGAGAAAAAAATATTTTCCATAACTTGATATATCTAAAAAGAAGATGCAGTGAAGCTGGTAGTGGTATTTATTTTGAGTGTTTTTGTGATTCTTTAGTTAGTGGCTGTTACGGAGTCAATACTGATTTCTGCAAATATAATTTAACTCTTGAACTTCTATCCTGATCTTTTGGAGAAAACAATTGATTGTCTGTGGCTGCTTCTCATTAGCTGCTTGAGTTCTTAGATCACAGAAGTGTGGGTTAGCTTAGAAATTTTAGGCTGATGCCAATGAATTTCCTAGGCTTTCGTTCCCCACTTCCAGAGGCTGAGTGCTCTGCGCTTCTCCAGCTTCTTTCTATACGTTTGTCCTCGATATGCAATACTCTATACTGAATTTTTCTTCCCTTGCTTGTAATGTGATTTATTTTAGGTGTTCCCCGTTTTATCCCTCTGTTCCTTGCTACTGGTTACATAGGTACTTACTGTTCGGTTTCTTTTCACATTGAGGTTGGCAGAGACTTCAGAGGGTCTCATTACATATTTTTATACCTTTGTTTCCTAGTATAAGCTGCAGTTACACCTTTGCAGTTCTCTTCCTAAGAGGCTACATTATCCAGTATCTTCATATTGCTAAAACCTCCTTTTTAAAAAAGTCTGTATTTTTTCCATTCTCTGCCATTTTTTTTATCCCTTTGAATTCCAAATTTCGATCCTCAACCAGCTCCAATTATGAGGCTGAGTTCCATGAAGCTTGTGTTTTGAGAACTAATAGGATCACACTGGGAATCTGCAGGGCAGACTGAACTTTTTGCATGAGTAACAAAAGCTGCTTTTTTTTTTGCCAAGGCCTTTTAAGAATTGGGGAGGTGTTGAATTGCACAAGTCAATGGGAATAAAAGGCACCGTAGGTTTCAGGACAGCCAAGAGATGATCTCTGCAGGATAGCAAGACTAAGGTCCAATCTTACAGAGCTGTTCTGTTGATGGAGTGGTGATTTTTGAAAACTCTTTTCATAACAGATCAAGAAGAACTCTGATATTATAATTTCAATTGCATTTCTTATTTTTAGGTGAAGAAAATGAACAGTCAACAGACATTATCAGTGTTTGGGAAGGAGACTCCTTCAGCATAACTTGCTCATTTAAAAGTTCAGAACATGAACTGGGAGTGTACTTGACAGCTACCATACGGCTGGTCAATGTGATATATGTTTCCAAGCAGAATACTTCATATATCCTTCCTGCTTTGGCTAATCGCATCAACTATTCAGAGGAAGGAGGGAATCTCAGGATAACCCTGCACGATGTACAGGAATCCGATTCCAATATCTACCTATGCGCTAAGTTTGTTAAACGCCAAGGCCATCACGAAAAGCTGAATGGGACGACAACCATAGTATTGGTGAAAGGTACTGCAATTCCCCCTTTTATGTCATGAATTAATAAATACTGATATGTATTTTAAATCAAAGGTTGGAAGAAAGCATGACGGGAGGGAGAGTCTGACAGGACTTTACTCATGTCTGCTCCGGTGGTGTACTGACTTGAAGGAAGGTGTGGGACTGTTCCCTGAAAAGATGAAGAAAACATGTTAGATAGAACAGTACCAAGAAAACCCCTGGTACCTCACTTCATGACTAACTTAATTCTAGCTACAGCTTTTCACATGATTCACAGGATGCTGCAGCAGTCTGGAAACAGTGAGGGCTCAGAGCTCTTTCCAAAACAATCAGTCAAGTCTTTACTAATAACTAGCAACGCAATGAGCCTCTTTTTGTAGCGGTTTTTGCAAATCTCTCTTTCTCTGTTTTTTTTTTTTTTTTTCCTATTTAATCTTAAATGACAAATGGATAATAATTGGGAAGCAGATGCTAGGCAGGGTTTGCAAGTTGGGCATCAGTGGATAAAGCGATGTGGATTTTTTTTCTCTTAACAAACAGCTGATGAACGGGCAGAGTTGCTCCTTTTGGCAGTCATTTCTGGTTATGGGTTTTCTTTTTCTTTTTTTTTTTTCATAAGAAGATGGTTGAATTCACAATATTCTTTGGCAGCTATGTACCTACCTTCTAATGAGACCATCTAACCTGAAACAACTTTACCAAAAATTACAGAGTTTTCTTCCTTTCCTGGCCCCAAGGCATGCAAAACCTCATCGATAGCTGGGTCAGTAATAGTCATTTATAGCTACGAAGACTTATCATGTCCTTTCTTAGGCTTCTCTTTTCAAACTTCTTGACTGTCTTTTCTCAAATGAATTCCATCTTGTTTATTATGTACATTTCTCCAAATTATTTTATTAAATTACCTTATAACTCCGACTCTGATCCTCTTCTCTGAAATGCTTGCAGCCTTCCCAGGATTATCTTTTGTACAAATGTGGTAAGCTCTGTCTTCATTCCCTCGTTCACGTTAATGATAATGTCAAAAGGAACAGGGCCTGTTCTCAGAGGAGCTCAGTGAAATGTCTTCCCAGCTGGATAACAAGCAGGTAATAACTACTTATTGAAGACCATTTCCAACACTGATGGCACCTGTATTGTGTGATTCCCTAAAGACCAATAGTTCCCAGATCTTTCTATGGCTTAATCTCGCTTGAGAAAGCAAGCAATGATCAATGTCTTAAGGACAAACCGATGAAGCAGCATTCCTTTAGAAGAGTTCAGTATATGTATTTTTTTGGCAGGTGGAGCCAGATAAACCTGTTTGTTCAGTCCTAATTTCAGATTCTGGGGCAGGAAAATGTGCCAGGGTGTACTGACATGTATCTTTCTTCTCAAGGCACCCATAAAGTTAGCCTTTTCAAAAATCATTTAATCTAAATTTCTATGATCTATTCTTTCTGTCTTTGACCTCTGCATTTACTTCCCAGTGAAAATGCACTGTGTTAAGTAGGTGACAGCCATTAATCTCTCTTGTTTTTAGGAAAAACCAGTGGTGTGGTTGAACAGTCACCACTCTATGCCAACCTTCAGCAAGGTCAGTCTGTCACCATCACCTGCGCATTGAAAAGCTCACATGGAGATGACGGGATCTTCTTGCTCAAGACTCACGTGCAACCAGACAGTGTGTTACATGTTTCAAGTCAGAATGCTTCAACTATTTCTCCTGCTTTTGCTAACCGCTTGGAGTATTCCAAGGAAGAAAAGAGAATAATGATAACTCTGCATAACCTACAGGAAGACGACAGTGGTATATATGTGTGTGCCGGGGTGGTGAAAAACGCCTCTTTCCTCTCTGCAAACAGAAGTGGCACCATGTTGCTGGTTAAAGGTACAATCTTCTTGCTTGTTTAATCATAAATAACTATAGACATATGCTAATACAAAAGGTGGGCTAACAGCTTGCAGACCTTCAGTCAGGACAGGTAGAGCACTAATCCACAGCTAGACTTCTTCTGGTATCTGGGAAAGATTGGAGAGGGTGCTCAGCCTCCTCTGCACTGTGTTGTACTGGGGCACAGAAACAGGCACCGTGTTTCCACCTGCCTTGTGCAACCAGAGGGGAATTCTAAAAGCGAAAACTTGAAAGAAAAAAAAAAAAAAAAAAAAAAAAAAAAAAAAAAAAGGTCAAAAATCAGACAACAAACACTTCAGTGCGTCTCTGAGTAATCTGAGAGTTTTAGGAAATCACTCAGTATTTTTAGCATCGGTTCTTTGACCTTAATGTGATATAAATGTTTTTTAGAAACCATTCCCTATAGTCTTTGTGTTTAAAAATAGGCCACAATGGGGAGTGCAGAACAAGTCCTCAGGCATTCACTTAAAGCACTACAGATAATAACAGACATGATCTCACACACCATTATTATACCCAGCACACCATGAGCATATGTTCCAAAGACAGTTTTTTGGGGTTTTTTTTTTTGTTTTTTTTTTTTCCTGCAGGATGATGTTGTAACGATTTGCTAAGATGAAGAAAAAACCAGTGATATAGTGCTTGATTTTGATCTTAGCGGTGCAATTTAACCCTGTGCATGAGGCTTTGATGAGATCTTTGGGTAATTAAGGTTTACACAGGCCTTAAGAGTTGCAAAGGATCCATCTGCAGTCTGCAAAGAAGACTGGTCTCATTCTGTACTGCTAGCCATAACCAGTGCAACAACCCAGTGACCTGAGCTGGGGAAAAAGACAGCTGGGTGATTACCAGACGCTGTGTTGCTCGGATATAGATGGATTGAAGTTTTAGAGACCTGAAACCCCTTCAGCTAGCACTCTTCTGCTCGGTCTATGTACTTCAGATCGTGGCAGCCTCCTGTTTCCATCAGTGCTGCTTACAGTCTGATAAACCAAGCTGTTATACAAAGCCCTCTGTATTGCTGCAGGACAGCAGTAGAACGTTTTCTGTTCCATTATGAGCACGTAGTTCTACTTCTGACCAGTGGTATGGAAGCTATTGCCCTTGCAGAGTGGTCCTCACTGACCCTTCGCGTGCCACCCGCAGTCATCGCCAGCTTCCAGAAGAGCACAGGGAATGCCAGCGAAAGTGAGAATGCTCACGGGATGGCCAATGGGGCTGCGTAGCATGCTGTTGGTAGCTGATTTCTTGCTGACCAGTAAATAATTTTTTTCATAATAAAAATAGAATTCTACCTCTTCATGTTAATAATAACAATATCATTTCACATGCCGAGGAAGACTGCAGAAATAGTTCCTGGGGCATCTATGTTCTTACCACCGTGGTAGCACTACTGTTTGCCGCGCTGGTTTGCTGCGCCTTCCGCTGTGTCAACGTAAGTATGCGATCACCGTGCCAAAGCAAAACTTAATCCGGGCTGAGTTGATAGCTGCCTTTGAGATTATTTGTAAACAGTGACTGAGTCAGGCAAGCATTTGATAAACCTAAGGAATTACAGCTTTCTGTTGTGTCCTTTTTGCCCTCATTTAATGTCTTCCAGCTGTAAGCTCTTGGCAGTGAAGACTGTCTTCTGATGTTTATGTTACTTTTAGTAAATGAGATATTGTTTGCTTTTTGATAACAAACCTCAAGGAAGCCTCGCAGCCAACAACACAGCCATACATTGCATGTATTTTCTGAACAGAGCACCTCACTATTCTGTCTTTGTTGTTGTTGTTGTTTTTTGTCAATTGGGAATGGAGCTGTATATACCAATCTTGTAGAAAATGTAAGAGAATGTTTGGAGGGGGACGCAAGGACAACAAAACATCATAAAATAACCTAATGTCTGAAAGTAGCTATAGGAGGACAATTTTGTCCTGGCCTAGAAAAAAAAGATGACCAATAAATTTTTCCTTTACTGGGATTATTTACATTCAGTGCTCAGAAATTATTTGTCTCTGATAGATCCTTCTGCTCCATACAAGATTACTCAAAATTAACCATGTATGGTTCACAGGCCAACCTCTCTCCACATATGGCTTCAGTACTGCTAAAAACCGGCAGTATAACATCATTCCGGCAAAACCAAGCGGCCCCTGTGGGAACCGGTCCCTTGTGTTATCAGTAGGAAACTAAGGATAAGCGTTATTTATGTTGGGGCCACAGTTACATCCAACTTGAAGGAGCTTTCAGTGAAATTACATCAGACTGGCAATAGAAAGTTAAACAAATAGGTTAAATAACTTAAATAATAGGACAATTTCCACCTAATCCTCTAAGACCTAATTGGGTTATGAGAGGAATTTTAAAAACATTTCCACTTCAAACAGATGGATGTAAATTGACTCTCTCTTTGGTTGGGGTCTTTCCAAGCTCTGTTCTGAACGGCTATTTGCTTTGCTTTGCAGATAAAGAAATATTTCATGAAAAAACCCCAAAGTACCATATATGAAGATATGTCTTACAGTTCTAGACGTAACACCTTGAGCAAAGCCAACACTTACTTCATCGTCAACTAAGCTTCTGCCAGCTGGGACCGTGCATGGCTCGACCAGTCCTTTGCACGTCTCTGAGAGCTGCCTTAGCAACCTGATGCAGTAGCTGAGCTGAAAATACGGTCATCTCCCTTCTTCAGTGGAAAGAAAAATCTGCTTAATTTCCAAAGCTGTTTCTGCTTTTTTGATCACTTGTGAAATATCTTTTTTTCTTATTGTATAGAAAATATAGAGAAATGCAAGTCCCCAGCCCATGTGGTAGCAGTGTAGTGTGGAAAGTAGTATTCTTGGACTATACATTTGGCTAGATGCAAAGTATGGGCTC
This sequence comes from Tetrax tetrax, assembly GCA_009806455.1. Classification (NCBI taxonomy): domain Eukaryota; kingdom Metazoa; phylum Chordata; class Aves; order Otidiformes; family Otididae; genus Tetrax; species Tetrax tetrax. The sequence continues at coordinate 148,249 of WHYT01017342.1, forward strand.
ATTTCTTTGATAGATAAATAACCCTTTCAGGGAAGGTGGGATAGATTCTGGTTCCGAACTTCTGTTAGTGCTCAGAAAGACCATAACAGGCGTGTTTAATAATATGCAATAGATCTATATGTGCATGCATGTTCTCTTATGAATCCTCGTGTGTCTGCCTAAAAGCTCTGGTAGCTAAAACTCTTCAAGAGTTCCAACAAAGAAATCTCTCTGAAGAGGATTCAGAAACTGTGGCAGGCTGCATTGCAAGTGAAGTGCTAGATAGGTATGAGCTTACCTATTCAAAGATCATAATGGTCCCACAAAAATGCCATCAAGTCTAGATGTTAAATTACTGCCTTTGACAGAGATGCTGGCATGACTGGTGTGGGTATGGACGTGGCTGACACGCAAAATAACTCGACTGGGGGTGTGATGGCTTTGTGGGCCAGCAGGAATATTTGTGACATGCCGGTGTTGTCTCAGACTCCAGATGTCTACATGGGAGAATGCTTTTCTCCAAGTCAACGACTCTACACTGTACAGTACAAGGTGAGCTGATCTGGGATAAAGCCTGCATTCCAGTCGGGGCAGGAGTGAGTCTGATCCGAAATCACTCTTAATGAGGGAGAAAAACTCAAATCAGTCAAGTAGAAACTAAATTTGGTTTAGTAATGGCTTAGACGAGGTTTTCATGATGAACTTAACTCTCCTCTAGCTAAAGAAGGGCTTCAGCTTCCTCTAGAGGTGTTTTGGTTTTGCAGAGCCGGGTCTGCTGTGGAAAGTGCCCAGAGGAGTATCAACTGGCCCTGTTACGAGGCAGGACTGATGGGGTTGGCTTGTGGTTTCTGTGGACAGGCTGAGACCTGTCCACCAGGTTTAGTTTTTTGAGGGATTAGGCCCAGGTCTCAGCTTGCCGAGCCAAGCCTGCCACTCAGGAGAGGCCGTTTCCCCGCACGCATCACTTGTGAAATGCTGTACGCCGGATCTGAGGGAGAGATCTGCTCCCTTGGGTGGCTGGTGGAGGGGTGGGCTTACCCGCTGAGCAGAGAGGTGCCTGTTGATTGCAGGCCCTGCAATCTTCACATGGCTGTACCTGGATAAAATGATGTTTGTGATCTGGTCTTTGTACAGTTGCTTGATATTTTTATACATGCATTAAAGGCTATTTCATGTATTTTGCAAATGAATGCTAGTTATTGAATGGGCTATTTTACTGTTTTGTTGTTGTTGTTTTTTAAATAAAGTGATTCAAAGGCTTTGTGCAAAATGCAGTATGACTTGTTCCTAACAGCACCTCAATAGACAACACAATAGCTATTTTCCACTTTATTTACATAATCTATGTGTGGGGGTTTTTTTTGTTTTAAACCTACTCACTGAAGAAAATATCAAAGAACACTTCAGATGATGTGTATAAAATCATAGTCACAGGATGGTTTGGGTGGGAAAGGACCTTTAAAGCCCATCCAGTCCAAGCCCCCTGCAAGGAACCAGATCAGGACCACTAAAATAAAATTCCTGAAGAGCTAAAAATGTCAAATGGAGATGAATAAGAAGCAGACAATGCTGGTGAAGCTTGGCCCATCCTTCAAACAACACCTTGCGCCTGGTAACAAGGACTGAGAGCCATGCGGCTCACCCAGTCTGGAGCAGGAGATGGTGCCTCACCACTGTTGCCCCTGTCTAACATCCCCACGAGCATGGCCCCAGCAGGGTCCCATGTCCCATCTGGGGGGTCCCATGTCCCACGCTCTGGCCCAAGTGCCCTCAGCACTTGCAGCAGGCCCTGTTGCCATGGTAACGGGAGGCCCTGTGGCAGCCATGGCGTGGGCAGGCCACAGACTGGACGCCTGGGAGCATCGCCAGCCCCTCTGCTTGCGGGGCTGTGCGGGGCTTTCCCCCAGGAGATCCCTGGAGAGGAGGACAATGCCGCCTGGGGTCAGGGGGAAGTCTCTGTCTCTGAGGGGACTGGACCAGAGCAGACCCTGAGGGATGATGATTTGCAGCCCCTTGCTAAGACGCATCTCAGGACCCACTCCTGAATGCCCCAGAGCCGCTCAGGGTCCTCCCAGGGCCGCTCTTCACCGAGAAACAGCTTTCCTCACAGGATGACGCAGGGAGGGCTTTCCACCAGAGCCTGCATGGTGCCTGCAGGCCTGCGGCTGCGCAGACCCACTGCAGGAGGGGCACAGGGGCAACTCACGGCCATATTGTCACCACTGCGTTCCCTCCTGCTGGGGCAGGCCCCGGCGTGAAGCTATGGCCGTGCAGGTCCCTGCCCGGGAAAGGCAGCGCTGCCCCTTCGCCAAGTGACGGCAGCAGGACCGAGCAGACTGTGTCTGAACGTCCCCCACAGCATTTGGGCCATTTCTGCCTTTGTCCCTGGACAAGCCCAGCTCAGGGGCGGATGTAGAGCCAGGGAAGTTCTGACAAATTAGATGCTGATCTAGGAACTAAAGTGCTGGCACTCAACTTTTGGTCACAATTTCATTTCTGAAAAATGGTGCAGGTTTAGTAGGAAAGGGCAATACTCCCAGAGAGATGTTGTACCGAGGTCTGAGGTGAGCAAACTGGTGTTTGGCTTTCTGTAGCAATAGTACTGTGCAAACATGAGCACAAGTGTGGAAAAAACCCCAAGCTATGAGAGGAAACAGTAGTGGAGGTGGTTTCTTTGACTTGGCGTTAAAAAAAAAAAGCCTAGTTGAGGAAAATTACATATAGTGAGATATTTTATGAGTTGTAGCTGTGTAGAGGGGTAGAGAATCAACCCTACAATTAACCCAAGCAGTGGTGAATGGACTTCTTGAAGAGAACTGCTGGGGGAATTAGCTCAAGAGTGTCAGAAGAAGGGGTTTGATATTTGGGTGTTCGAGGGGGTCAGGGTGAGTTCTAAGATGCAGCATGGCCTCAGAGCTTCCCTGAAAGGCAAGCAAACTGAATTTTTCAGCTCCAGACCTGAGGACAGAAGTGCTCGGGGCTTATCCTGTTGCCTTTGCTGCTCTTCTGTCTCCTCTCCCTGCAAGGGGAAGGGACACAATTTTCGAGGAGAGGTGGAAAGCACATTATAAGGCTCTGAGACAGGACCAGGACCCACAGCAGTGAGAACGGTGTCAAGGTATTAGCGAGCTCCCCTGCCCTGTTTCAAGGGCTAAATGACAGAAACTGCAGCTGGGAGGAAAGCAGCCTTGGGCAGGGGAGCAGAACTGCAGCTCTAGTGTCAGGGTTTACTGAACAGGGATGGAGAAAGCCGAGGCGGCCGAGCAAGGACCGCGTGTCAGAAGCAGAGAAAACATGGCAGCAAGGTACAAGCCATGTCAGAAGTGACTTGGGGTGCCAAGGGTGTATGGAATGGCCTGGGCTGAGCTCTTGGGAGGGCTCATAAGAAATAGTTTTTGGTTATTTGCAAAAGTGAGGAGACCAGCCAGCACATAACTCATGTATGAGACTTGCAAGCATTGCTGGTTCTGGTGAAGACAAGCTACTGACTGGTGATTTCTCAAGGTCCTTGCTTAAGTGAAAAAAAAAATTCCATTCACAGCATACAATCTTTTGTAAGGACTTGTTTTTCAAGGCATTTAGTTTCTTTTTGAATGTTTTGTAAACTCAACTTAGAATCATGCATCATTGAATCATTAGCAGTCAGCTTACAGTCAAGTTGAAAACATGCAGGTTTTTTTTTTCCGGTAGTTCAAAGGCTTGGTTCTCACACAGTTTAGAGCTCTGAAGTGCTGAAAATCCCTTCTTGGTGCTTTTTTAAAATCTGACTTTAGCTAACATGCTTCTGCTCGAGTTAATGAATTCTGCTCAACATCTAATTTTAAGAATATTTATGTTGTCCTGTATGGTTTTAACACTATTTTTAATGCTTCAGTAATGACTGGATACCAGCTATGTGCAGCAGGGAAGAAATCTTCCAAATTCCACTTGAAATCTCAACAGGTTTTAACTTAATTTTTGGTAAGTCACTGATAATACATTACTGGTCTTAACTCCCTCATACAGCCAGAGCATCCTACCTTGTCTACAATATCCTCACATACAGAAGAGTGGCTTAATGTTAAGAAATTGTCCCTGCTCCTTGCAGGGGGGTTGGACTAGATGACCTTTGAAGGTCCCTTCCAACCCAAACCATTCTGTGATTCTATGATTCTAAATCACACTTTTTTTCATTCAAAAAAGTGAAATAAAGCAACTAGCCTAAATATTGATCAGAGTGAATAAAACACTTTTCTCTAATATTAAAATTTTACAGTGTTGTCATCATTTATCTTGTACAAGTAGATCATCTATCCAGCTTAAGGACGAGAGGTGACTCCACTATGTATAAATAAACTGCTGGTAGGGTTGAATGAACTCTCTGGATCATGCTAATACCTTCCTGTGCAGCTGCTTCACAAGAACCATTATTTTGCTTTTGGGCAGTATTTGATTGCAACAACTGGCTGCATATTTCTGAATATTTCTGAAACTCTCCCCAGAGAAGTTGTCCATGTCCGCAGAGCAGATATCCACCTGAAGTATTAGAAATGGTCTGCTATACTCTTGTGCACCTGACAGTGATGAGAATAATATCCAAACATTGCAGATGCTGAGTGGAATCATAGAATCATCTAGGCCAACCCTCCTGCAAGGAGAAGAGGCTTTCTTATTCTTTCTGTGAATTAATAACAATAATTATTAACTCTCTGGGAAGCCTCTAAGATAACTTCTCTCAGCAGTTCATGCCACCCTGAGACATTTGGTCCATCTCCTCTTAACACAGTGGAAAACTCTGTGTTTATTACTTCAAGGAATCTGGCTGAGCTCTGGGGTTCAGAAGGCAGTATTGCATCCACAAATCTGTTAAGACATGGATGGCTAAATTACACAGCCCTTTCCCATACAGGTTGTAAAAGCTTACTCTGGGGCTACTTGTACACGTAATGTTTTATCAATAGGAGTAATCATTTCATCCTCAGATGGCAGAATTTATTACTCTGCCCTGATATGACAGAAGAAAAGAGCGCGCTTTGGTTTTTGGGGTGCTCTTTCTTTACACATCCTGCTTTACAACTCTTACACAAGCCTTCTGAGAAACAACAAAGGCCAGGTTTCTGCTCATGGTTTGCACCTGCACTATATTATCTTTGGTCTCTTTGGTCAGAGCCATAATTGACAGCAAGCTTGTGGATGAATGACATTTAAGGTCTATAGCTGTGCTCTCATCTGGTTTTTAAGGGTTGGTGGTGAGATGACATTTTGCCCATGTGAAAACAGACTTATTTCAGCAACACTTTGTAACATCCCCGTGGGTTTCACTGCCTCTCTGCTTCTTATACACTGTGATGCTCATCCTGCAAGCTTTTGTAGAGAGTCTCCTGAAGGTAGTGGCAGTCAGCGACTAAACTAGAACAGCTTTTGGGCACAAAACTTACTTTTCGAAATGAAAACCGGTTCAGGGTTTCAAAAAAGCCATTGACAAAAAACTGCATGTACGTGTCTACACTGCAGGTGAGGAAACTACCATTCTTGATAACTGCCAAGGCTAAAATTAAAAACAGAGGCCCTCCTCGGAGAGCTACGTGCTTCTCCCTTGCAGAGGTTGTTTCGGAAATAAAGTTGTTGCACACAGAAATAGATAATTATATTTATATTTCAACCAAAACAGGAAATACAGGAGAGCTTCTAAGAGATTTTCCGCTCACAAACAAACTCACAAACAGACTGAGCTGAGGCTTTGCAACTTTTAGACTTGTTCAGAATTAGGAGAACCAGGAGGGATCCATTCTCAAAAGGATGCCTGTTGTCCTTTGGGTTCTTTTATTCGTAAATCTCACCATTATGGTCACCTTTGGCTTGAGGCAGAGATGAGCTGTTCTTTCAGTGCTAGTTATTCAATGACAAGCTCTAACGTTTGGACCTGAGGGTACCAATGTGGTGGGACAAAAAGAGAGGAAGAATTAATCATAATAAAAATAATTACATTCATTAATAGCATGTTTTCTTCAGCTAGCTTCTCTTAGGCTGCTCTCACACCTCCAAAAACTAGTTGTGGTCTTTGTGGTAAAGACACAGAAGTCTGGCTGCTGCAGGGACGCTCGAGGTGTTATCTTTGTATCTGCCACTCAGCACTGCTACCGAGCAGGCTGCGCAATGGTCTGGCTTATCACCGTCCCGCGAGATGGACTCGTGATGCCACTGTGGCAGAAGACTCTGGTTCCTTTGTGGTAGGAAGGGCTGTCTACTTCTGCAGAGCAGAAAGACTCAGGTGCATAAGCTCCCAGAACACAGCCTTGCTAGTCCTTCTGTGAACCGCCATCAGCCAGTGACCTGGCCTGCAGTCCCTCGCTGTCACTGTCCCACGTTATGCTGGGCGTTACAGCTGGCTGTGGCCGTTAGGTCAGTTAGTTAGCCAGTGGAAACACTTCCTTGCTGGCCAAAGACCAGCCTGCATCGACAATGTTCTCCTTGTGGTTTACTAACATATATCAAGCATGGGGTTCAGATTGTAATAAAGAACTGCATGAAGATACTAACAGGCCTCGCAGGCCTACCACAGCCACATTCAACTCCGATAGCTCCTGCAGTTTGGGCGGAGCTGCAGTCCTACTGCCAATGGCCAGTATTTGAATAGGGCTTGATCTGCCTGGAGTATTACATGCAAGGTCCTGCATGTAGGTCAGGGCAATCCTAGGCACAAATCCAGGCTGGGCGGAGAATGGATGGAGAGCAGCCCTGAGGAGAAGGGCTTGGGGGTGCTGGTGGATGAGAAGCTCAACGTGAGCCGGCAATGTGCCCTTGCGGCCCAGAAACCAACGGCATCCTGGGCTGCATCCCCAGCAGCGTGGCAGCAGGGCGAGGGAGGGGATTCTGCCCCTCTGCTCCGCTCTGGTGAGACCCCCCTGCAGCGCTGAGTCCAGCTCTGGAGCCCCCAACAGCAGAAGGACGTGGAGCTGTTGGAGAGGGTGCAGAGGAGGCCACGCAGATGCTGAGAGGGCTGGAGCAGCTCTGCTGTGAGGCCAGGCTGGCAGAGCTGGGGCTGTTCAGCCTGGAGAAGAGGAGGCTCCGGGGAGAGCTGAGAGCGGCCTCCCAGTGCCTAAAGGGGGCTGCAGGAAAGATGGGGAGAAACTCTTCAGCAGGGCCTGTTGTGACAGGACGAGGGGTCATGGTTTTAAAATAGAGGGAGGTAGATTTAGATTGGATATTAGGAAAAAACTGTTTTACCCTGAGGGTGGTGGAGCACCGTCCCAGGCTGCCCAGAGAGGCGGTGGATGCCCCATCCATGGAAACATTCCAGGCCAGGTTGGCCGGGGCTCTGAGCAAACTGATTTGGTTGGAGATGTCCCTGCTCCTGGCAGGGGGGTTGGACTGGGTGGGCTTTAATGGTCCCTTCCCACCCAAACCAGTCTGTGATTCTGTGGTTACGTATTCATTAACTAACTCAGTCTTCTGCTTTTTCCAATTTAAAGAAGAGAAGCTGAGGCACTTGATAGCTGATGCAACTGCACAAAGGCCACGCAGCAAATCAGAGGCTGAATCAGGCAGTAAAACAGTTTTCCTTCCTGTATATCATGCAAACCTACCAGCATGAACACATCCTTCATATTTCTGTTCTGTTATTATACGGAATGAAGTAGAGGAGCCCGATGTGACAATCAAACCTGTTCAGCTGTGAGCTGGCATCACTTTAATCACTTCACATTTAAAGGGTTTGTTTTTCAATCTTTGAGCTCATCATCCTAGCACAAAGACCAGGAAAGAGAAAGCACCTCCCGATTTACACCGTGCCTGGGTTTTTTTTTGCAGCAGAACTTTCCGTGTGTGCCAGTGGCAGGCTGTAAGTGGCTGATTGGAGACTGTAAAATCTGTCACCAGATTATCAGGTGGAGACCTTGCAATGTCTGGCACAAATGATCTGATCTGAGATTTTTCTCTTTTGATGTGGTTTCTTTACCCCAAATAACACCTCCAATATTTGAATGGAGGTCTGGCATATGGTATTTATGACACTGACGTATCCTGCCAACAGAAAGAGCCTTTCAGCTCCCAGGCCACATCACTTTATCTGGGCATTTCTATGTTACACTCGTACACCTCTGCTCTGTGTACCTCTAGGTCAGATGTTAGGAGCAGTCTGGCTGCCGCAGCCCCAACTTCCTTCTGGGCTCGGAGACTCTGCCCAGTTAGACCACTTCCCAAACAGTATTGTGCTTAGGGCTTATGTGGGTATGGCAGGCAGGGTACTGCAGGGTATCTCAGCATTGCAGCGTGAAGTTCATGTAGACATGTCAGTTAGCAGTGCTCAGCTGCTGATGCAGCAGTGCTGCCTTTCACAAGGCTTGGCATTTGTACAGATCCTGCATAAATCCACCAGCAGCTGGATGCGCTGAGCTCCAGCACACCCCAGCTATGTTGTTTTCAGTGCCTGAGCTGGCTAGGTTAAAGCCATGTGTCTCAACTGCTGTGCAGATGCACTATGCACGATGCAGAATCATGAGATCCCAGTCCTCTGGGCTTGCTCCAGCAGGTCTATGTCCTTCTGATGTTGGGGGCTCCAGAGCTGGACGCAGTGCTGCAGGTGGGGTCTCACCAGAGCGGAGCAGAGGGGCAGAATCCCCTCCCTTGACCTGCTGCCCACACTCCTCTTGATGCAGCCCAGGATGGGGTTGATTTTATGGGTTGCAAGAGCGCATTGCTGGCTCACGTTGAGCTTCTCATCCCTCAGCACCCCCAAGTCCTTCTCCTCAGGGCTGGTCTCCATCCATTCTCCACCCAGTCTGTATTTGTGCCTGGGATTGCCCCGACTCAGGTGCAGGACCTTGCACTTGGCCTGATTGAACTTCATGAGGCTGGCACGGGCCCACCTCTCCAGCCTGTCCAGGTCCCTCTGGATGGCATCCCTCCCTTCCAGTGTATTGACCGCACCACACAACTCGGTGTCGCCAGTGAACTTGCCGAGGGTGACGCTATCCCACTGTCCATGTCCTGACAAAGATGTTAAACAGCGCTAGTCCAAATACCTCAGGAAAACTACTCATCTTTAGTCTCCATCTGGACATCAAGCCATTGACCACAACTCTTTGAGCGCAGCCATCAGCCAATTCCTTATCCATTGAGTGGTCCATCTGTCAAATCCATGTCTCTCCAGTTTCGAGAGAAGCATGTTGTGTGGGACAGTGTCAAATGCCTTGCACAAGTCTAAATAGACTTGCTCCAGGTACTCATGCTCCTACAGGTATAGTTATCCATCTGCTAGACTCAAAGATATTCAACAATTACGTTTGGAGGGTTATATGGGAAGTAGGGATGTACTTTCAGGTACAAGCCCACAACTCAGTAGATGAATAATCCGAGATGAAAAATGTCATCCAATACTCAGTTCATTTAAAAGCTTTGCAATTAACTTTTCTGCAGCTACACTTGTGCGTTGATCTGCTGTGCTTTCTGCCTGCCAGCCCTGGACTTCTGCTGGCCACAGACTGTATCAGTCACTCTGAGCTGTGACGTGACACTCATGGTTTGGGGGGGAATTCTGCCAGCTGTCAGCTCGCCCAGCTGGTTGCTCATCCCGAGGTTCATGCTAACACACTCATATGAAAGAAATTCTTGGAATGCTGTTCAGCCTGAGTCATATACGGACCAACGTGCTCATTATTTCTATCGGCTTGGTCAACATATTATCAGTTTTGAAAGGTCTGTTGCTGGGTGAAGTAACTGTTTCATATCGATTTTAAGCGTGCTCAGCTGTACATCTATTCCCCTTTAAGCGCTTCTCATTTCCCTGCACTACACAGCTGGGTACAGAGCCCATTCCAGAGCAGCTGGAGGCAGGAAATAATTCCCCATTAAGGTTCCTTGCAGCTTAACTGGCCAGCTAATGAGGTGCAGCTGAGGCTTCCTTAGGGGCACAGGGATTCACAGAACAAAAGAGAGGGGCAGAAGAGGAAGGGGTTGGTTTGTTTGAGCTAGTAGTCAGGATTTTTAGGTATGTGCTGTGTTGTTCTTGTTGGTTCTACAGCTACACCATGAAAGTTTTAGAAAAACGTTCTCTACTCCTGTCCTATGTTTCCTTCTGTGGTTTTGGATAGCTTTCTAGCAAGCCCAGGTCCCACAGCTCTAGGTTAGGAATAGTAGTAGAGAGGGGAGAGTGGGGAGGGACTGTTCAGTAGGGCCTGTTGTGATAGGATGAGGGGTAATGGTTTTAAAATAGAGGGAGGGAGATTCAGATTAGATATTAGGAAAAAATTTTTTACACTGAGGGCTGTAGAGCACTGGAACAGGTTGCCCAGAGAGGTGGTGAATGCCCCATCCCTGGAAACATTCCAGGCCAGGTTGGCCGGGGCTGTGAGCAACCTGATCCAGTTGGAGATGTCCCTGCTCCTGGCAGGGGGGTTGGACTGGGTGGGCTTTAATGGTCCCTTCCAACCCCAATCATTTGATGATTCTATGAAAACAGCTGACTTCTTGTACCCTTGGGGCAGGCTGTGGTGGTTATGGGGCAGAACCCGATTAGAGAGGTGTGTGAAGCTCTATAGCTCTATTCCAGTGGAAGCTTGGTCTCAGAAAAACAGCCGAGCTCTGTGTGCTAACCTGGTGTGTTAAACGATGTGTGAAATGAGCTCGTGTGGGCAGATATACAATTAAATTTTGAAGCTGAATTAATTGTGATAGTTTGCCAGTGCAAAGACATCCTGGAAAGAGAGAGAGATGTTTATAGCTGCCGACCCTGAGCTGCACGGAGAAGGCAGGGAGTGAAGGTGCCGTTCACCCCGAGGAAGGGGTACAGCAGTGGTGCTGGTTGGAAGATGGTGCTGTACTTGCCCATTGTCTCCAGCAACCACAGCAGCCCGCGTGGCTCTGAGCCTGCGTCCTGTTTACCCTGGCAGGGGTCTCAGCCAGGCTGGCGAGGGAATGAGGCGACACCATAACCTTCTGCAGCTCTGCTGCGGCTTAGCCGCCGCCTTAGATGTGGCAACTTGCATCCAGCATATCGGCTGTCATCTCCTCCCTGAAGCATGTGCTGATTCTCTGTCACTGTCGTTTGTCTAATAGGTGTCTAAATTAGCCCCCAAGATCATTTTACCCTTTTAAACTAAGCTGCAAGCCTGTGACCAAAAAGGCAGGGACATGCAGTGCCTGAGTAACTAGACACCACGTTGTGAATTTTTCCATGTTTGTGTTGGCAACATATTTCCTCAGCAGCAAGTTCAGTTTGTAAAAGTTGGAAGCTGCTTTTTTATTCTTTAATTTTTCCCTCCTTGCTTTTGTGGTACTCATTTCCTTTGCAAACAAAACAGGATATGTCTTCAAGAACCGCAAGAACAACAAGTTTCAGTTCTGACGTGCTTCAATTTACTACAAAACGTGCAGTTAAAGCCGCCTTTAACACTGTCAAAAAGCCTGGCCAGCTGAGGAGAAAGGAGGACGGGGTTGTTGCTGTGAGGAAAAGGAAATACCAGAGGCTATGAGAAGGAAATCTGTATTTAATACTCTGTGGTCTCAAATGGTTTCACTTTTTGCTTTTTTTTTTTTTTTTTTTTTTTT
>WHYT01017342.1:171548-213264 GCA_009806455.1 Tetrax tetrax
CCTGATCTGTGAGAGCATGTTTAAAAACTTTAAATGGTGAATATTACAGTAGGAGTTGGCATCAATACTTAACAGGAAAACCCTTGATCACATATTGGTGTTTGAGGGTATAACAGTATAAAGACTTGTAATAATATCTGTTCCTATGCTTGGCTTGAGACACCACTTGCCCCCCTCCTCTGGGCTTGCCCATTAATGAGGGAGGGATCCCTCTGGCTTGTTAAGAACATGGATATATGTTAGGAATATGTCCTCTCTCCATAAGGAGAAAGACATTGGGTGTTAGTAAAGCATGGGAAGAGGCATCTTGAAGGATGCTAAAGCAGAAGTGTAGGGCTAGAAAAGACTCCCAGAGGTCATCTAGTCCATCTCTACTACAAGAATTAACTAGCTGTGTCTAGGGCTGGACCATCCCAGGAGGAAAGTGCCCAGCCTGTTCCTGAAGGCTCCTGCTGGTGGCATGATTCATAAAGTCTATGCTGAGCTCAATTTCCTTGTCACTTGTCTGAGCTGATATTGAGCTGTGCTTGAGATAGAGCATGTAACTAGGAGTGGCAGGCAAACAAAACTACTCTGCTCTGAGTAGTAGGTACTACTACCCTAAAACCCTACAGTGGTAAACCCTGCAGTGGTAGGGTTTGGCCCAGAACAGGGGACCTTGAAGATACTGCTGCCTGAGGAGAGAGACTCATAATCTTGTGTAGGGCTGGTAGCCACACAAAATAGTTGTTATGAGAGGGATATTATTCATGTGCAATTTGTGCTTAATGAGAAAATGTAATTCCTAAAGCAGTTTAAGATAGAGCAGGTAAATGCATCCCGTGGAAGGGCTGGATATGCAAACAGGGTTGAGGGACAGCCCAATTCACCCGCCAGTGAACACTACAGCGAGGAGGAGGGCCAGGCAACGCAAACAGCAGCTGACAGTTGTGCTCCTGTGTGTCAGCGGCAGCATCTAAATCTCTAGAGCCTTCTGTGTGTACATACAGACCCACGTGGGTGCAAAGGCGTGTTCTCCACCTTCTGTCCTGAGCCTGTTCCTATCAAATATTCATCAGAGGAAGATTTTCATCTGTACATTTTGCATTATTCAGGCTTAGAAGTATTTCAGTGACTTTCATGTTGCCTACAGGATTTAGATACCAGGGATAAACCAGAAGCCTCTCTAATTTTCTACATTTAGGATTTCTGCTTCATTAAAATTCTTTTGAAGATTAGTCTTAATGATAGATCTTTAACTTGGAGTCTTCCTCCCAGGAAAAATATCCTCACAACTGAAAACAGATGAACCCACTCAAGAGAAATCTCTGCAATTTGACCATCAGTCATGAGTGGGTGATGCAGGTAGCTGAATTTCTTTTCAATATTTGCCTTACCCCAAAGGGCCTGCATTGAATCCCAGTATGTAATAGATTGCTGCTGCTTCTGTATACTCCCACAGGATAAAAATATGAGAGTATTCTCCTTTGAGTAATTCTTTCTGAGATACTGTAACAAAACAGACAATATTGAGTCAATTTGAACAGATTTTTAAACTATTAGCATTCAGTCCTTTGTTTTACACACAAAATTTTGGTTTGATATGTTACAGTGCCTGATTTTCAGACATTGTGAAGCACCTGACTTGCTGCTCAAACAGACTGAGGATGCTTCCCCTCCTTTAAAGGTACATGTGCTGCTAGCTGCCTCAAAACTTGGACTTACGGGCAGACAACAGATGACCCCAAATGTATTGAGAACATGATGATACAGTTAGTTTTGATATTTCACAAAGGGGCATACAGAGTTCCTGAAGAGGTTAATTCACCTGCCATGCTTGATTACTCATTAGCGGCCACACCAGGATGTCTGACATGAGGAGAAACAGCTAGAGCATCCATATATCCAAGCAGCTCAGGCTGTTGTTACCTCTCTTGTGTTTTCTGTGGCGCAACGTGGCTGGAACAGTATCTTCGAGTGGTGTATAGACTTGTGTACAGATCCTACGTGCTGAATTTGGTGGAGTAAGACAACGTTGTACTAGGGTTATCAGCGCTTGTTAATTAACACGCCAAATGAGAGACCCAGCCCCTGTTCTGAACGCAGCCTGGGCAGGCTGGTTCTGGGCGACATAGACTGGCTTTGGCTGGGACTGCACAAGGTGCTTGACACCCTCCTTTTCAGAAGTTTATCACAAACGTTCACCATTTCTGGCTTCTAGGGGGAAAAAAAACAAAACAAAAAAAAAAAAACAGAAGCAGATAATTCTCTGGTAGGAAATAGATGGATTATTAAATACTTTCAAATATCACTTGCTATGAGGAATCCCACCTGGGAAAGGCAGGCAGACTTGATTTGCAGACTGCTCTGAGAAGCCCTTCAGTTGTTTCCTTAGTTCTTAGCAAAAAGTTTTCTAACTTCATCTGTTTATGTTTGAATTTGCTGCAATTGTATCCCACTGGTTTTGCATTAGCAAATCTTACTTCAGTTTACCAAATGCATCAATAAGACATGAGTTACTCAAGTGCTTTTAACATTGGGTAGCTAGAGCAGGTTGAATGTTTTGATCCGAAGAAAATGCAAACTATTAGAGCAATGCTTATCTTAAACCTGAAGCAAAAGACAGCAGCTTAGCAGACTAAACTACAAATCTTCAAGTCTTGCAGGCAAGCACCAGAGAGTCAGAGCTGCTGAGCTTCAGCAGCTGTCGTTCAATCTCCCCTTCCAATGTGTCTGCCCTGTGTGTGCATTTGGTTGGGAGCTGGTGGTGCGGGTAGGTGTGTATATGTAGGGAAAGTTTGTCCGGATTATTTCCTTTCCATTTTCTATAACTGCTTATGTAGTAGCTTTTCTGGTACAAGGTTCTCAGCAAGGAAGAAGAGTTAAATTCTCATAGTTGGGGGAAAACAAACAAATCCTGGGCACGCTGTGGCAGTTTTCACTTTTGAGCAATATTTCAAGTTGTTGTGCTGAGGGCTGAAACTAACCTTAAGACACGTGATGTGGTGATGTCCAAAAAGCTGTCAAAGCTTCTGAATGCAACAGGGCTCCTGCCATGGAAGAGTTAGAAAAGCTCCTTGCTTTCGTCTCTCTTGATCTATGCTGGAGGTGGGCAACAGCACGCCCCTGCTGATTATGCCATACGCCAATTAGTGGCTAGAAGTAGCTTGACCTAGGGTGTTTTGACAACCTTTCAAGAAATGGGTGAAAAACTATAGAGTTCAAAACCATGACTAAACAAGTGATATAAAAATACTTCAGGCAGGCCTCATCTTGCTGACCTTCAGTTGTCTACCATGGAGAAGTGCACATCCCAGCCTGCTTCCAGAGCCTGCAGAAGCAGCAGGATGCTTGCAACAAAAAACCCATAGGAGCTGGATGTCTCTAACAGAATAAAACACAGCATCCCCTCCTACAGTTCATGCCCTTCCCTGGACTGTAACAGACCAACAATCAGTTCAGATGTAGATGTCCATGCTGCAGATCCCAGTTTGGACTGGGGGATCCCAGCCCAGGCAGCAGAGTCTCTTCTGAAAGTGTTGATGGTGGAGCTGGAAGCATCCCAGCAACACCGGCACATGGGGGAGAGGGGTGAAAACAAAGCAGCAGCTTCCCGTGGTTTCATTCCTATTAGGGCTTCCATGAAAGGACTCCAGTGCTTTACACTGAGATTGGAAGAGACTGTTGTTAATTAAATAATTAGCTGTTTAAAATGTATTTATTAGAGCTTAACAGCCAGGACACAGATATGCATCAATTACAGAGCCACAATATCTGCAATAAATGTTTTTCACCCTATAATCAAATATGGCTTAATTAGGCCATGCTGGGAGAACAGTCATAATAAATAGAGTGGGTAAGACTTGCCTTTATAATTGAGATTTAATCAGCACGCTCTTGTATGTTCATTGAATAATTGATTATTCTACACATTTATCAAGGATTAAAAAGTCAGTGGTAGATATGCAAATCCCCTTGTATTAAATACATCTGCAATTCCCAAACACCATTTAATGCATATTAACATTCTGATTAAATCTGAACGACATACATGTTGCAGATCTCACTCCGGCAGTAGGCTATTTTATTGCTATTTATCACTTTTTTTCCAAGCTAAACTGCTTGTGTGTTTGTTGCTTTGTAAGCAGTTGTAGGAGATGGACAGAAATATGCCGAGGGGAGGTGAAGTGGAGATGGCCTCTTGTGCATTCCTGGAATTAGAAAGCTATCCTGGATAGGGCAGTAGGAAATATTTTTACACGGGCTACTGGCGAGCAGACTAAACCAAAAGAAGCAGCCCAGCACGTCAGAAGGTGTGGTAACTCTCCCTGAAGTGTCACTGTCATACTTAGTGTGATAGAAAAAGCATATAGAAGTGTCCATGGACAAAAGAAAAATGAAAAACCTCAAACCAAAAAATAAAACCACAGGCAGAAGCCTTCATGATCGTGTGAGATGTGCATGAACAGTGCCAGCGTTACCTAGGAACCAGCGCAAGGTGAGTCTGGTGGCTGGTGGCAGTTGCTGGAGAGACACCATCCCCCTGCAAAGCCCACGAGGAACAGCCCTGGGCCTACAGAGCAGGAACAGCTTCTCAAAGGTTCACCTCACTCAAGTCGTGGATGCGGACAGCCATTTGCTGTGAAGGATGGAGTAAGAACGTGAAGGAGCAGAAGCTGTGGTTAGTGATGACAGCTCATGTCTGAAGCAAGAGCTGAGTGGCAGATGAATAGTTTTAACCAAGGATCGGTTAGCGGGCTGCAGCTTGACAACATCCCTGTGCATTCATCTCTTGTGCAGCTTCTACCTGGCACACACAGAGTCTCGGGTTGTTGGAAGCAAAGCACAGAAATGTTGCAGGTGGGAGACACACCAGACTAACAGATTTTGGTAACAGCCTAACTGGTAATGACAGAGCAATTGGTATTTTTCCTCTGCACTGATTCTTTCCCACAGTCATGACTGACGCTGGGTGCCTGGCAGCAAACATCAACTCTTAAGATCTCTGTGCTGGGCTCATGTGCAAGGTTGCTTAATTTCCACGGTATTTGACCTGGCTCTGCGGAATCGGTGCTTTTCACTTCTTACAACTTGTAGACTCCGAACACAAATCCCCCCCTTCCCAGTTGGAAGCATTTTGTGCTGCCTCCGGCTTGGACACGAGAGGGAGGTATTTCCTCGGTTATCTGTCTGCCGGTGCGGTGGGGCGAGCAGGCGAGCAGGGGAAGGTGCTCCAGAGAGGAAATAACCGTGTTCGGTTTTCTTCTCATCTGGCAGGGCTGGCCTTGCTCTGCCCGACGTGGTGGGCCGGTGCTGGAGGATGCTCTGGAGCAGGGGTACACTAGGACACGCCACTTCTGAGCTACTGCTCGTCTCTGAGTGGACCCTCAGCCTGGGAACTGCAGAACTCAGTCCAACCGATAGCAATTATTCCAGGGTTTCCTCGCAGGGCCAAACCCTTGTGAAGGCCCCTTCCCTTACGTACTTTCAGAGTTGCAAGCTGTTGCCATTCCTCTGTTGGGTCGTAGCCATTTCTACAGCGTGTACGTCTTTTGCCTGCGGTGCACCAATGCCTGAATCCCCGTCACCGACTGCACCACCTTTCAGCACTTGAGAAGCACAGAGCAAATGAAACTGTTTCAGCTGCAGGCAGGGACTGTGATTCCTGGTAGGGTATGGAGCAGTGTTGAGAGAAGAGCTAACTTCAGCATATCGCATCCTGCTCCTGCACATCAGATCCTGCTTTCCCCAAGCCAGTCCCATCTGTGGTGTGCTGGTTCAGGGAGCAGTGATGGCTCTGCTTCTGAATTCCAGTCCATTTGCATCTTGGAGAGAGGATACAGCTCTGGAACAGTCACTTCTTGGGAAGTGACTCGTGCTCAGCTTTGGAGGTGTGTGTTAAATCCTGTCTGCTGCTCTGAAGTATCCATGAAGGGAATGCCAAATGCTGGTGGACCACCACCTTGGTCTGCCATCCGCCCATCTCCCGGGGCCTGCTCTCAAGCCATGGTGCACATCTATTCTGTGCTGGGTCACTGCAGGTGATTCTTCAAGTCTACTGATCTGCTTTGGTCTAATGGTTTTATCTCCATGCTTGGACTGCAGACACTGGTTGTCCCAGAAGCAGAATAGGAGTCCTTTGGGATAATTATCAGATGTTCAGTTACAGCCAGGTTCTGGCCCCTTTATAGGTGAAGAAATGAGAGGGGTTGGATCCCTTAGGAGAAAAAAATGAAAGGAGTTGGATCTCTTAGGAGAAGGTGTCTGACACCAGTGACAGCCATTTGCCTCCAACCATGTACCCCAATCCAATCTTTCCTTACAAACTAACACCAGTGAAGGAGCCTGAGTTGAAAATCTGGGGTGTTCTTTTTGGGAGGCTTTTGTTGCTATCTTAAGGACTTTCTGGTGACTCTTCATGTCTCAGACCCTATGCCACAAAGTGCCCATGACTGTGCCCTGTTCAGGACATTCATTTTGGAGGACAGCAAGTATGGCTGCCAAGGGCAGTGTGCCCACAGCATTGGCCCCATCCATGAACAAGGAAAATGTTCATTCTCACCCTGCTCTGTACACCCTGTCAGTACAGGCAGACGTGGATTTTTGTCTCTCTGAGTTGCTGTTGGGCTGTTCTGACTCACAGTGGTGTCCCGGACCAGGTGGTCTCAACCTCTGGCAGCAGCAGCGTTTCAAATCTCTGAAACCCCAGGCTTTTGCCGAGAGTGCTGGACGCCTCACTGGATATGTAATCCCCGCTCTTGGAACCCGCATGAGGCAACGCGAAGCAAATTATAGGAGACTAAATATATGGTCAGGATGTGTTGGAAGTTGGCAGTGTAGCTGGCTGGGGTAGCCAGAGAGGGAGGAGAGAAATGGTGAGCTTTGTCTTCATGTTGAACTGGATAATGCTTGGGGTCCTTTAAAAGACAAACGTGGTTTTGGAAGGGAAGAGCTGGAGGAGATTCAGCTACAGAGAGCTGGATGAGGGGTGCAATGTGCCTGGGAGTTGTGAGAAGAGAGCAGCAGCCAGCTCTGAGAGGGAGGATGAATTTGGGAGCAGATAATCTTTCACGGCAGTTCAGAAAAGGGCTTTGGCACCGCCCCATGAATGCGGAAGGACTTCTGCTGTGATCCTTTCCGTGATCTACAACTCCTTTTTCATCCTCTGTGTGAGTTATGCTACATATTGGAAACAGTTTCTCTGAGACACAGTTTATGTCCTTCTTAAAAGAACACAACCAAAGTAAAAATCAGTTTTCTCGCCTGTTTTACTGTAACTAATTGCTAGTGTTGTTACAGTGGAAAGAATGCTATAAAACTGAATTAGATTTTCGTGTTTTAATTTACTTATTTTTGTATTCCACCTGGTTTGCTCAGTGAAATTAGAATGGACTTTGCTTACTTTTTCTGTTCAGAGTCACTTTCTGGCCCTTTGCCCAGACCAGAGGATCCCCAGGCTCTCCAGGACTGAATGTTGATTAGAAATGGGGCCAAAGTCTACTACAAAGCACTCTGCTTTGAGTAAGGAGACAGCTGGAATGATGACTGTGACCTTTAGTTTCACTTTTCTACAAACTGGAAAATCCAACTTGATGGTGCTTGAAAATCTTAACATATTTTTGTCACTGGGCAGTGCTTGTTATTGTGAGTAGTAATAAAAAGGGGAATTGAGAATTCTTGTTAGTACTCTGAAGGCAAATACCCACCTGAACATCTTGGTTCTGCAACATTTGAGAAGAGGAGTGTGACATGTTGGATGGGGTCTAAAGGTTGAAGTGGCCTCTTCAGCTGAGCATCCTGCCTGTGGGCAGCACCTTACCAAAGCAGATCTTCATGGGTCACACTAATTGTACTCATCATTTTCCTGTTAAGTGAAGAGAGATTGCTTCAGCTGAAAGCTTATTCATGAAAGAAACCTGTGTTTGATCACCTTTGTCCCCACCCTGCAGGTAGAGTGATATGTCAATAGATCTTGTTTCAGGGCTCCAAAGGTAACGTAGCTTCTGGAGTGCTGCTCAGGCTGCCTAGTAAGTTCCTTGTAAAGGGCACTTTGCTTGCTAGGCATTCATCCATCCTGGGAAAAGGCATGGGGGAGTCCCGACCCACTCAAATCCAGACCACCCAAAGGCACAGCAACTCCTCTGATAATCACTTTATAGAAAGAGGGAGTAGGATGGTCAACCACCTTCTACCTTATGCAGCAAGGACATGGAAACAGCTCTGTATGCTCAACAGACAAACAGGGATAGGCTTAAAATACCATGGATCAGCTGGTGTAAATCTCTTCTAGTGTCACTAGAGCTCTGCAGGCTCCCATCACCTGAGGCTCAAGTTCTGTGTTTATCTGAAAAGTCCCCCAAGGTGACAAGCTGACTTTGCTTTGGCTCGGCTGCCAGCTGACAAAGATTTGTGTCTCAGGAGACTGTGCTGTCTCAAAATCAGTGAGCACAAATGGTTCCTTCTGCTGGAGTTTGAGGGCACTGTCACCTTCTGTGCCATTGGCTCTTCTGAAGCCTTCACCGCGCCTTTGTGGAGATGCGGATGGGACCTGGGGCAGAGAGGAACTTGTCTGCTGGTTAGCTGCTAACGAGACAGGGTTTATGAAAAGTTCAAGGCCAGGTTGGATGAAGCTCTGAGCAACCTGATCTGGTTGGAGATGTCCCTGCTCCTTGCAGGGGGGTTGGACTGGGTGGCCTTTGAAGGTCCCTTCCAACCCTACCATTCTATGATTCTATACTGTGCTGGGAGGCACATGGTTCTGCAGCAGGCAGCCTGGAGTGGGCTGGGTGAAGTGTGCTGTAGGTGAGGTGCTAAGGGCACAAAGATTGCAGTGTTCCCTGCGTTACAGCTTTTGTGAGGCTATCAGTCAGTTTATCTATAGCTCCATGTATCTGCTTGCTGGAACATATTGAGTAACGAGTTATAAATGATAGTCTCTGCTGTTGTTGGCATTTCTGGTGTTGAAATCTTATGCTGGTGCTATTATTTTGCACGTGTTGATGCATGTTTGCATATACAGTTTGGTCTCCCTCGTACACATAAGCTTCCGAAGGAGGGACACCTCCTGTGTGTAAATATGCACAGTGCTTAAAATCAGTGTGTTTTTACAAGGTTATTTACTTAAGTGAACAGGACTGTACTTGCAGCCATAAATAATTTACTCCTTACTTTCTTGTTTGCAATCTCCCCATGCAGGACAGAAATAGTCAATAGATAGTAGGTGTCAGGTCCCTAAATGGTGAAGGGACCAACAAGAAGCCTTCAAAACCATTAAAAAATATACTCCTTCTTTTCCTACGACTTACAAAATTTAATTCTGCCTAATGAGAAATGGCACAGCCGTGGGACTGACTATCCAGAGGACAATTCAGAGCTGGAAAAAGAGCTCTCCCAGGATAAAGGATGCAATGTGAAATCTGCAGCTTCCAGCAATTCTTAACCGGCCATATAAAGCTGCTAAATAACGAGTCCCGCTGCCCTTAGCGGCACGGTACCTAGACACATCATAAAGCAAATCCAGCTCCAGCCAACAGTTTGGGGTATATAATGGGTAGTTTACTGAGTTCTTAGCTGTTTCAGCTGACAGTGATGGATCACATCAGAAAAACTAGAAGGGCAGGAGGAAAGGGATTAAGATCTTAGATGCACCAGCCCCCTTTGGGCTTCGTTCCCATGGGTAAGTGCTGATGAGCATTCCCCATTTTGTTTCTTCACTGACTAAACTAAGAAATGAAACCAAAGGACACAGGAAAAAAGCGTTAAAGGATTAGGAGATGGTCTTTGAACTGCCATGTGGCAAGGTAATGAGGCATGAATTATTAAAATGATTTCAATTATAACTGGCAGCCACGTGCGCCGCTTTTGCATTGGCTTTCTTCCTCGCTGTAAAAAGACAGGTCTGCAAGCGCTCACGATTTCTTGGAAGAGATAGGCTTTTCCAGAAATTATATTTGTATAAACAGTGTAATTTGTCGTTGGCCAAGCTGCTTTTGTGGTTAGGTAAGTTGAAGTGTCAATGAAATGGGCATGGCTCAGCAGCAAGACAAATTTGCTCCTTGAAAACCGAAAGGACGGGATTACCACCATGTTGCTGAAAAAACGGGAATTGGTGGGCTCTCATACTTGAGTCAGAGTGGTGAGCTGTGAGGCACTGGCCATAAGCTGCTGGTCAGAATAATTTAAAAATGCTTTGGCTTTAGTGGAAGAAGCGATATGTCTACACCACATATTCTTTCCTTGTGCATAGCTTGAGAATTACTCTGTTCAGAGATTTGTAGACAGTGATCAGCCAGATTTACGCTCAACCTCTGTAAAGACAGGCACCACACTGCTAGCTGACTTTCCCACATTTCTTCATGATTTAAGTGCCTATAGAAATGGAAATATTATCAGGAATAGCTCCATCTACCGACTGGTAAAAAGTTTGCACAAAAGCCTGTATTTTGGGTCAGAATGAACAACCCAAGGTCTGACTCCTTGGAAAAACTCACGTGGCCACAAAGACAAACCAGCACAAGTAAGAATTGCGGTGTCTGCCACAGCAGATGGCTGTAGGTACATCCTGGTGAGATCAGAATCTGATGAGTGCCTCAGAAGGAATTATTTACCTAGCAGATCTTTATTTTTGCTACTCTTGAATTGCCTGAAGGCAGGGGAAAGGATAATTGTATCCATTGGGGCTCAGATCAGTGAGTAAATATTGAAATGTGCGGTATCCTGAAGCTGCATCTATGAGCAGTTTATTTAAACTGTTCCTTTCCACTACTCTTCTCCACACCAAGAAAGCGTTTATCCTCAGGATTCAGATGTAATACGCTCAGAAAAGCGATGGCTGAAGGCTGTTGTCAGGTGAATGCATCTCTAGTTACTTTCTGAACTTTTTCTCTTCATAGGGAAAGAAAAGCGAAGGCAAAAAATCAACATTTGTAGTTGACTTCAACGCACACAGCACACCCTCATCAGAGGAGGAGGAGTGTGCAATACTGGCTGCAGAGTTAAAAGGATTAAAGCTCTTGCTCTGCTGTGGATGGAGACCACAGTTCATGTGTCTGATCTACGGGCCAGCCACGAGAGGGCAAGGCAGTAACAAA
Organism: Tetrax tetrax; assembly: GCA_009806455.1. Lineage (NCBI taxonomy): Eukaryota > Metazoa > Chordata > Aves > Otidiformes > Otididae > Tetrax > Tetrax tetrax. Next base: position 182,618 of record WHYT01017342.1, read on the forward strand.
AAGCTGAGCGAAAATTAATCTGTCAGGCAGGGGAACAATTGCATGGAGGCGGCTGCTGTGCCAGACTGCCGAGCCTGGGAGGAGAGCGGGGCCGCGGGCCAGGCTGGGAGCTCGCTGGGCGAGCGATGAATGAGGAATCTCCGCGGGGGCTGGCTGGTGCCATTGTTCGCAGTCCTGGCAGGCAGCGCTCGGCCCCGCTCCGCTCGGAAATATGAGTTATTAAAATGTAACAACAGCAGGAAGGCTTTTGCACTAGGACTTATACCATATCCCTTTTATAGTTCCTGGTTTTTCCTTCTCCTTGGAGCAGAGCTGTTTTCCTTTGGCCATGGGTGAGACAAGGGTTTGCTTGTGCCGCGACCCTGTCGGCAGGTGACTGGTTCTCCAGCTGCTCTGCGGAGTTTCCCTTCGCATCCCGTGTGGAAACGGAGGCCAGATCCCCCTGGGGTTTCTGGATGACAACTGACTTTTCCGATCCGTTCGGCGCGGCCTGGTCTCCGGAGCAGCGGAGCGGCGCGGGGGGGCTGAGGAGGGAGAGCGCATTCCTTGCTGCTACATTCGCATAGCTCCTGGCACAGCCGGCTCAGCAAGCTCCTCCTGAAACCGCTCCAGACTCTGAAATCATTTCTATTAGGAAACCATTCATGCTCTAGCGAGAGCCCTAGATGACTCTTTAAAGCTCCAAAAAGCACTAAAACACTGACAGCGGTCAGGAGCCACCGATGCTGCCTGGCTGGTTTTGGCTGCAGGGAGGCCCGAGTCCTGCGCTGTTCTGGGGCTGCAGTTTCCCAATGCCGCTTTGCACCTCAAAAGCCTGTTCATACCAGACTAAAATCAAACTCCAGCTTTTTTCTTAGTTGCCCTTAATGCTATCCATTCTTTCTCAGTAAGAAGGAAGGCTGCTTTGCACAGCGCAACTGTATTTACTTAATTTATCACGGGGTGCTGCCGTTACAGGAACTGCCTGCAAAATATAAGTGTCAGCACTAAAAAATTGCCAGAGTTTGTAAAAGTTACAGTATTTTCAAGAAATGTGTAAGGTGAAAATACGTATTTAGGCTCTAGGATGATTCCCCAGCAGTGAGCCTGGGACTGTCCCAGAGGGACCTGGCGGACCCGGGCAGCACGAGGCTCTTGCCAACGGTGGCCGATGCGCGCTCCCTCCCGAGCCTCCCTCGTTGAGGTGGGTACGTTATACAGCCCAGTCATGCTGCTACCTGCTGAACTGCAGCAGGCTTGTTTCACTGTTTAAATGAGCTCTGAGTTTGTCTCTTGAAGCGATGATTCATCGTGATTGATCAGCCTGGAGCAGCCCTGGCTGCTTCGGTACTGGCACTGCTCAGCTTTGGGTGAAGCTGATTTTTTTACCTTTTAAAGCCACTGCCTGTTGCAGCTGCCCTGCCTGTTAGATTTGCACCTTTTGCTGCCAATAGGAAAAATCTCCTGGGCCTTTCTGGAGATTTCCAAAGGTATTTGTACCTAACTCATTTGGAAATCTTGGACTTCTAGGCTTAGGGCTTGTTCAGGTGTGAGTTGACTGGAAATGAGTGTAAGGGTTTTGAGAGGCTGCTCTGTCCGCTGCCCTAAGTCTTGTACAGGTATTTTAGTTGCTGCTAGCTAATGGCAAAATCATCCTTTTAAATTCAGAAGTAAATTATATAGATGGAAGATAAAGAACAATGAGAAATGAAGCCATGCCAGTGAAAGAAAAGAGAAAATAATAGTGGAATTCTGCCCTTAGCAAGCAAGGTGGAGACACAAGTGATGGCTAACGCTTGCTGGCAGTGTATCACAGATAAATCTGCATCAGTTTCCAGGAATACTGGGAGTTATCCGTATAATAATAATCCAGGACTATAACTCTAGATCTGGGTTAAACCAGCTGCTTTCTGTAGCCCTTTTGTCTCAGTTTCCCCACCTGTAAAGTTGTATAATAGTAATTTCCTCCCAGAAGAGCTGCCAGGGCTGGCTAGAAGCTGCACTGTGTTAGAACACTAAGGAAACGGTGGCTATTATTAATCACTCTTCATATTTTTTCAACATTCTCCATAAATGAATTTTGTTTGTTTTGGTTTTTAAAACTTGGAGTCGATGGCTGGACTAAATTATAGCTGGAAGCTGAGAGGTACATGAAGAGACGTCCAAAATGCTGTTCCGTTTGCTCTGTATAGGGGAGAACTGCTGAGGCTGCACCACTCGTGGCTCCTGAGCCCAGTGCCAGCATACAGAATTCCCCCCTTACAGCTTTTCCATTTCACGTGCCAAGTATCCAGCTCTTCAGTCTGTTATAAATCTTCCCTAATTCTGTAATTGCTTTGGTAGTGATTATAGGCAGACTCTTGTTGATCCTTCTGTGGTTTTCCTTTATCCACATTTTCTGTGGGCTCTTTTATTGTTGTTGATTCTTTTTTCCAGTTCCTTGCTCCCCTTTTCCAGTTCCAGCAGGCCCCATGGCTCCAGTCCAGTGTCTTCCCCCCAGCAACAGGCAGAGCCCCCTCTGCATCCGAGTCTGCCTTTCCCTTATGAGTTGTCGGGGGAAGGGGCACTGTGTGCCTCTTACGTGCTCGGAAATACGGGAAGCAAACGTGTAAGTTCATGCATTTGCAAATATGCTCTGAATCACACTTGTAGGACTGGGAATTGCACTCAGGGATGGATTTGGAAATCACGGCAGGCAGAGAGTTAAGCATAGCTTTAAGTGTGGTTGTACAGTTCCCCAGGTACCCAGGGATGTCTCTAAACACAAGCAGTTACAACAGCAGCAAAACAATCGCGCTTGGCTGATTGCCTGGCACATGTTCAAGTCTGCAGGCAAGCTGGTTGCTGCTGCGGAGGGGTCAGGATAGGCGCTGTGTGGTCCCTCTCTGCTGCAGCAGCGTAGTCCCACACTTTCTGTGCCTCCCTCCAGCGCGGCAGGACCAGTAAGCCTGGCTGTTTGGAGCTCCAGAACTCTGCCTCCGTTCCATCTTTTCTCCCTCCCCACGGATGCCTGTTCACTTCTCTAAATTGCACTTGTGCAAATGGACCCGACAATCCAGTCTGGCCAATGGCAGGCACTGGGATAAGCCCCAGCCCTGGGTTAAGTATGATCTTTGGATAAAAACCAGTGATATTCCCACTTGGTGGCAAGTGAGATTCAGATCTCTTCCATGCCACTTTGGAAAGACATGGTTGACGCAAAGCTGTGGTTGTTGCTTCATTCCTGTAGTTTCAGCTAAAACTGAGACCATAAAAGCCATAAAACAGGGTTGTGTATCTGGGAAAAATGGATTAAGCTCTGAGGGGGTTGAGAGTTTGACTTTGACCTGTTTTTGTTTTTCAAACTTGCAGCTAGTTTCAGAAGTGCTAAGCTGGCATTTCTCAAAGTAGCCCAAGGATTTTACAATGATTGTTAAGGGCAGGGGGGGTATTCATGTGGGTCAGCTCACGAAGTGCCTTGAAGAGTTTTGTTTTCAGAGACTGGAACTGTTCAAAATGGAAAACACTTATGACCTTTCATTCAAACTTCCCTTACATTCAGGGATTGTCCTTCTATTGAATGGGCATTGACTACTACCTTTAATTTTTCTTTTATTGCCTGCTCACACACTTTTCAACTTTAATTTCAGGCTGAAGCATTCCTTTCTCTAACCACGGGAGAGGCTCTTCTAAGAAAATGGCCACCTGATGTACCTTGTGGTTGAGCAGGTGTTATCTTCTTTGGAAATGAAAATCTGCCTTGAGTAATTGCACATTCTTCCTGGTTCCTCATAATTAAGGCAGAAGAAAAGAACAAAACCTGCTGATTTCATTTGAGTAATTGCTTCATTAAGTTATTTGCTTCTTCACCATAACCATCAGCCCAGAGAAGAGAACAGCAGGACCATCAGACCATCTATGATGATACTGTAATGCTGTGGGTCTTTGGTGCTTCATTGTCAAATGGAATCACAGGGAAAGGAGTGAGGAAACACACCGCTAAATAATTTACCTCTTAACCGTACACACTTAAGACCACAGAGAGCGTCTGGCGGTTGCTAGCTGTGCTGTGTCCTCACCAAGTGAATCAGTCCCTGGAAAAAGCAGAGAGCTAATGTATGAGGCTTCACATCAACACAGCTGCCTTGCCTCCTGTATCTGAGCATTGTGAATTGATGCTGAGAGGGTGAACATCTGTGTTTGCCTATTGTGCAGCAGGGAAGAGGAGAGCTGCGTTAAATCCTGGCCAGAGGCAAGAAGAACGTGGCTCCTGACAAAGTCAGGGCTTGGAGGCTCCTTGGATGTAAATTCTGCTGAATCTTCCCCAAGTGCTGGGGGAAGCAGTTCCAGGTCACTGCCCATCCATCCTCCAGCCCTCTGCAAAGCCTGTATTATCCAGGAACGTTATCAGGAACTTTGATCATCCAACTGATTTCCATCTCCCTCTCCAAGATCTCAGCAGGTATGTTTGTACAAGGCAGGCTCCACCGAGCTCAGAGCTGGCTGACCCAACACGTCTGCAGCTGTGTAGTTAGGAGTAATGAGTTTGACAGCCCTGAGTTTTAATTCCAGGTTGGGCAGCCCTTTCTCAGAGCCATTAAAAATAAAAATCTCTTTATTTTTTTTTTTTAATAACTAAATGAGGATAATGATGAACTTAAGTAACCAGGGCATTGTGGGGATTAACTGTGGCACAGCCAACACATTGTGTGAGCTGCAGGGGAAAGGGAGAGCGATCAGAGGGGCTGTCATATTTTGATTTCCTCAGAGGGTGGCAGAAAGGGGGGCAGATTCTGCCAGTGCTGCAAGCAGCCAGTGCTGGTTGATTGGCTCTTGTCCTTTCTCGCAAGCAGCTTGCTGTCCTGGGCACCAACGATGGGAATTGTGCCCGGCAAAGGGCGCGGAGCAAGGACTGAACTGTGCCTTGAGCCAGCCCACCGGCGCAGAGCCCTGCCCGCTGTGGTGGATGGAGTCAGTGGGCTGGCTCAACCGTCTGGCCCTCCCCTGCTGACTTAGGGCATCCCAGCTGTTGGACTTCCCAAAGCGTGCAGGGTGAGTCAGGCCCCGCTGTGCGTGCAGCAGCACCAGAAACCACCCTTTGTGCCTGCCCGGGCAATCGCAGGCGCTGGGCAGCCAGGGTAGCCCTTTCTTGGCCAAAAGGTCTCATCTTCTACATGATCTCCTTCCCCTCCTGCTTCCTTTTCCTTGAATCCAGAGGTTCTCCAAGCTGAGTTTGGCAGGGCTTTCGCAGCGATCTCTCTGGCAGGGGTGCGGTGCCACCACTTGCCTCATGCCCAGTTTGGCCGCTGCCTCCCCGCGCTGGGCAGGACAAGTTGCTGGTGCAGAGCAGGGTGGAAAATTTTGCATCCTCTCTCCAGCCAGGAGCTTGGAGAGTCATATGTAAACCAAACAGAGCTGCGGAGAGGGATGTGGGTGGTTTATAGTCCTGACACCCGAGTTTCTTCCCCTAAATCAGTCAGAGAGACTGTTCCCTGAAGAGGAGGCTCAGGCCGGCTCCGTTGCTTACTGGCAGGTCTTTGCAGCATAAATTCCTGCTTATCCTTGTTTCTGGTCACCTGGGGAGCTCTGCTCTGCCTCAACAGCCAGGTTTGCCTACCAGGCAATGCCTTTGAGCGCCCGCGCAGCGCCGAGTAACGCACAGCTTCCCCACAGCTCTCCCTGGGAAAGCTCAGCCTTCCTCCCCTCTTGCAAGACAAGAAACTTGGTCTGAGAGGTTGAATGAGTCAGTTGAGAGATGCAATTACACAGATTGGCATACCCTAATGTCTAGCTTTGTGCTAGTCCATGAGAGTGTATGTTTTGGTTTGGTGGGTTGGTTTTTGTTTTGTTTTGTTTGTTTATTTTTGTTTTTTTTTTTCCTGGAGGCTCATCCCCTCCCTTACTGCAGTACTTGGTGCTGCTCCCTCCCCAAGTCTCTCCCTCACCTTGATCTTTTCCTGGGCCTCTGGCTCCCTGCCCCAGCCCACTGTACGTAGCTGGTGGTGCTCATCCCTCTTGCTCCTTTGATTGCTGTATTACGTTTATTTTGGGAGACTGTGTATCTCTGTGCAGCACCCGCACACGCTGGGGAACGTGCTTGCCTGGAGGATGCTGCTGGGGCAGAGGCAGCACATACGACGTGAGGAAGATGCTTTTCATGCCTGCCATGAAACTCCAACACGTGTATTGCAGGCTAAGCTGTGAAGAACCAGCTGCTGAGGGCATCATGGCTGGGAGCTGCAGCATCTGCAGCCTTGGTGGGCTCAGTGGAGCCTACCACGCTCGCCCCTCGAAAAAGATCACTGCTGTGTGAGTGGGGTTGGGCATCGTGAGATGGAGACAAGCGAGGTTGACACGGCCTGTCTGAAAAGAGGCCGGCTCTGCGCCTCTGCCAGCACCGCGCTGCCGGGGAGGGATGCGCTTGGCAGAAGGGATGGCCAGGCTGTGGCAGGACGGGTGCGCGTGGCAGGTCAGAGCTGAGCCGTTTTGGCAGGGCTGGCTGCATGAGGCTCATACGGTGCCTGCCTGTGCTGTGCTTGGGCTGAGCCAGCAGCCTGAGTCCCTCACTTTCAGGAACAATGAAGTCCCTCAGTAATCTTATGAAAGAGGAAAAAAAAAAAAAAAGCTATAAATGCCTTACCTATTTGCAGCCTGTGGGCTCTGTATTGTATTAAACATTAACCTGCCCTTCTGAGCCAAGAGACTGATTCTCTGGGTAATTCTGAGGCCGGGCAGCCAAAGAAAAGGATTCTTTGTCAGACAGCATTTCAGAAAAAAAGTCCCTTCAGCCATTTTCTGTCTCATCGTGTTTGTTTGGCCCCGCGGTAGAAAGCCAGCTCCACAATTTGCTGTCTGTATTTGTGCAGTCAAGCTGATCAGATGGCTGTCCCCTGGCCACGGCTCCCAACACGCTGCTCACCCGCAGCCCTGCGAAGGCGCAGGCGTTCTTGGCACACGTAATCACGCACACATGCGGAACCGTACCAAGAATCACACACATGTGCACGCGTGAGCACACACTTAATCAGGCACATGTGCTCATATACCCATATGTGAGAACAGAAAGTTGGGTTTTGATCTTCTGCAAAGTGTATCCCTGTGAGCGTCGTGTGCTGGAAGTAGTCGTGCTCATCAGAGACGCGGGTGAGAGCAGAGCGGGGGGATTAGTGTGCGGGAGCGGGTCCTGCTCCTGACTTTGCCCTTGCTTGGTGTGCAAGGTTGGACAAGCCCTTGTGCTATTGTTTCTCCTCCATCAATTGTGACTAATGATCTCAAAAGCACTTGTGGGAAGCGTAATGCTTTGTTACTGTGGGCTTAGGTGCGTGTTTGCTGAAGCAACAAAGCTTTGATGGTTCAGGAGTTTTCTTGATGACGGAGTTTTTTGCGATCACCTCTGTGCCCGAGACCACAGCGTGGTCGGGCGGCAGCGGGTGGAGTTGTTGCTGCTACAAACCTGGGAACACACGGGTGCTCCTGAGCCATTCCAGTGCAAAGTCTGGCTGCTTAGCACCGAGTCCCCCAGCCACTTCAGCTAGCTCTTCAAATTTTGCACTAAAGCCTGAGAGAGGCTCAGACAATCCTTTTTTTCCATATCTTTTGCAGAGGTGATAATCTAAGGCTGAGAAATGGTAACAAATACTGATGGGGCTGTATCATCTTAATCCAGCTCATCTTCTCTCACCCTCTGTCCCCGTGCGATGCCAGGGCAGGGGGGGTGGGCAGACCCTATTTCTCCCTCTGTGGAAAAGTCTAAAAGCCCAAAGGCAAACAAGCCCTTGCTGAGTGCACTCGTGCTGTTGAGCCGGCGGAAGTTTCTCACGTGGACGGGGCTTGCGCTCCGTACCTTCACGTGGGCGACTCGCCCGAGTGGGCTTGGAAACCTTTCCAGCCATCAGCCCGGTCCTTCCTGCAGCAGGTCAGGCTCCTGCACTTCGCTGCCTTCAGCCTCAGCTGGGCTTCCCCTGCCCTTTCCTCCTCTCTGTGTTCATAATGCCCCCAGCTTATTGCTTTTGCAGAACTCATTGTCCTGTGTGCATTTCATGAGGGGGTGATCAGGAGCCCATCTGCTTTCCTGGCAGACCCACGTGCTGGGGCACGTAAGGAATATCAAAATGGAGCCTCCTCTTCCCAGTAACCTGGGGGAGATGCCCGATCCCAGTGCTTTGGGGGAGCTGGTTACGGAGGACGCAGCTCCCCACCTGCCCCCCGAGCAGCGCGTAACCGCTCGCACATGGCTCTCCCAGTGCTGTGAGCCTGCACAAGCATTTTGCTCAACTTTCAGCCTTGAGTGAGCCCTTTACGTGTGGGTTTGAAGAGGAGAGGGGTGTTTGCACTGCGGGCTGCTGACGGGCCGGTAACGCACTTTGAACTGGAAACTGCCTGACCCGAGCCGCTCGGGCAGCGAAGGGCTGTATCAAAGCTGTGGGGTGAGCTGGGATGAAGGGGAGAATTTCCCTCCCTTCCCTCTGCCTCTCTGGCTAGATACACTGGGATTTCCAGGGCTGGTTGTTAGCAGCAGTAATCCTCAGGGACTTTCTGTTTTCCGAGGGGATAATGTGCCGCCGGCGGGAAGGCTGAGCCTCGCTCAACCCCTGCCAGCGCCTGGAGAGTTGGAACAGCCCATAACCGTGTGCGAGATGAGGAAAGGTGTGCACTAATTAATGGGAGCGCTGGGCTGCCCCTCGCTCGGAGCCGCTCGCGTGGATGCGGAGCGCGTGCGTCCCCTCCCCGTCCCCGCTCGCGCCAACAAAAGGATCGCACCCGCGGCACGGCACCCCAGGGACAGCTCGCCCCGACGCCTCGCCCAGCTGGTCCCTCTCATGTCCCGGCTCGAAGCGGCGGCATGAAGAAATCCTCGTATTCAGGTGAGCAAGCGACCGCCCCGCTGCCTCTCTCTCCTCTTGGCTCTCTCCCTGTGTGTCTGTACTGGGAACAGAAAAAGGTTATAAAACCCCCAAAGTACAACTTGCACAACTTCTCCCTCCAAGCGGCTCTGAGCGGCTGTGTCTCTGCGCATAAACAAACCCTGATGATCAGTGGAAAAGGCTGAAAAGCAAAACAAATCCAGGAAGGCAGCTTGTTCCAGGCGAAACTCGGTGCTGGTGGCACAGAGCTTGTTTTTCAGAAGGCACCTGTGCCAGCACGGGGTGAGTGCAGTGCTGAGCAGCAGCTTGAAATTAAAACAAAACAGTGGTGCGTGCGACACCGATTGCTTTCGGGTGGTGGGGCTTCCAAATCAGGGCTGGAAGAGAGGATCCTCTAACGCTGCGGGGCTCCCCTCTCCCTGCTCTCTGTCCCTGGTTCTGTCTCGGGGCGAGGGCTCTGTGCCCTCCATTCTTGCAGGCTCCTTCCTCCCCAGCTAATGAGGCAGCAGGCAGCCGTGACTGATGTAATTTCTCCGAGCTTGCTGTGAAATCCTGCCAGCGGTCCCGAGAAGTGCCTGGCGCATGATAGAGCAGACACAGCTCCCACAAAAGGTCCATTTCTCGCCCTGTAAAGCCCCGGTGTCTCTGCCAGCTGCTCCAGGTGTGCGGCTTTGCTCCCCAGCTGATTTCTGCTCAGCTCCAGCTCACGACCCCGTGCTCTGTAAGCCTGGTTCTGCTCTCGCTTCACCCTGGCAGCTCCAGGGACGTGGTGTCATCCTGCTGGCCCCCTCCTCGTGTCCCGAGTCACGCGTCTGGCTGCGCCACCGGGGCGTTGGGGGCAGTTGCCGTGCCGCGAGTCGCTCGAGCCACGTCATGGCCAACTGGACTCTGCCTGAGCTCATGAGCCGCAGGAGCTGAGGGCTCATCTTCCCTCAGAAAATTCCCTGCGTGATGCTGCTGTCTGTTTATTGTTAAAATTAATTAGGACCGTTTCTCTCTTGCCCGTTGCTCTTCTCTCATTACTGTTGCTAAATGGACTGCCGGGGAGGTTTTATTGGGGCTTGTGTGTTGCGAACCTGAGAAAGCCAAAGCATGATTATTAGCACGTTGTAATGGATTAAAGTGGCTGTTAGTGTTGTGCGTAGGGAAGCCTGTTATTTGTACAGGCCTCCTGAGCCGCAGGCGGTGGCTAAAACAGCCGTGGAGCTGACAGGAGCAGTGCAAGAACGGGTCTGGAGCTAACCGGCTGTCCTCAGACAGAGCTGGCAGTACTGCGTGACCTGCGATTACGACTTCTTGCCAATGAGGCCAAGTGGTCCTTAATTGCGTTCCTTGTGCTGGAGCAAAGCTGTGGCACTGCGAGGTGTCTGACGTGGTGGATGTGTCTGGTCAGCGTCCAAACCCACCTTCCCTTGGCGTTGCAACTGTCAGTACTGGTCAGTACCTTTAGTTCAAAATGAACTGCAGTTGTATTTTGGAAACACTCAGTTTGCCTTGAGATTTCCCTTGGGATGAGGCAGTTATTTAAGGAAAATGAACAGAATTGCCCTAGCCGGGATGCATTACGTTGAAGCAACAGGGTAATTGCGCTGTGAGCACCCCTGAGCCTGCAGAACACGCGGGCAGCCCTTCTGAGCAGCTCTCGTTGGCGCCTTGCAAAGGCTCGGCTGGCAGCGTTGCAGCTCCCGGCCGGGCTGGGCTGCGCCTGGCCTGGCCTCTGGCTGATTCATCGGGCAGAAAGGCGCTGGATGAATCACCCCCGCGCCGGGGAGGCTGCCTTGGGAGAGCTGCCGCCTCTGCGCGGGGCAGGGCCAGCCCTCCTCGTCCCACAAACATGGTGGGTTTACAGATCGGGGGACAGTGATGGTAACTTGTGCTGGGGAATTTTACTGGGAATCCGAATCACTTCTCCAAGGCACGAGTAAGATGTACAGAGCGCTGCAGAGCCTCTGAGCTGTCTGCTGCCCGAGAAACTGGTGGGGTGACAAAATGACTTCGCAAAGACTGCGCTTCCCAGGCGCGTTGCTGACAGCCTCCAACGGCCTGGAAGCGCAGGGCCTGGCTGAGGATCTCCCAAAAATGGTGACAAAAGGAAACAATAAGCATCTTCTGAGCCCTTTTTGAGGTTAGGGAGCATCCCTCGCTGGCCTTGTTTGCTCCTCCCCGGTGTGTTCTGGATCTGTTCCGTGCGCTGGGGTCCCGCTGAGCCCAGCTGGGGGATCCCGCTTGACGTCCGGGGGCTGAAGCTCCAGCTCCCCGCGCCGTGAACACAGCGACGCTGCCGTACTGCTCTCCTGTTCCGGGCCACTCCCCACCCCAGGCAGGATTTACCTTTTCTAAAGCACTTCAGGGAAATCATTACCCATCTGCTCTGACTTTTGAGCGCATGCCAGTAGGTGTGGTGGGGATGAAGAGTTTGCCGTAGGATGCTTTACCTCTTACCAGCACAGAGGCCCAGACCTTTGTGCCGTAGCCATGGGCGCTCTGGCTCAGCCCAGTACCAGGTTTTTTTTTTTGTTGTTTTTTTTTTTTTTTCCCCCCTGGAACTTCCTGGCACGATGTGGTAGGAGGAGGGGAGAGGGTGAAAAGGAGATTTTACACAGCAAGTTAAACATGAGCAATAACCGCTATTGGAGCCAGCTCTTACGTGTTTGCTTTAGGGATGTCTATTATTTCAGATGCTTAAGGCAAGGAAAGGTTTTTTTTTTCATTTTTTTTTGTTTTGTTTTGTTTTGTTTTGTTTTTTTTCCTGAGATGTTTAACTTGTCCTGGAATACTGGGTTTTTTTTAAGGATTTTTCAATTCTCATTTTCCATTACTCAAGCACAATTGCATGGCCAAAGCAGCAATAGGCAGGATTCATGATAAATGACACGATGATTTATAGGTATTTTAGAGGATGGTGCAAATTGTTTTGGCTGGGGACCGTTTGCAGTTTCAGGTTTAGGTGGTAAGATGTTGGCATGCCCTGAAGTAAGGATTGCCCTAATTACCCTGCCTGCGCTGTGGTTATGTGTGAGCCACCCTTACCTAAACCGTGGACTCCTAATTTATCGCTTAGGCAAGTAGGGAGAAATAATACGAGGATCAAGGGTTTGTCTGGATGGGCACCGCCTGTTGAGGGGGCTACAGGACATCCCTGATTTTCTGAGATGGCCTGAAAAAAATGAGCCTCAATCTTTTTCAGGGTGATTCCTTCCGTGGCTTTTAACCTCGCTGTCGTAAGCGTGGCTGGGTGGGGCGGAGATGACCTGGTGTTTGCAGAGCCCCATTGTCCTCTCCTGAACCGGACCTGTCTCCTGTCAGCTAGCTGGCATTGTGTTGGTCTAGGCTGTGGAAAAATGAACAGAGTTGACTTTTAAAATTTTATTTTTAGTATTTAGTTCACTGGCCAAATGGCAGTATCAAGGAAAAAATATTACTCGGATACAATAAAAATATTAATTTAATTTTAGCTTGTAGTTTTGAACAGAAATTAAAAATAGTTTGTTTTGAAATAGAAAAATAATTTTTTTCAGCTCAAAATCGCAGCTAGCTCTTATTCCCCAAAGCCTGTATTGCTGGGCCAACAAGCTGTCATTAAAAAAAAAAAAATTATTGTACTGAGGATTTGCAATCGACCACAAGAAGCTGGATCCTCAGCCTGTGACTGTTCAAACCCATTGCTCAAAACCTGAATTCAGTGCATGCAATGCCTCCACCAGCTCAGACCAGTGACCTCTCCCACTGCCCCATCTCTGCCGGCTGTCCCCATGTGAAACAGCCCTGCCTGTGCCTGATGTGCCAACGCGTGGCCATGGTGTCTCTGCTGCAAGCCAGTTTTGGCCTCTGCGGCTTGAGACCGAAGCGCTCGGCAGTTTTGCCGTAACAAAGGGGTCAATGAAGAGACGCAGCAGTCCCGGCACGGCCGTGTAGTGCTTGTGCAAGGAGGTGGTGGAGTAAGGAAAGGCATCAGCCTTCAGGAAGGCTTCTGCACAATAGCAGGAGCAGAAAAAAAAAAAATCCACTGCACTGAGAAGTGGAGGTTTCTGTTTCACCCCGTGTCCTCACCATTTGGTGGGACAGAGCTGCCGCTGGAGCCACAGGGGATGGAACCTGGGGTAGAGGGAAGAGGAGGAATGGCGGTGCTGGCCGTGCCCTCGTGGGGTGAACTGCCCCAGAACCTTGCCCGAGGCTGTGGGAGTTTTACACGATGTGGTTTTGTGTTGGCATTGTGTTACCTGCTGTTATTGAAGTAGCAGGAAGGAAAATAACAAGGACTGCAAAATGAACTTGTTTCTTGGTGATCCAAGAATAGCAGGAGGCTGGTGTGCGGACAAAGGGCTCTGCGTCTTGTTTTCAACGTGCGGAAAGCGCTGCAGGTTGGCTTGGCCAGCTGCATGGATGACCTGTGCCATTCGGATCCACGTGAAAGCTGCTTGATAGCAAAAGTCCACGGTAAGGTCTATCGCATCACGCTGTTCCCTGCTGTGTCCCTGCCCAGGTCACCTCCCCGTCGCTGCATGCACGACTGGACGCAACCTTCGACATTCCCGCTGGCTGCTGCCCCGGATCTGTTGTTTGAGCTGTTCCCAGAGGGACTGGGTACCATTGCCCTGCGTGCTGCAGGGATGCAGAGTGAAAATATGCACGTCCTTCCCTTGCTACACCTCTGAAATTCTTGATGCCTGGTGTACGATGAGTGGCAGAGGTGGAGGCCTCTGGGCAGTGTCGCAGACCGTGCTCCCAGGCCAATGCCGTGGCCGAGAGGCAGCGTTGCCCAGGCTTGTGCTGTGTCGTTAACAGCTGAAAACTTTTCAAAAATATGTTGATTACTTTTAAAACAAAAAAGGTGTGCTTTAGAGAATTAGATTTAATGTGCCTGACCTCTCCTGTGGTAGCAAAGCCTGCTACAAATTGTTGGAGTTTTTGATGGATGAAAGCACCCTGCTCCTTGGACCAGTCGTTCCCAGCTGCCTTCAGAGCCTCACAGTCTGTTTCTCCGGCTTAGCAGATCTCAAGAGTTGCTGATGGCTGCTGGCATCGGTCCTGGCAAGCTTACCTCTGTGCTTCCTTGCTGCAAAAAATGAGGTGGGACCGTGGGATGTCCAATCAAAAGGCACAATTGTTATATTTTACTCGCCTGCTGACAGAATATATTGTCATAGATGTCAACGCACCTTGCTGTCACATGTTTCTGATGGCTCGTGATGATTGATGGAATCTTGTTACGCAAAAATTTCTCCTGTAGCAGTGCCACTGTGTGCTCGGGTGGCAGGATCTGCCTGATGAATTTGTTGGGTGCTCTGCCGCTGCCAGGTTTGGCTGGCGTGTGCGGGCGGTGGTAGAGCTTTGCTTCAGGTAGCAAAACATCCCAACATGTGTTAGGAAATAGTTTGGAGAAGCAAGGGAATCCAGCCTGTGGAGAAAGCCAAATAAGAAACCGCAACATGCAGACATATGCAGAAAATAACCAAAAGCCATGTGGGGCCTGGCAGGGTGATTATCCACTCCCCAAAACACCGATCACCTTCCCACGCCCACCTAGGGCGAGCAAGGAGAAGTGGTGCCACGTGGAACAGAGAGATACTGCCACTGAGAAGAGCTGCCTGCCCCCTCGCTGTGAGGCGGAGAGATCCCTCCAGAAAGCGGTGCTGCGGGTTACCAGAGAGCGGGTGCGACTTTTTGCGAGAGGCTAACCTGTCCCCTCCTAGACAAGAATCATAGAGTTACAGAAGGGTTTGGGTGGGAAGGGACCATTAAAGCCTATCCAGTGCAACCCCCTGCCAGGAGCAGGGACATCTCCAACCAGATCAGGTTGCTCAGAGCCCCGGCCAACCTGGCCTGGAATGTTTCCAGGGATGGGGCATCCACCGCCTCTCTGGGCAGCCTGGGCCAGTGCTCCACCACCCTCAGAGTAAAAAATTTTTACCTAATATCTAATCTGAATCTCCCTCCCTCTATTTTGAAACGGTTACCCCTCGTCCTGCTGAGCAGTCTCTCCCCACCTTCCCTGCAGCCCCCTTTGGGCACTGGGAGCCGCTCTCAGCTCTCCCCGGAGCCTCCTCTTCTCCAGGCTGAACAGCCCCAGCTCTCCCAGCCTGGCCTCACAGCAGAGCTGCTCCAGCCCTCTCAGCATCTGCGTGGCCTCCTCTGCACCCTCTCCAACAGCTCCACGTCCTTCTGATGTTGGGGGCTCCAGAGCTGGACGCAGCGCTGCAGGGGGGTCTCACCAGAGCGGAGCAGAGGGGCAGAATCATGATGCTGTGGGTTTTGCTGTGGGTTTCTGCTGTGGGCTCGGAATCATGAGATGCTGTGGGTTTTTCAGCATAAGGTGGGATCCAAATCCAGGGCAAAGAAGAGGAGGGGACTTGTGAAGTCAGCCATTTGTGAAGATTTAACTTGTCAGAGAGACATGCTAAGTCCTTGCTTGCTTTGTGTAAGCTCCCTGTTGGCGTGTGGGAGAGGCTGGGACCCACCTGTCCCTAGGAGGGATGCTAACTGGCCGTGCCAGTGTTCTAACACACCAGGGAGCTTCCCTGCCTCCGGTCCCAGTGTCCCGAGGAAGAGCAGCTGTGCTCGCGCAGCCCACGTTCCCCATGGAAATCGCATGCTGCAAGCGGTGGGAGAGAGGCGGCAGTCACTGGTGAGTCAGCCCGTTCCCACAGTGGCCTGCGATGACTTACCAGTGACAAGGACAGCTCGAAGCACCCTTTAAAGGGTTTCTGTTTAAGAGGAGGGTTCCCTGCTGCTTGGGAAGCGGCTTCCTTCTGCGTAACTTGTTATTCAGGTGATAGCACAGGCTTGCAGACTTTTTCTGCAGCTGCTGTGAGATGGGGCACCCCCTCTGTCAGAGCCCAAAAGGGAATCCCAGCTTTGTGCTTGTAAGGCCACTTCCACCATCAGGGGTGAAACGGCCTCTCGCAGCGCTCGGTGGGATTCAGGTGTCTCCAGAGCAGGGGACGGCACCAGGAGGATGGGCGAGTTCCGTCTGGTGACGCTACGTTTGTGAAAATAGCTGGCTGTGCTGGGCAGGAAGGGGCTCGTGGTGAAGTTCTTGACCAAGCTTTAACCCTGATCACCGCGTTACAGCGGTCTGAGGCATGATATAAGTTACCTCCCCGACTTTTTATTTCAGTGAGGGCAGGTTTGAATCTGGTGCCCAGGGCATGTACCTGTCCCCTTCATCTCCCTCAAACACTCTGCTGCTTTTGAGGCTCCCAGGTCAAGCAGTTGGAAGTTGAACTAGGGAGATGACTGCAAGCTAGAACTAGTAGCAAAAGGGTTTTTTTTTCTTTCTTTTTTTTTTTTTTTCCTTTGTCCATGCCAGATGAGTATTATTTACAGGAAACACTTTGTGCAGCCCTGAGATTTGTTTAGAGAAGGAGTGTAGAGGGAGGAGACAGCTAAAGGCATAATGGAAATCAAAAAGGTCACAGTAATGCTCCAGAAAGTCCATGATTTCCTGGTGTGGGAGTATTGCTATTCTAGGGAGCGAGGGAGCAATGGAGCCTGGGCTCTGGTTCCCAGAGGGAGAGAGAGCTTGCCAAGGGATGCTCTGCAGAGGAACCAGCTCCTTTTTGGAAGAGCTCAGCACCCAGGGACTCGTGGGGCCAAACCCAAGGCAGTTGCTGGGGACGCAGAGGGTCCCTGACTCTCGGTTGTTCCCTCAGCTCGTCCGGAGTCCGCAGGCTATGGCGGTGACGGCAGGGAAACTCTGGGTGCGTGTACCTGGGGAGCACATTGGAGTCCTGATCCCCAAGAGCAGCCCCTGGGTGCAAGTTTGCTTGGGTTTTGGTGTTATTGAGGGAGACGGGGATTGCCTGCAGCTTTACGTAACAGCCAGAGCAAAGGCACCGAGGCCAAGGTGCCCTCAGCAGTTACTACCGCGCCAAATGACTCAGTGGCTGAGCTGTAAGTGCCTGGACACGCACCAAGAAACGCTACGGAGAAAAAGAGCAGATCTGGGTGCGTTACAAGTCAGGACAAAGGCGGTGCGCATGACGGAGCAGGGAGGGGGCAGGGGTTTGTTCCAGTGAGCGTAAGGTCGATGAAGAGCTGAGTTAACGAGGCTGGAGGGTTGGTTTGGCCTGTGGGGAAGGTTGAGCTCTGGGATGCAGAAGACCAAGTGTTGCCCAGTGGCTGGTGGGGAGCTCCCAGTCTGCCCAGTTCTGTGACTGGGGGCTGCCAGCCACCAGCACTCTGCAGCTGCCTTCCTCTCCTAACAGTCAGCTTCCATTCTCCTTCTAAGAGGACTTTCACTTAATTTTTAAACTTAAAAGCAAAATATATGTATTTTAAAATCAGTAGAACTCAGGATGAAACCTAATTCATTGCCCACACAGAATTTAAGTTGAAGCACTGAAAATCAAGGTTGTTGCCAGTCCTGTAATCCTCCTCGCCCCAAGATTTGCTTTTGGGAATGTCTCCAACCTTGCTGGTCTTCAATATCTTGGTGATAAAAGAAGTCATGTATGCTGTGTTGCTTTTATCTAAGGTCAATTGCTAGAAGCACCAGGAAATCCTTAAAATCAGACCTTTATTCCGTGCTCCTGCAGCCCTGCCTGCCACGTGAAGGGCCTTTTCCGCTTTGGTGCCCTGCCTTCGCGTGTTTGAGAGCGTGTTTTATCAAATTGGGCATGATACTGAGAAACGTGAGTTTGAGTTGTGCCCAAACTGTATCAAACCTGCCACATCCTACCCTTGGATTTCAAATGCCTTTTAAATATTTTTTTTTAGCAGATAGATGATGACTCAGAGCTGTGCAGTATTTACTGGACAGTTCAGACTTACACAGCCTGAAGGACTAACGTTGCTGTAGCTAATTGCCCTTTGATGTTAATTGTCATTCAAATACATCTGCATCTGTAAACGCTTTTCCAAATTGCTGTGAGATGCTGCAGTCGGCAAGTCCCACATCTGAGCGCCGGAGAGACGGTTGGTGCTGCGGGTTGTCGGGATTGTCATGGCTTGGGTGGTCTCTCCCATCCCACTCGCCAGCTGCGGCGCGAGGCTGTGATTTATTTCCCGAAGTGGTTTTTTTTTGTCGGATAAACCTCCCAACAATGATGTGAAATAATCTGACAGCTGATTCCTGCAGTTGATGTTGGGAGTGATGAGTTAATCTCGGGGAAGATGAGCTCAGCCCTTGTGAGGCTGATCCATCTGCGGAGGTTGCAGACGGGACTCCGCTGCTCTGCTCCCCGTGCTCCTTCGCCTACGAGCTGCTCTCTAGGAAATCGGCGTCGGGCATCAATGTTCTCAAATACGTGTCAGGCTTTTCAGATAGTGTGTACGCTGTGGGGAGAGGGGAGGAGGATGTCTGTGGCCAAAGGTTTTTGTTTTGGTTTTGGTTTTGTTTGACTTTGCTAAGTTTTTAAGCATTGTGGGAAAAGTCAGAGCCCTGCGGTTGAGCCTTAGTGGAGGAGGAATAGTAAAAAGTTGTTTCATAATATGTGTCTGGATTAATGTTCAGATCTTACTGAGCCTTTTACATCCTTTGGGCTGTGAATATATGAGTATGGGAGCCCCTGGGAATGGATAGAGGCCGGAAAAGCCTCCTGTGTCAATGTGCTGGGTATTTGTTATTGCAGGATCCATGTTAGACCCTTTTACAGGCTGCTCCTGTTCCTTGGTGGACAGCTCGGCTGCTGTTGGCAGAGTTTGTAACACGGGAGAAGGGTTAGCGGCTCCGGACACAGGGAAGCAAGGAGCTCTATGGCTGGAGCAGGGCAGAGTCACGCAGCCCTGGCAAGGTGGGACCTTGGGCCTGGGTAAAAGTAAAGAGTGTCCTCGTTCCTGACCCTGGGGAGACGTTTCTGTGTGAAACGCCCCTCCGTCTGATGGACAGACTGCTACTGGGAGGCTTAGAGGGGTGAGAAGTGTTTCCTGCAGGTCAGGGGTACACAGGAGCGTGGGTCAGTGGGTGGAAAAACAGAAGCTGTGCTGGCAGAGCGTGTGCACGGGTGGAGACTGGTGGGAAGAGACCAGTAAGGACACAAGAGAAAACCTCAAGACAGGAAACAATTTCTTCAGAGGGTTATGTGCTAGGATGAGTTAGAATAGCCAGAAGTTGTACTGGTGCATACTGGGAGGGATGCTGGAAGAGACCTGTGATAGACTCTGAGAAGGTAAGAGCTATACAAGTAACCTTGAATTATTTTACAATCGCATTTCTTTATAAATGTTGTTATAAATAGTCTGATGGGGTAGTATGAGTTCTCATGACTACAGAAAGAAATTTTTATCGATAATTTCTGCTCTGTGAAGGCTTCCCAGTGAGGGCCGACATCTGCATAGGAATTCACCTTTCCCACAAACAGCGCAGCAGCCGCAAACAGTTTGCAGCCTTGTCTTCAGAGCTTCCCTTGTAGGATCACAGGACAAGGGAGGGGGCACAGGGCTCTGTACTCGTCACCCAGACCCCAGCCCCTATTGCGTGGGAATCGTGCCTCCTTCAGAGCACCTCAGTGCGTGTGGGGTTTTAGCTCCTCTCAGCAGGACAGCAGAAATGATGACCACAGGGAAAAACCACACTGGTTTCTCCAGTCAGGTGCACTCAGGACCAGAAGCTGCATGTTCTTTTTAAATCTATGTAGTTTGTTGCGAAAGGCGTCAGCAGATATAGAACAGCGGGTCAGAAAAGGAGAAGAGGCAGTGTTAAAAGTACTCATCCCGTGCTCGGTACGGCGATAAAACGTGACTGCATGTGGAGAGTAGGCTGCTCAGATACCCGCTGACTTTGCTCCTTCCTCCTCACCAGCTCCTCGTGGGATGCCCGCGTAGGCACCGGGGCAGCGGCTGTACCCAGGACTGCTCCGTGCTCTCCTGCTCTCTCTCTGGAGATGACCTCGTTTGAATTTCTAGGAGAGAACTGCGCTTGCCAGGGTGGGTTTGTTTGCATTTCTCTCTCAGCAAATACCTGGCTGTCGTGTGGGGCTGGAGCAGGTGGTGTGCAGCGCCTTGCCCTGTTCCAAGGTACGCACAGCTTCAAGGCACGGTCCTGGCTCGTTAACACAGCCTGGAAAACCTCCTGGTGACCCGGAGAGGTGGGGGCTCTCCGGGTGTTCCCGCGCAGCTCTGCTGCTCCCTCTGTGCTCGCAGGGCTGGGAGGCAGTCGGCTGCGCAGATCCGATGGGAGCTCTGCTGGCTGGAGGCTGGCCGTGCCTGGGCAGGTTTTCTGTTTCTCCTCATGTAGCTGGTCTGTCCTGGCTCCGTACTCAGGAGGGCATTCTGAGGGCACGGTGGGACCCCAGGTAGATAAGCTAGTTCAGTGCAAACAGGCTCTCGAAGCAGAGCTGCTCCGCCTGGCACCTGCTGGCTTTTCACGCCGAGGATGCAGTGCACAGCTTTGCAAAGGGAATGGTCTAATCCTCATCTTCTACCAGGTGAGCTTCTCCTGGGGCTGAGCCTGGGTGCCGCTGGCAGTCTTGTTTACAGGGCTCTGACAGTGGGCCTTCCACACCTCCATTTGCAGTCAGCTCCATCCCACCTCTCTGCAAGCACCTGCCTGGAGCAGTTGTCACCCTGAGCTATTTCCATAGTCAGTGGTGATAAAATGTGGTGATTCAGCCCACACAGGATATGAACCTCCTGCAGCCACTGACTCGAGGGAGTCTCGTACATAGATTAGACCTTCGCACTGGTCCTTGCTGAACCACATTGCATCCTATTCAGGTTTGCTGTTCGTTTATTGCCCATTTCCAGTGTGTCAGGATTAATTTGAATTCTAATATTCTGTAACCTACTGGCATTTCATTGCCATTTGGGTTCATCTTTTATAACTTCTCTATTTCCCATTTCTGATGGTTAATGAATGATGTATCCTTAGGTCAAAACAGCTGGGAGATCCGGCTTTGGATTAAAACCTGCCGTGGCGTAGTCCCTCAGAACATCCTGGAAGCGTCCAAGCCCTGTTGCCTGTAGATTATGGGCAAAATAAGACTCTAAACCAAGCAGAGACCTCTGCTTTGGGGGCTTAACAGCCTCCTCTGCTTTTCAAATCATGCAATCATAATCTTTGCAAGATTATACACTGTTTCAGCTCTGGGTTGGTTTTTTAATTTCACTTTCCTATGGAATAGCCTGATGGTGACAGATGCCCAGGAGCCCTGGAGGTCAATGCTTTGTTTACGTACAGGAAGCTGTGACAACTCCCTCTGGAGAGGGATGTAGATGTTTCTCACCTCTCCCGGGGCACGGGGCTGCCTGGCCATGCCTCCCCTCCGTGCAGTGCCCTTCAGAGGGGCTTTGGACTTCTCCAGGGCATGCACTGTATGGATAAACATCACCTTTTCTCCTGTGCTCCCAAAGCCTTCCCAGGTGAAATTCTCTCTGAAAGACATACGCTTATGCCAGTTTTTTTTGCCTGGGGAAACTGATCTGCAGAGGAACAAGCTTTCATTCAGTTCGTGCAGCCGGGCTGGGATATAATCAGATATCCCGACTCCTGCTCCTTGTCTAATGGCCGTGCAGATAACCAAAGTGCTTCCTGTTCCTGTAAGTGTCTTCAGCCTTTCAGACATTGATCTTTGAGCTTGGAGAGAGCTAATGTCACATTTGACAGAGGACTGAGGCCTGGAGAAACAAGGTGGAATTTAATTTTGCCTAAGCTGAGCCATCTAAAACCGAGAGCTGGTCCCTGCAGCCTCTCTCCAGCCAGGAGCTGGCAGAGGAGTCGCCCTGTCTCCCACCTCCATCTCAGGATGCTGGTGACTCACGCTGCAGGGCCTGTGGAGGGTGCCTGGGGCTCCTGCATGGACTTCGAATGTGCCAACGCTCAGGTGGGCGCTGCCTTGAGGCTGGTAGGTATCTGTGGCAGAGCAGAGTCAAATCCAGGCCTTAGGACGATAACCAGAGGTCTCCAAAATAGTGGGCATCCTTCCTTCACAGGTGCTAAAGCAGGCAGCCTCCAGTTTGCAGCAGCAGTGCAGCGAGCGACTGCTGGGTGCACTGGCAGCTTTCAGAAGTGGCAGCATCCCTCTGTGCGGCTGGGGCTGCTTCTCCTGACCTGCTCGGGACACAGCTGGGTCACCCTGAGGACAGGCACCGTTGCAGGTCCGATGTCTCAGAAGCAGTAAATACATTTAGTTTGTACCAGTGAACGTTCTCTGGCTCCAAAACTGTTCACAGAGGTGCTTTTGTGGAGAGGAAGAGGAGTGCCAGCAGGAAGCTTGCTGAGACAACACAGAAACATTTTCTACCCATGATCTCAGCCTCTGGAGATAAGGCTGGAATTTCGGCACCCCCCAAGGCATCCTCCCTTGGCCCCTCATGGATCCCACAGCTCTGGACAGGGGAGGGAGGTTCCTGCCTTGGGGATGCTCCTGATGGGGGAACAAAGGGTCGGGGCAGGTTTGGGCTGGAGGGACGTGGCAGTGTCACTGATCCCCTCTGGACAAGAGGTCTTGGAGTCCTCTGACCATGAAAGATGCCATTCACAAAAGCTCAGCTTGTCTAATAAGCTCTGACAGTGGTGTAGGGGTCATCAGAAGTGACCTGAGCCTCCAGATGGAGAAAAACCTTTCAGGTTTGGCCAGCAGCAGCCTGTTTGTGCCTGTGGCAGGTCACACACGGTGTGGTTCGTTACAGCGTAAGGTGCAGGTCCGTCAGCTTCACCGTGTTGGGCATCTTTTCACGTGTGGTTCTGGGGTCAGCGCACGGAGGTTTGGGTTGCTCAGCAGTCGCAGGCTGAGCTTCCCAGGGAGAACCCACACTAGCAGGCAGCAGGTCTCAGTCCTGTGCGTACCTGGGTATTTGTTACAGAAACAGCAGCAATTGCCCTTTTTTGCAAGGATTTTCTTAGTGGTGGCTGACCATTTGTATTTGGGGTGAGTGACTCGAGGGAGGGGTTCTGGATCGGGCCAGAATCGAGCGTGCCGTGTCCCACGTACAATGCCGCCTTTCAGCCAGACCAACAGAATAGGCTTTGTCTCCTTGTGTGAGCCCTCTTTTGAGAGAGGAAAGCTTCCTCAGAGGCTGCAGGCAGTGCTCCCTGCTTTGGGATGGTTCTCACCTGTGCCAGGAGTGATTTCACTCTGCCCTCAGCCAGGGCCGGCTCTCTGGTGCTGCCAGATGCTTCACCTTTCCAGTGCTGGCAGCTGCAGAAACCCATCAGAGGAACGAGCTGTGCTGGGACAGCCTGGTACCCGGGGAGAAGAGCGTGTAAGCATGGAGTAGTAACAAGTAGTGGTGGTTCCCGCAGCTGGGGCTTGTTTAAATGAACCTATTCTTAATTTTCCTGGTGCCCCTCTGCAGAGCTGACTTCTGAGAGCATAGTTTGGCAGAAAGGTAGGTGTTGGGTCTAGAACTATTTTGTCCCTCATGAAGACTGAAAAGGATAAGGCAATAAGATATTATTGCTTGTGTTGATTCTACATCTTGTTTTTAAATTAATTTAGTGCTGTTGTGCTGGATGCCTTACTCCTCTGATGTGCAGGAGCAGGACACAACAGACATTCTGGGGCTCAGCACGGGCAGTGGGTGCTTCTGAGAACCTGGTCCTCCTTTAAATGTCTTTAAATGCCTCATGAGAGAGAGGGGGAGCTCACAGGAAATTTAATTAGTGTCGATTGTAGATACAGCCCTAAGCTGTTCGTGTAGCTGGCTTTGGGATTGTGGGCAGTCCCTCTGACTTGGAGATGGAAGAGAATGGTAAGTGTGGAATCGATGTTTTTGAGATGTATTTAGACCCTCTCAAGAGAGAGGTGGCTAAAGAGATTTACACTGCAGTTCATAAAGGCACTTTTGCAAACTAGTGTGAGCTGGTCTGCAACATTAGGCACTCAAATACGTCCTAAAAATTGGCCAAAGTTCTCTTCTATTCCAATTTTTCCTGCTACAGCCACTATTAAATATAATTGTAAGATGCAAGGAAAAACATTCAAGGAATGTTGCTGGCTTATGGAACTGGATTGCCTTGGCTACTTCTGGGGCAGACTTCATAGGAGAAAACCCTCAATTGCATGGGTCTAGGGCTTCATCGTAGTCTCAAATTGTAGCTTCCCTTCTTTCCTGATGTTTAAGGACAGCAGACATTATCTCAGTAATCTATAGATAGTGCCTGCATCATTCCTTACGGTACAGCTAATATGTAGAAACATTAAATAGTACATCCCTCCTGCTCCTGTAAGAGAGGAAGTGCTTAGCACCTCATTTACAGGCAGAGAGAAGGATATGTGGAGGAGGGAAGTTACGTGCTGTGAGTCGTGGTTGAACTGTGGTGGCAGCTGAGCAGTCCCTGGCTCCTCCATCCACAGATGGCTTTGCCCCCGTCTCCGAGCCGGTCCTCCCCAGGCGCCCACCGCAGCGGCTTCACAGGGCGGGTTAGCCGCAAATGAGGGGAGAGTCAAGATATGCCTGGAACAGGGTAATGACAAATGTTAGAATGCGGATGCTTGATGTCTCGAGGGGGCAGCTGCGATTCCAAGCTTAAATTTCTTGTGTAGGGCTGCCCAGGGAGCAGGTTTCTGAACTGCAGCTTGGACCTTGGGCTTTCTGACTTCTGGGCAATTCTGCAAAAATACCAGGATCGCAGGGCTGCTCCTAAAGCCATTCAGACTCATCGTTGTATGAATAGATGATTGCAAAGTGTGCATGTTCAGGTTGCTGCCACACTAGGGATGCTCGGATCGAGGGGATCCAGGTAGCGTTTGTACCCCAAAGTACATTTGTGTGGAGGTTCGATGCAGAGAGAGAAGTGACCATCATCTCCTTGAGCTTAATGCTTCTCCAGGATTTCCTGTTCTCCATCAAATGGCCAGTTTTTTAATTTTGGCCCTGTGTATCTGCATTCCTGGCCAGCAAGGGAATGGGATTTAGCAACTGTAGTCACTTGGCTGCTGCTTTACCTGCTGCTGGTTCCCTCATCTGGATGTTACATGGCTGCAGTGGATCATCTGTCGTACGGCGTGGAGGAAAAGGGCGCTTTGTCAGGAGTCTGGTGTGAGATTGGACTTGCATGTTTGCATCTAAGGGAAATCCCTGGCTGAATTTTTCCCTTCACAGTCTCTTCAGAGTCAGACTGCCCCTTATCTCCTCCAGCTGTGGATGAGGAGTTGCTCGTTCAGGCTGGGGAGTCTGAAGAGGCCAGGTCTGTTCTGGGTGTCCTGGTGCTACAGGCACTGGCTCACCTCTGCCAAGCAGCCCGGTGGGTCACCCACGTTTGGGAGGACTCTCAAGCTCTGCCCTTTGTCACCCACAGCCATTTGTCACCCACAGCCCTTTGCCTAGTGAGATGCTGCCTTGTTTTTCTCAGCTTTTTTTTCCTTTACAAGTCCCCATCCTTCTCTGGGAAAAATCAACATTTGCCTTTCAGAGTCTGGCAAGCAGAAGGGGTTTGTGTTACATCCTGGTGGCAGCCCCAGGCTTGTGGGGGATGGTGATAAATCCAGTGGTGTTTGTTGCGGGGAGACCCTCTGAAACACGAGTTTGGGAGTTCTGTGTATCCAGAATGAGGCGGGGAGCAGTGAGTGGTCACCGAGCAAACGCTGTGGTGGAAAAATACAATTTGGATTGCATTGAGGTTATGAGAAGAAGGCAAGAAATGGATTTAAAATCTAAGTAAGGATGATTTCTATTTTTTTTCCTCTGAAGTAACACATTGCTGCTTGGTGTGCTGAAGCTGTGCCGCGTGTCGGAGTGCAGCAGAGAGCCAGATGCTGGGCTGGGAAGTTTGCACCAGGAGTTCTCCGGTGTGGTCAGAGCCAGAGCGTTACAGGCCTGCGGGGAGCGGAGCTGCGGGTGTTTGGGGAGTATTTGATCCATATGGAAATACCGCATTGCAGTTTTAAAATTCCTTTCCCCTCCTTCAAATCTGACAGTGGTTTTCTACAACTAAGCCGCGGCTGTTGCCAGATGAACCTGGGACAGTTAGGTGCGCTCGTGAGTCTGGACACGGGAAATGTTTGGGGTTTCAGAAGGCAAAGGATGAGCAGTGACCAGTTTTGTTCTTTGTTTGCATAGTGCTCTGCATGCTGAGCCTTCTCCCGTGTCTGTCCAGGCTCCTGGGGACTCTTGTGCCATTAATGTTAATGATTAACTAACACATTTCTAGCTTGCTGAAGTTCTTGTGGCAGCTGGTTAATGTAAGGGTTTGATTATTTCCTTCTCTGAGCAAGGCCGCAGCTCGGATCAGTTCAGATGCCTTCCCTCTGGTCCGTCTCTGCTGGGACGCCGCAGGTTCTGCAGAAGGAGATGGGAACAGATCCAAGCTGCTGTTGCGGTGGCTTTTTGTCCTCTGTGGCATATCCTTGCAGAACCCTCCGGTCAGTGAAAATGCCATGAGGACACTGCTCGTTGTCCCTCTTAGGTCCTGCTGCTTCTCTCTTGGATTTCAGAAGCTCAGGCCTGTGAAGCAAACGAGGAGTGTGGTGAAGACAGGGCAAACATAGAGGGACAAGATTTCTCTGCTTATCCTCCACAGTGCACTGGAAGTGATTTTAGACTTGACAGTAGTTAGCAGGCCCATTCCCCATCAGTACAGCTTCACAGGAACCGTTTTCTGTTCCTTTATAAATTCTTTTCCCTTCCCTCCTGCTGCTAAGCAAAAGAATCGCATAAACCACCAAAACTGACAGTGCGTACAAAAGGTCTGTTTTTCCAGTCCCTTCCAATTTGTGGGGATGCTTGCATTATAAATACTGGTTTGTACGAGTCATCCGATGTGTCAGCGTGGTGACGTGGCATCCGCTCCACTGCCCGGCCACATTACTGAAACTCTAACCAGAAGGATCACAGATGATGACTAACATGCTTTTTTCATGTGAAAAACTGCTTGTGCTAATTTTTTTTTGGTGTGCTTTCATGATTGTCCAGCATATCTCGGAATGACTATAAGCTGTGAGGAATTTGTGGGCAGTAAAGAGCAGATGATCACAAAGAGCGGTGAAATGATCTTGTTATTTCTATCAAGTGAAGATCTGAGCATTGAGTTGTCTCACCTCAGAATAAACACACGGGTCTCTGCCCTCTTTGAAGGCCATTTGAACTACTGAGCAACTTGCCAAAGCGCTTGAGGTCACTGCAAAGTTTTAATCTTGACATTGAATGTCTCTGAAAAGCCAAGACTTTGTTCAAGCACAAGCTTGAATTCAGGATGACGGATAAAAATGCGTGGTGAGGGTTTTGCAGGTCAGTCAAGGCAATTTTCTGGCCATGAGCTCTATGGATGCATCAGCTCATTTCCTGAGAGTTACTGTGATTTAATTTGACTTAAAATCTTGAATCAAAGCCTGAAGTTGAGCAAAGGTTATGGTGCTGGGTCCCCCGTTGTCTTCCACAACTACATGCAAGGGGGATCCTTCTACCTTACTGAGCCCTGTGCTGTGTCCAGGAGCTCTGGGCAGGGACACTGCTTGGCTTGGGGAAGCCTTTCTAATGCTGGAAAAATTGAGACTTAATTCTTGCTGCCTCTTATTGTTAGCACAATCTTCTGGAGCATTTTTTTTTTTTCAGTGTAAAATGCATTTGGCACCTACTGGAAGTGTAACATTGTGGTAGGAACATATAAGTCTTGCTAATGCCAATTTTCCTGTGGTTTTCTCGAGGGTTATCTGTAATCCAGGCTCAGGCTGGGTTCTTTCTGTGTGTGAACTCGTGGCTCCACTCGTGTGAGTCATGCTGTGCTGATTGGCGGTGTTGTTTGGCCTGATGATGTCCAGCTCCCACACGAGTGAAATGGTTGGTGGTGGTTAGGCTATATGGTCTACGCTTAGCCTTCCACGTAGACACGTCCAGCTTGTTGGTGCACCCATGTGGTGGTAGCTGTGTTGGAGAAGGGAGCGGTCTGCTCCTGAGTCCTTAATCGGTGCCCCTTGGGAACAGCATCCCTCCATTCTGTCAGCATCCCTCCATCCCAGTGAAAGCTCACTTTGCTGCCAGAGGTATTTGATACGGAATGAAACCATGCACATGGGTTGAAGGTTTTTTTTTTTCTCCCTCTTCTTTGTAAAGAGTCTCTATTACACAGAATCTGGAAAAGTATCTTTTATTCTTCAGTGCATGTTTCTCGTTAGTGCTGGAAATGAACATGAATTTTTTCCTTTTTTTTTTTTAACATATTCCTTTTGAGGTTAGTGTTGCAAGTGGATTTCAAGTCAATGGAAGTGAAGTTGTAATTGTGTGGTTCATTGCACTTGGGCTTGAAGCAATAGAGATTCTTCTTCCTTTGCTACTCTGCAAACAGATGTCTCTCCCTTGCCGTCCTCACCTCCTCCAGAGCCCCTCTGCCCCAGCGGTCTCCAGCGCTACCCACAGCTCCGTGTGCAGGGCTCTGCCTCTGAAGGTGGTGTCCTATGTCAGCGTAGAAACTTGGCAGTTCGGTCTCTGGCAGCTGGCCTGGTATGTTGGAGAAGCCACCGAGGCAGTGGTGTGGAGTGGTGTGGATCAAACCATGTGTGGGTTATCCTCCCTCTGTTAAGCAGCACCAGGCCTTGCCATTTTATCTAAGGAGCTTTTAGCTTGTCTGTGCGGAGCAGGATGAGATTGGATATTAGGAAAAAAAATTTTCACAATGCGAGTTGTAGAACACTGGCCCAGGTTGCCCAGAGAGGCGGTGGATGCCCCATCCCTGGAAATAATCAAGGCCAGGTTGGATGAGGCTCTGAGCAACCTGATCTAGTTGGAGATGTTCCTGCTCCTTGCAGGGGGGTTGGACTAGATGACCTTTGAAGGTCCCTTCCAACTCTAACCATTCCATGATTCTATGAGATAGAATGCTATCTCAAAGAATGAGATCTATCTAGGAGATAGAATGCAGCATGAGATTCTATGCTGCCAGGGAAGGCAGTTCTCTTGCCCGCTCTCAGAATGTTACCTGTGAAGCAGATAAAGTGAGATGGTTTTCACACCCTGTCTGGTCCTGAAGAGATGGTCCTAAGAGCATTGTGATGGACATGCACGTCCTAACAGGGAATGGAAACCCCTGTCCCAGCAGCCTGCACCAGTACCTATGCCAGCTCTGCATCTCCTGCAGGGCAAACGAAGTGACATCCTCCATCGTACGTCCTCCCTAGCACACAGCGGGGGTGGCCTGAGGAGGCAGAGAGGGCAGGATGGATGAGAGGGGGTAGGACTGGGTGCTGCTGCAGGCCCTGCCCTGGAGGGAGCCAGCCCTAAAATGCCGATGTTGTGTAGGTGCTGTTGAGACCTCCCAAGTATAGTTTTGCCAGGAGGTCTCCCACCATCCCAGTGCCAAAGTTGGTGGAGTCTGGGGATGGCTCCATGACATGGCCCCGACCTGTACGCTCCAGGAGAGAGCTCTGGGGAGCCAGGAGTGCGGAAATGTCTGTAGTAGAAAACTAAACTTGGATGGAGACATGTCTCCAGAGCTGTCTGGACACCCTGCTGCCTTCGTGCTGGGTGAAGAGGGAAGCTTAATGATCTGATCTCGGACCCACTCGTAAACGTTTAACAGAAGCAAGGGTCAGACTGGCTGCTCGAATGAGCTGGTGCTGCTTTGCTGACTGCAGCACAGTGTGGGATGTCTCCTGCTGGTTTTGGCCTGTCCCTTTCCAATAAGACCTGTGTTTGGTTTGGGGTTTTTTTGTTTGTTTGTTTTTTCTGGACTGTGTAGAGAGAGCAAGTTCCTGGGTTACATCTTCCGTTGTTTGTCATCACCACATGGTTTCTCCTGATAATGGAAATTGCTTATTTGTTCTTTTGATTTGTACGTGGTATGAGTGTAGTGACATGGATTGCTTACTGTGAGGAGAAAATAAATCTTAAGTGGCCTGTCTCGTTGCTGTTATATGCATACATAAAACGTTTGGGGTGTCTCATGCAAAAACTCTGATGTGTTGTGGAGAACATACATGTTGACTGTATTGGAGTTGAACATCTCTGGTGGTTCCCTTGTTAGCCCGAGGTTCAGGTTCACCAAAAGTCAACCAGAAAAGTCACCCTGTAGCAAGGATGGTTTCTCCAGGCGTGATGGATTCATTCTTCCTGCTGTCCTGCACCACGTCTGCATCCTCTGCATCAGGGCAAGTGGCTAGAAAACGCTCCTGTTCCAATACTGGAATGCTTAAATCCATGGTGTGTTGTATCAGCAGCTACAAGAAGCATGAAATAGTAGAACATTTGGCCCAATGTGATCTGGAGGGAGTGATTTAGACGTGAGCCTGGCTGGGATCTCGCTTGCACTGACACAACCCGGCTGGAGCGATTCTTGGCTTCCGCAGCTGCAAAGGAGACCCCAGTCAAATCTCCCGTGCCTTCGGTGCTGCTGCCTTCCTGCTGCGCCATATGGCCCCAGCCTGTGGATATGGAGAGAATTAGTCGTTGATTATGAAATGTGAAAAAATATTGCTCCACTAGTGAGCCGAGGTGAGGGTGAGCTCTGGGAATGCCATAACTTTGTCCTGCTGCGGCACATCTACTGGACTGAATGAACTGTTCTTGGATTGACCGGTTTTAACTGTTGGACTCTTCCATTTTGCCCTCATTCCACTGGGGATGCGGGGAAGCATTCCTAATTTCAGCTAAATAAAGCATATTTCATTATGTTTCTTAGTCCAGCGCACCACAACAAATTTATGGCATGGCTTGAGGGCATCTGAGGCGCGTTAAGAGGGAGGACTCACAGACACTGTGTCTGGGGTGGAAACCTTTGATTTTCATTTCACAGCCCAAACCCAGGGCTCACCCTGCTGCTTCCAGGCTATAAATAGAGGTAACCCCGGAACGCGCTCAGCGTGCTGGGGCTCTCTGCTCCTGCCCACACTGCTGGCTTCCTGGCAGCATGTTCAGAGCAGCGTATTTTTAGCTGTTGCTTTCTCTTTTCCTTTTTTTTTTTCCTTTTTTTTTTTTTTTTTTTTTTTTTTTTTTTTTTTTTTTGAAAGATTTTTC
>WHYT01017342.1:214703-231309 GCA_009806455.1 Tetrax tetrax
TTCTCTTTTTTTTTTTTTTTTTTTTTTTTTTTTTTTTTTTTTTTTTTTTTTTTTTTTTTTTTTTTTTTTTTTTTTTTTTTTGGACAGATCTTCCTTCTGTCTTGCCAGGCTGCCAGCTTTCCCTGCTGGTTATCTGCTTTCCAGGACTGTGTCTGGATCCTCCCTCGGTGGCGGGCAGCGGGGCAGCACGGCCAGCAAGCTTGGCTTGGACTCCACAGCGCTCCCTTCTCCTTCCAGATTTGCTGTTACGGGGTTGGGCAGCCTGTGCAAACTGCTTGTTTGCGCCTTATTTTCCCTTTTGTTGAAAGGGGATAACAGCGTTATTATGTATTATTAATGTTGTTAACAGGGCTCGAGGCAACAGCTGTCAGAAAAACTTCCTTTCTCCAGTACAGAGCAGATCAATGCAGCTTGTCCACTGTTGGCGTTACCTTTTTAAAGAGGCTGTGAATAATAATTATAGACCCCCAGAGAAAACCTTCGAGGCAGGTAGGAGAAGCGAATTCTCCAAAATATTTGTGTAGAAGGTATGGGCTCAGCCAGGATGGGAACGCTCCGATGGCCGTGCCACGTTGGATGCTCCAAGCCCTGCGTGTGTTTTTCCGCCGGAGCCGTCACTGAAGGAAATAAAGCCGATTTCCTACGTGCGATCCTGTCCAAGCTTGTACGCTCCTCGCTCTGCTTCCGCCGCTTTGCCGCAGACTGAATGAAGGCTTTGAACATTAAAGGATGTGTTTAACTGGCTCAGCATGGCCACGTATCTGCAGCGTGCCACCCATAAGGGACGTTTTTCTCTGGGTTTTGAGTAATTATGAAAGGCAGATGTCAACACCACACATTGCCCGCACGCAGGCAAGGCAGAGGTGTTCGTTCTCTGCAAGGAGCCCGGCCAGGACCCGCCTGCTCTTGCAGCTGAAGAAGTGCGACGTGAATCTCCGAGCGGAGGAAATACGCCTTTTCGTGCTTTGCTAGTGTCCAAAGAAACGGTTGACATTTGGAGGGGAGAAAATAATTAGGGAAAAAAATCAGGGAGTGCGTTTAATAGGAAAAACAATATGTTTAAAGTTTATAGTGCTGGTTATAGTGCACAAGCTCCGAGAAACGTCAGCCCTTCTCTCAGGGACGGTGCGGGGCGGTGCTGGCCCGGGCTCTGGCTGCGCTGCCCTGGTCCAGCAGCACCGTCGTCTCCCTGGGACCGGCCCTGTGGTTCAGCGTATAATGGTGTAGGCACAGAGGCTTTTTATATTGGGAAAGGAAAGGGAGAGAGAAATGCACACACACATGCATATGTAGGCAGAGGCTTCTGTGTGAGACACTTTTTCCATGTCAAGTTGCCAGGCAGCTTTTTTCCCTTCCCTCCCTCCATCCCAGGGCTCACTGGTATGAAAGCTTTCTTGCCTTTTATATATTTTCCTTTTTTGTTTGTTTGTTTGGTGTTTTTTTTGTTTTTTTGCTTTTTTTTTTTGCCTGATGCACTCTTCCAGCTGAGGAGGTTTGTAAGGTTGCAGCTATGTTACAAATCACAGTTTGGGGATGTTCTGCAGCTTAAATTGGTGCTAACCCTTTGCTTATTGTCCAACAGAGATCTGGTAGATGATGAGAAGATAATTTAAGTAATATAATTAAACAAAATCATCGCTCCCCAAATCTAAGTGTTTCTTACCTGTTTCCAGGGTAGAAATCCTAGTTCAAAATAGTGGTGTGCTCAGGTGGGGTTTGTATTGAGCTGAGGAGCCTCTGTGGCTCCGTTCTGGAGCTCAGCAGTTCCAACATCTTGTGTCTGAGGCAATGGTCCATCCTGGAGCTGTTGTTCCTCCAGCAGGACCTACCAGAGACTGGGGAGCTGCCAGACTCCTTGTGTTGGGAAATCATGGCGTTTGGGGTGGTTTCAGAGTGCAGCGTTTAGCGTGTCCGCTTTTATTTTACTGAGAAAAGAGAAACCGAGGCACTAACCGACGTATGGTTTCTGCCTATGGCTACGTTTTAACCAAAGGCTTGCTGAGGTGAATTCTGGTTCTTGCTGAGTTTTTCGGCATCCCTGGGAAATGAGTGTGGTGGCAATCACCACACAAATAGGCAGCTGGGACAGCATGGAAATTGAATGAGTTGCTGATGGATTAGAAATGTTGCCTGGAGTCTGGGAGGCAGGCAGGCAGCTGGGAGTTACCGATCACTTTCTGAAATGGGTATGGGAACGGAGGAGACAAGTCTGTCTGGGTTTTGTCTTTCAAAGTAGCGTATGATGTAGAGTGGGTTGAGATGTTGTTGTGGTTTAACCCCAGTCAGCAACCAAGTACCACGCAGCTGCTTGCTCACCCTTCCCATCCCAGAGGGGATGAGGGAGAGAATCAGAAAGAAACAAAAACTCTTGAGTCAAAATAAAGATAGTTTACTAGGACAGCACCATGTCTCACCACTCAGTGACCGATACAGCCCTTCCCAAGCAGCAATCACTGAGTGATCTCGGAACAATCCCAAGCAGCAAGAGACAGAGAGCGCACTGCTCACCAGCCAGCCCCTCTTATCTACTGGGCATGACCTCCGTGGTATGGAATACTTCCTCTGGCCAGTTTGGGTCAACTGTACTGGCTGTACCCCTCCCAGCTTCTTGCACCTGAATGTTAGCAAAACCTGGGAAGCTGGAAAAGTCCTTCATCTCTTGGCAACAACTAACAACATCATTGCATTGTCAACATTCTTCACGTACGAAATCCCATACTAAATCCAAACCACAGCAGCTACTGGGAAGAAAATTAGCTCCATCCTGGCTGAAACCAGGACGGATGTCCACATGTCTTTCTCCAGCACACTGCATGTGAATTACCCGTTTGCTACCCCAATGAGTGTGGTGAATACTTTTTCATTATAAAAGATGCAGCACAATTAGCCCAACATCTGCATGGCTGTGTTCTGGCTTAGCACCCGCCTGGAACATGCCATGCATCCCGTGTTTCAGCCTAACCCCATGGCAGGGTTCTTGTATGCGACGTGTTCCCAGGATGCCAGGTGCCATCTACCCAGAAAGTGGTGACGCTTTGTTGCCCTGTGATGCAGGATGGAGGAGGCACCGCTGTCCTTGCGGCTGAGCTGGCGGGAGAGGCCAGGCACCTCTGGGAAGCAGTTTCTTTGCCAGTGCAGGGCATGTGCTTGTCCTTCAATTCCTCTGCTGTCCTCTCAGCGAGGAAACCTGTCTCTGGAAGTGCTGCACTTTTTTCTAGGATAAAATACCCTGGAGCAAGAGGTGAAGGTGCGTGTCCCACTTAATGACATCAAAAGTTCTCTTTGGTGTTTCTGGAAACCCTAAATACATTTGTGGGTTTGAGACATTTGAGTAATAACATTTGATGGCTTCAGGGAATGGTGGAGGTCTTCCTTCAGGTGTTTTTCTGATGATTGTGCATAGCAGGTGTGGAGTCATAGCTGGGAGATTGCTCCACATACACCGTATTCACATGAACTCCCTTGGCCCATTCCTGTCTTCTCCTTGCTTTAGGAATCACCCGGACCTCCAGCGGGAGACTTCGGAGACTCAGTGACCAGACAAGTCCAAGTAAGTTGCATCAATTTCTCTCTTTGAAACTTCTCATCCAATAAAAAATAATTAAGGGAAAAAAAGAGAGAATGCAAGACGTAGCTCTTAGAAATAACATCTCCTGCCTGCTGTCCGGTGGCCATTGTTGGGAAGGCAAAGCTGGCTGCTGATCATTGCACAGCTCTCTCTGCTGTAGAGAGTGAGCAGTATATATAAAAAAAGAGAGCAGTATATATGTTATTAAAAAAAAAAAAAGAGCAATATAAAATCAAAGATTAATTACTTACTGAATAATGGACCCAGAGAGAATAATTAGAAAGCCTCATCTCAATTCCAGGGGTCTCACACAGGGCAGCAGAAAGCAGCCTGAGGTTGAAATACAGCTTTAGTAATTAGCGGCTCTTTCGTACTCTCCTTAGCTATTATTTTTTATTGGATGTGGAGATTTATGGATTATGTGTGCTTGTGACTGAATTTACACTCCTAATTGCAGCTTAATGTTTCTGAAGCTGTTTCTGATTTGGAAGGAAGCAGGTGGGAGGGTTTCTTTCTCAAAAAAGGTGTTTTCCAGCCTTGGGAAGTAGAAATCTCTTGTGAGTACCCAAGCTCCTGCGCTCCGCTTGTGTCTGTGTGACTCTGCTCAGGTCTGCACAGGGACGGGGACACGTCCCTGGTGCCTACCTGCATTGGCCTGACCCTAATTGTCCCCCGGGAGTAGAAAATTTCACTTTTCTCATCTAAAATACCTAAAAGGAAGCTGAGACAGCCTGTTTCTTGGCTTTTCCCGATGAACCTGTGCTGCCCCACAGCCCAAACCCCTGTGGGAAGCAGCTGTATGACCTTCCCTTGGCACTGCCTCCTTGCTCTCTGGGATGCTGCCAAGTTGTGCTGCTTGCTGCAATCCGCCTGTACCCCCAAGAACCCCGCTTGCCCCCTCGACACGCTGCTCTGGCCACGCTGGGTTTCACCCGCTGCCGTCTCCTTGTCTCTCTGTCACTCACAGTTGCTCCCTCCGGGCTGGATTTGCTATTTCAATTCATCTTCTCAGCCCTCGCATCCTGTCCCAGCTCCCAGATGTACTTATCGAAACAGTTGCGTTCAGCTTTTCCCTCTGCGTGGGTGGGAGCAGAAAGCCACCCTCGAGATGCCTTCCTGCAGCGGTGGCCTCAGCGTTGTGCTGTCCCGAGGCATCAGCACATGTGGAATAGGGATTAAGTCACAGGCATCCGGTTGAGCGTGTGCCTCGGTGCCGTGGGAGCTGCGACACGGCCTGCGCAGCCCCCGTCAGACGCTAGCGATGGGCGTGGGGACGGGGATTCATCTTAGGGCGCAGACAAGGGTACCGGGGGACGTGGCAGGCGGTGACGCTGTCCTGCCGCTGCGACGCTTGCTGCTTCGCATCTGGAGTTTCGCAGTCACCATCTCCAACCCTGACGCTGTATCGGTGGGAGGATGTCAGAGAGGGGCCACTGCACCCCCAGCTAACGTCAGATGATAGGAAAAATGCGCTGAGTGATAATTTAGCGTGGGGTCTCGCAGCATCGGTCTGAGTGCAAAAGCCTGGCGGCAGCGATTGTTCGGCCTGGAAGAACTGAGCTGCGTTTCAACAGTGACGCTGCAGAACCCGGCCACCAGCGCAGAGCTGGTAGTTTTGAACCGAAGGGCGTGTTTACCTTCTGCATGTGCAAAAACAAAGCCGCAGTCTCAGCCCTGGCACCGCGCGCTTGCGTGTATGTGTGAGGACAGAAAGGGGAACTGGTGCAGTGCCAAGGGTAACTGGCGCGTAGAGAATGGCAATGGAAAGACACAGCACGTTTGTTGAAGCTTGTTTTCTTTAGACTCTAATTATATACTTTCCCACTTTGCTGGTGAGAGACCTTTTAAATTTTAATATTTTTTTTTTCAAGTTAAAAATCAAATGAACAGCTCAGTGCTCCGGTTTACATTGCAGTAAATATTTATGGCTCCATATAACTGGAGCTCAATTTCCCCTTGTTTCAGGGCCAAATTTTCCCGTCTGCACATCTGGCCTTGCATCCAGAAGCTTTTATTCCTGTAAAAGATAAATTGGGACTGGGATGACTGAGCAGTGGTTGTAAGTGAAGCATTGCAGAAGGGGGTTGCTTTGGGCTCTCTGCCACCCTAAACACAGACAGGGATGACATGCATTTCCACAGCCACCAAATCTTGGGAGCTACGCAATCATCTGCACTCCACATACTGGCCTGGGGCATGCAGTGATGGAGGAACCTGGAGATCTGAAGTTGGCCTCTTTTGGAAATCTTTATTCTGTGACTCCTCTCAATTTTCCTTGTCCCCTTGAAAATGGTTGTATGGCACTGGCACCCAGCATCACTCTGTGAGCAGCAGCTCTGGGGCTTTGGAGCTTCAGTTTTTGTTTTGTACAGGCCCACTGCCTAGCCCCAGGTGTGCCAGTGAGGTGGGACTCATCTGGACTGGTCAACGGAGAGAGCTAGAGTCTATCAGAAATGTCTGAGAGCACTTATTGAGGGTGGGAATAGTAAGCTTCTTGGAGGAACCTATGTCCCCATAGGATTATCGGGGCCATGATTTCTTTAGGTAGCTATGTTTAGGGATATGTGGATCCTACGCTTTGTCTCAGTTTGGTTTTCTTTGGCTGCAGAAGTGGAGTTAAGATCATGCGTACCCGAGGAGTGCCCTGGGAAGTTGGGAGATGTCAGATTGTGACAGTGTCCAGGCATCTCACAGTGGGGCTCTGGCTGCATGAGGAGATGCCACAATGATGGGTGCAGAAGCCACTTCTGATGTCCAGCACCCTGGAGGTGCTGAGCTAAACTTCACCAGCACCCATTCAGTGGAAGACATGTGGCGCTGGGCTCACCGCTGGCTCCCTTTCCGCAGCATCACTGGTGCTATTGGTCCTCACCCATCACAGCTCGGTAGCGAGCAGGCTGGGTGCTGTGGCTCCCTGGACAGCAGCACCATCCTGGGGTGCAGCCTGAGAGCGGGGGCTGGAAGGGCCTTGGCTGGGGGGCTGGAAAGACAAGGAAGATGTCTGGGGCTTGGCACCATCCCCCCACAATTAGGACATGAGACCCTGCCCATGAGATTGAGCTTGGAGGCTCTGTTCAACATGCCGTTGGACACAGGCAGAGAAGAGGAGGGGAGGGGGAGGAAGCCCTTTATAACAGGCTGCAGTTTGGGACTGCGGCCCCTAACGTGCCACCACCGCCTGCTGTGGGTAGCCTAGGGCAATATTTTTGCAGAGTTAAGAAGAGCGTGTCAGGGAAGTTACTCCCACTTCATTTTCCTACAACTGTACCTGGTGAATTTGAAAGAGAGAAATATGTGCTGACATCCGCCATCCGCAGCAGCGAGGTGTTCCCGAGCCGGCCAGAAAACAGCCCCAGAGCAGTTGGAATGGAAGAAACCAGCATCGTATTCCTCTCGGGCAGCCAGCTGCGCTCTGCGCTTTGATTTGTTTCCAGCCTACAACTCAGATTTTGCTAAGAGGAAGGAACTTCCCTGGCAGGGATAATGTAGGAGGGTCCAAAAAAAAGGTAGAGTTCGCTGATGTAGCTACCCCAGCACGTTTTTTCTGTGTTGGTGAACGCAGGGAGGAGGATGCCTTCCAGTTGTGTCGCAGTAGAACCGCTCCTGCGCCAGTGCTGTTTGTGGGTCAGGTGCTTTGTTCCTGAGAGCTCCCAGAGGGATGGGAGGGGAGCAGGTGCCTCAGCTTTCCCGTTTCAGC
The DNA here is from genome assembly GCA_009806455.1 of Tetrax tetrax. Classification (NCBI taxonomy): domain Eukaryota; kingdom Metazoa; phylum Chordata; class Aves; order Otidiformes; family Otididae; genus Tetrax; species Tetrax tetrax. The sequence continues at coordinate 221,969 of WHYT01017342.1, forward strand.
CTTTGTCCGGCTGCACGGCTGCCTGGAGCCGGCCCGAGCGCAGCAGGGGCAGGTTGCCAGGGCCGGCAGCAGCCCGGGGCAGGCGCTGCTTTTCCATCCAAAAAAGAGAGGGTGCGAGCGGCCCCGCTTCTGCATCATCAGCAGTTGGCGGAGGATCAACCACAACTTGTCTCGGTGCTTTTTGGAAGCGTAGGGCATAATTTAGAGAGGCATGAAGCTGAAGGCCAGCTCTCTGGGCTGCGTTAGAAAGGGGCACTCACTGACATAACGAAGCCTTCGTCAAGGCAGTTTGTCTTGTACTGCCCAAATCCTCTTGGGTATAACGCGGAGGGAGTCCCATACCAGGCCGTTTGGTGTTTGCGCCAGCTTCAGCCCCTTGTCCACTCTCTAGGTGGACTGCAGTAGACAGAGAGCCCAGAAGCCACAGCGAGTGGACAGGCATGGACTGGAGGTGTAGGGCAAGTGAGATGGTTCAAAGATGCTGGTCGTGGTGTGGGCCCATGAGCTTTTGCTCAGGACACGAGCTCTAGGACCACGTTGACCATCGTGGCACTGTGTTGCCACCAGGTCTCTGTCAGAGCTGGTAGCTGGGGTTAATAAAAGTGGGGAGAATACAGTCTTACATGAAAATTTCAACAAGATGTGCAGAGATAGTTCTTGTCTTATTTTGCATTTTCCCTTTATTAGCTCTTGATATTCCCATTTCACAGTTGGGAAAAACAGAGCAGCAGAGAAGCTGAGAGCTGTGCATTGCCTGTGAATCTGGGGATCCTTCCCCATGGACACTGAACTGGAAAGACACGTGGGTGGGTGGGTGGAAGAGCTGAGCACATGCAGCTTTGGGCACATCACTTCAACAAAGTCAACAGGATTTCAGTGGGGTTCACTGGTTCGGGATGCTCCAAATTAGTGCAGTGAGTTAAAGGTAGGTGAGGCAGTGGATCTTGCTGTTTCCATCTGTTTAGTACCTTGTCCTGAGGACCTGAGGACCCTCTCCTGCCTGGAGTCTGTAAGAGAACAACTTTAGAAACTGGTTTATATGACGCTGCAGGTTAACCAGAATAGTGGAAATAAACAAAAGAAATGTCAAAAGCCAAGCTGAGCGTACATGATCACTGTTACATAAGCTAATTCCCAGTGCTATAGGCTCCATTAGGTTTTTGAGGTTTTTTCCCCTAGGGAAGTGCTGCCAGAACTGTCACACATCTGCAGCTCAGGGACGGGTACCCCCACAGCAGCACAGCCCTCTGTGTGCAATCGTGATGTCTGAGGAAACGGAGTTTGAGAACCGCTCCTGGAAACCTTGGTCCAGTCCTTCAGATTATCCTGACTTTTACTGCATCCTGTTTTAGCTTCCTGTTGGCACACTGGGATGCAGTCACTTCTGGTCCAGCTGGAAGCTGTGGGGATGAACATCTTCTCTTTGCAGCACAATGTTTTTAGCACAGATGGTGCCTTTCACCTTGGCAGAGCAGCGGAATGGTTAACGAGAGACTTGTGGTTGCAACCTCATTGCTTTGGATGTGTCCTTAGATGAGGTCATTGGAATTTATTTGGGCAGCCTCTATTCCCCTTTGTTTCAAGCACCACACCAGTCACCCCAGCTGCGCGGACCTCCGTGCCAGCGAGCATCCCCATGCATGCACACCGCTCTTCTCAGGCTCCCTCGTGACAGGCCCTTGTTTGACATGGGTCCTCTTGGTCATTCTCATCACGAAGCAAAGCAGCAAAGTGAGGCTTGGTGACCAGCCAGCCTGGAGGGTCCCCTCTGCAGCAGCGTGGCTCCACAATTGCAGCTCTGCAGGAAATCCCAACTCCAGGCAACAAGAAGTTAACGGGACAAGGCTGCTGTCAGTTCAGGTGCTCGGTTTTCTGCAGGAACGCATGAGGACGGTGCTTGCATAACGCAGACACGTGGACTTCAGGCTGCCTGGGAGCATCCTGGGGGCTCCCACGTGCTTCGAGCAGAGACGCGCGTTAGTTACAGCGAATGAGGGAGTGCAGGCACTTGTGTGCACAGACGTGAAATTAAATAATAGTGATAGGTGCCGTGGGCCTGTTTGCTGTGGTGGGGATGTGCTGAGCACTGGCTTGTCAGCCTGTGGCTTTACAATACCCGTGACTGGCTGAGAGAGCTGGGGCTTGTTCTGGTTCAGCCTGGAGAAGAGGAGGCTCTGGAGAGACCTTAGAGTGGCCTTCCAGTACCTAAAGGGGGCTACGGGGAAGATGGGGAGAAACTCTTCATGAGGACCTAGTGTGACAGGACGAGAGGTCATGGTTTTAAAATAGAAGGAGGTGGATTCAGACTGGACATAAGGAAGAATTTTTTTTTTACGCTAAGGGTGGTGGAGCACTGGCCCAGGTTGCCCAGAGAGGCGGTGGATGCCCCATCCCTGGAAACATTCCAGGCCAGGTTGGCCGGGGCTCTGAGCAACCTGATCTGGTTGGAGATGTCCCTGCTCCTGGCAGGGGGGTTGGGCTTTAACAGTCCCTTCCTACTCAAACCCTCTGTGATTCTGCGATAAGTGCTGATGAAATCCACAGGGTTCCCCAGAGGAAAAGGAGATGGAGAAGTGCAGCGTGCAGCTCCTCCAGGACAGGAGCAGTGGTCCTGGTCCTTGAGCGAGGTCGGTTATTGCCTTAGGACCAGCCGTCTCTGGAGTAAGCTTCTGAGGCCCTTTCAAGAGAGACTCACGTCAGCCGCAGCAGAGAGGAGGCAGGAAAGCAGGGATGGGGAATGACAGTGCAAAATGGTTTTATCTAATTTGTCTCAGCCCATTATGAGGGATGGCGGGGGGGGGGGGGGGGGGGGAATAGTCCTCTAGAAGAGAGGACAGTGTGGAGGAAGAGAGAGAAACATATTTGTTATCACCTCTGCCAGCCCCAGCTGTGTCCTGCGAGGGCAGTGGCCGTGCTGGGATGGGGCTGACCCGAGGTGCCCACGCAGGAGCTGATGGAGCAGGCGGGGAGGAGCCCTCCTGGGGCTGGTGGGAGTGAAAGGACACGCTTCCAGCCAAAGCGTCAACGGGCACTGGAGGAGTGGGACAGCTATGGAAGTGTGAGTGGGGGTCTGGCACCCTTCCCCTCAGGAACAGGGGAAAAACAAACCGATGGAGGAAGGAGGGCTGATGTGTCTCAACCTGGTCTGTATGTGCTAGCTCACGCAGTGGTGGTTACCTCAGCAGCTGTGTGTGGTCACATTTCTCTTGGTTGAATCCATGACTGTTTATTTTCTTCATCTTTTTGTTGCTGAAATGTCAGTTTGCAAATTGCTCTTGGGCTTGTTGGCAGAGCAGCTTGTGGCTGCTCAACTTTCCCTCTTCCCCTCCTAGTCTGGTGTCCCTCATCACGTGGACAGAGGCAAATTCCCAAGCCCGGGCTGCCCACCACAGGCATCCTCTGAGCCTGCGAGGCCGGCACATCCGGCGGTGGCTAGTGTTTACCAAACCCCCTAATTGTACCTTAGGCGGAGAGCACCGATTTACTCCTTGCTATATTTATCTTGTGTCTGGAATTGCAAGAGAGACAGGAGCTTGGCTTTTCATGCCCTTTGTTGCAGAGAGATGACTTCTTTGTGAGGCAACCCTGCGGCTGGGCTAGTGGATAAAGCACTGTAGATGTTCAGGGCTGACCTGCAAAGCGTGAAGCCTCTCTGCCTAAATTTTGGTAGCCGTGAAAGCAATGCGTGAAGTCAAAGGAGAGCACCAGTAGCAAGAGGTGTTCTTGATTGATTGACTCTGTGGAGCAGTCCCTCCTTGGCTTGCATTTTTTGTAGTTTAATTTCTGGTAAAAGCATGTCATGATGTTCAGAAGCGTCCAGGTCTGAATGATTCTGCTGCTAAATGCAAATAGGATCTGCTACCCAGTTCTGGAGTGTTTTCTCTCCTTCAGTGGACTGGTCCTTCTTCAGCAATCAGGAGGCAACGGTGGTGTCCTCCAGCTGCATCACACCAAGGCAGCATCTCTCCATTGGGCTGCATCACAGTAACACAGTGAAATCTGTGCAGAGAGAGCCCCTTGCCTCTCATTGCTCCACGGACAGCAGTATTTTGAAAGTCCCTGTGTTTAGGGGCTGCTTTCCTAAGGAAGGTGAAACAAAGATCTCAGCAGGTCTGTCATGGGATGAGGTCTGCCCTCAGCACCAGGGAAGCTGCTTCAACACGCAGGAGCAGAGCGTTGCTTTCCACGAGCCTGTGCTGTCCAGGTGTAATGTGCCCAGAAGCCGTGCAGCTTTTCAGCCGGCTGTAGCACCAGCGAGGTGCCGGCACTCGTGGTGGGTCTGCAGCTCCTTGGGGCAAGGTGGTCTGAGGACGGTGGAGGGGAGCAGTGTGCAATGCAAGCTATGCCCCATCTTATTTAATAAGCCCAGAAAAAAGACAGACACCTCCCAAAGGTGTTTGCAGGGCTCGGTGCGATCTTCCTTCCTTTAAGCTGCCCGCTGATGAGACCTGGGTGGTCACTCTCTTGAAGACTTTGCTCCTCGATGGCTCCTTCTGCCAGGCAGGAGCTGTTGCAGTGACCTGCCGAGGTGCAGAGCAAAGGGCTGGCGTTCAAAAGAAGAGCAAATAGAGTAATGCCACCGGGGATGGACCACAGACCTCCCAGTACAGGATAACCCCCCTGTTTTGGGGACTCGAGAAGTGAGCTGGGGGAGACAACACGTTGAGAAGGCAAAACTGATGGCAGAGAGGAGTCCAGGAAGGAAAACATAAGTGGAGGATGGTGGAAGAGTTAAGATTTATCTGAGACGCCTTGTGCTTTGCCGGGAGGGCGAGCGTCCAGTCCTCCTGCCTCGCCTTTCGCTCTGCGCCGCCAGCTGCTATTCATACTGCAGCACATGAGTGTGAAAGCGCGAGCAGAAAGCCCGGGGAGGATATGCAAGGGATTTCCGGCAGTTTGAGGCTTTCAGGCAGAGAGAGTGAGAGCCAGCGTGGAGGAGAGCCCGGACAGGGACTCTGCTTAAAGATACATCCCTCCACGGGACGGGGTGAACGGAGGGAGACTCATGTGGGCATCGTCTCAGGGCACTGCGAGGGCTCGGGGCGTGAGGGGAGATGCGCTGCTGCCGTCTCAGCCATCCCCTGCGGCAACTGCCACACAGGCTCTGCGCTGAGATGAGGCCTGTGACCTGGGCACGGTCTTTGGCTTGGGAACAGGAGTAACTCGGGATAATCTGTGTTCCCCTGTGTTGAACAAACACAGGTTTTCGTAAGAAATGATCAGGGAGGGTCAAAATAGTGCTTGGCAGCAGATGTGGAGCAACCATGAGCTGCGGTCCAGGGCAGGACAGCTCTGTGCCTGCCCAGCTGGGAGAGGGGGATGGAGGAGTGGGGAGGGAAAGAAAAAATAGCTGGCAAAGAGCAGGGCAGCGGCATTCAGAGGACAAATACCTCCCTTGAACAGAAGGGCATCTCCCTGGCTTGTTTGGGGTTTTTGTTGTGTTTTTTTTTTAAATGAAAAGGATAATTTTAGCAGCATTTTCTTTCTTCCCCATCCTCAAAGCTCATATAAATGTAAATGAAAGGTTCTTGGGGCAGACAGTCAGCCGAGCCTCGGATACTGTCAGCGGCTGGCTGGGCCAGCCTGGAGGTAAACGGCACAGAAGGGAATATAATGGAGCAACACGTGATGGCACCATTTGCGTTTGGGCCTGTATTTCCCCGTGTGAAAATGCCTCGCTGCACACAACGTGATGTGGGTACGCTCCGCTCCACCGCGCTGCCCTCCCCTCTGCACCCTCCTCCCTGCTTGCCGGCGCTGCACATAGCTGAACTAGTGAAAGAACCAGTTGAATCCCCATTTTTCCTGCCTCTCCAGGCCCTGGAGGTCTTTGACTGCTCTGGCTGCTTCTCAGCACCTTTGTCAATGCAGTTTGAACCTCTGATCCCTGCACGGGCTTGCAGCGTTCATCCCTTCCAGCTCGCTCCGCGGCAGGGCTGGGGTTATAAGGCGATACCTGGCTGGTTTGCTAAAAGCGTGGTGGAAGTGGCCAGCTGTGGCTGTGGGAACCTGGGAGAAAAGAAAAGAACACTTCTGTCGGATGCAATGCCACAGGAACGCGATCGCAGCATAAACCTAGAGACGAGGAATTGCAAATGGCATCGACCTGAGCGCCTGCCGGCACCTGCGGCTGGCGACGGTGCCATAGTCCTGAGTCCTCCTCCGGTGTCCCAGGCTCTGACGTGTCCACGGTCAGGGGTGAGCTTCTGCTGTTTTCACAGCACCTTCCCCGCTCATCTGCGTGTTCATGCACAGTGAGCAGCTTGTTGCTCAGCAAAGGGCTTGGCCATTGCCGGGTCAGCCTAGGAAAGAGGTGGGAAAGAGAAAATTCAAACTGAGCCTGGAGCAGGCTTTGGTTTACTTTCTTTTTTGTGATTTCTTTCCTAGCTTTCTCTGGACCTGGCAGTGCTTCCTGCTGGCTGCCGCTCCCGGGAATGTTTAAACCTGCAAGGTGGGGCGAGGGAGAGCGGGTGCACCCCCGTGCCAGTGGGGCGGCGGCGGAACAAGGCTCCTGCTTTGTTCCGGCTTCTTGTTTGCCAATGGAAATGGGGTTTATCTTTACAGCAGATAGCGGGGGTTTCCTAAAAGGTACTCTTGTCTCTTCCCTCTCCTCCTGGCTCTGCCAAAAGGCAGCCTTGGGGGGATCTTGAACCCCCAGGAAACAGCCCCAGCCAGGGGATAAGACTATCTGCCCCTCTGCCCCCTTCCCAAACCCTGGATGTGCTTGGCTCCCCCCAACCCTTTTAACGGGGATATCAGCAAGTGCAATTTATTTTCACTTTGCGAGCACTGCTTCGAACAGAGGCACGCGACTGCGCCTTTGGAGTGAATCCATTAACATCTGCTTGAGGACTTGAAGTCTGAATGAGAGCATCTACCTGGAGGTTTTATGAATGTAAAGTTCGATTGTGTTAATCACAGTTTGGATTCACTTCCCGGAGTCCCCCGTGGTGATCTGCCCTGAGAGAAATGATGCCTTTGCTTTGTCTCTCCTGATCATCTGGGTCTTGATGGGTTAAAGTCTACAAACTTGGGCTGTCCCCATCCCTTCTTCCTTTCCATTCACCTTCTTCCTTTCTTGATGCTTCCCCTGAGCTTTTCCCTTCCTCTCCAGTGTGAGGAGCACGGCAATAAAGTCTGCTCAGTGGAGGCAGGGGACTGGGTTTTGCGCTGCGTGGGGCTGTGCAGCTCCCCCAGGTCCTTGCTTTGTGTTCAGCACCTTCGAGGTCTTGGGCAGGAAACGTGGTTTTGGTCTGTGCCTGGGAAAACATTGCTTATTGTCTCCTCTCTAGTGCCTTGGGCACTGGCAGCGAGAACATACAGAGCTTTAATGGCAAATAGAGAAAGAACAGGAATTTGGGAAGGAAACTAAACCTCCCTGCCCAGGGAATAGCCCACTGGGAATGGGAGAGAAGCTTTCCTAATGGATGGACCATCCTTGGGCTGCTTCCCACCACCATCTCTGGTGCAGTGGGAGCGGTGGCCTGACCCCGTCGCTTGGCGTTAGCGATGTCCCTCCCTCTGCTTTGATGACAGTGACTCCCCATCAGCCACTGGATGGGGAAATGCGCACGTTTGCCGGGATTTTTCATGTTGAGAAGCAATGCGAGGTAGGTCCCGCAGTCCAAAGGGCCCAGCAGCACCTGGAGTCTTTCCTTGGAAGTTGAAGTTCATTCATCTGGATGGGAAACATCACCTCCTCCTGCCTGTGCCGTGGGGGGAAGTGCCAGGCTCCATCACAGCTATCACCCCTGTGATTTTCCATGTGAACTGTGAGCATTTTGGGGCAAGAAGCATCATGCGTGCCGTGCTGAGCACGCGAGGGCCCTGCCAGCGCGCCTGGCCTGCGCAGCAGCCGTTCCTGCCGGGCTGGCGTCTGTTGGCGGGAGGAATGGCTCGTGGGCCAGCTCTGGGGACGGAGGCCGTGCCCCTGCGGCTGGCTGGGCCACTTGGGCTCCGCGCCGTCAATGGGAACCGGCAGCCGATGAGGCAGGAGGGTCGTGCGGGGCGGCGCGGGCAGCGTCTCGGCGGAGGTGCTAACATGGCGTCCCTGCTGCCTGCCCTGGCCGCCGCCCAAGTGGAAGTTTCCGAGTGGGCCGGCCCAGCTGCAGCCGTGCATCCCTCCATCCCAGCCGGGGAGAGGAGGATCCAGCAACCGGCTCTGCAGGGCTGCCCTGCTCCCTCTGTACCCCTGTGCCCTGGCATCGTGGGAAAGGAAAGCGGCTCTCCGGTCCCACCTCTGCTCCGCAGCCAAGGAGGAGACCAAGGGATTCTGCCCGGGGCAGAGACTTTCACTATCGCTTTCCAGCTGGCTGCAGAAATCCTCCCCTTATCGCCGCTTTCCGGAGGGGAGGAAGGCGACGCGAGGGCTTGGTGCCAGGGCCGGCGGCGAAGCTCTCTGGCGAGTTGCGCGGGGCGAGTAAACACGCGCGGCGCTGGGGTCCTGCCTCGTCGCAGCGGCAGCGGCGGCCCATGATGCTGTGCTGGGAATGAAGTCAGCCTTCATCAGCCCGAATAGTTTATGCATGAATCGAAACTTCAGACCTGGCAGGGTGGGGGAAACACGCGGGATCTGTGCGCTTTTAAAATGCCGGAGCCAAGAAAGGAGGAGGGGATAGAGGAAATAGCAGGAAAATAGGACTGGGGAAGCAGGGAGAGATTTGAGAAGCTGGATGAGTTGTTCGCTCTGTCGTTGCGAGGAGCCAAGTTCCTTCGGCATCTCCTGTGGATATTAAGAGGGAGCTGTGGAGGCTGGAGCGTTCCCCTGGACACTCGCGTGCTGTAGCTTTAAGACTGCTTTACAGAGGACTCGGGATTTCCAGTTTCCCTGTGCCTGCTGGAGCATTTCAGGGAGTTACGGGATTTTTTGGGTCATGCACCCCCTTTTTCTTTTTTCTTCCTCCTTTCTATTCCTCTCTCGCTCTTCCTTCTCATTTCAAAGAGACAAAGCTACTTCAGTTTGGTGCACAAACATATGATCAGCACATGGAAATGTGGTAATTTAGATGCATTCATGATTGCAACAGATTGAAGAAATTAGACCAGACAAAGAGCTTTTTTTGGAAGAGGAGGAGGAGGAGGCAAGGAGGGAGGGAGAGTGGGGGAAAGAAGGGGACGCCACCGAAAAAAGGGACGGCCGTGACACGCGGATGCTAAATATATCCCGTAGTAATGGAGAGGGACCGGATTTCAGGTAGGCTATTGATCTTTTCGTATGTTCAGTTCTGCCTCTGCCCTCCTACCTTTCCAGCAGCTTCTGCATTTTAAGAAGAGAAACAGCCCAGCTCCGGGTGGATTTCAGCCGATTCCTTTATTTATTTCTTTTTTTTTTTTTTTTTTCA
>WHYT01017342.1:265380-300129 GCA_009806455.1 Tetrax tetrax
GGCGCTGTTCTGAAGCTGGTTGCTAAACCTGGCCTTTTCTCTCATAGTTGATCCCCAAACTGGTTCAGAGCCACCTCTGGTGTCCTCTGCTTGCTTCTGGTGCTGCTCTGCAGCCCCCTCGCTGTCCCAAGGCTGCCTGGAGAGGGGGTCCTTGGTCTGCAGCTGGAGAGGAAACATGCTCTTGCCCTGCACGAAGGCAAGAAGGGGATGGCCAGCGGCGTGGGGACCGAGGGGTGGAGGAAGGGGATGTGCAACGGCGGACGATGCGGCGGTGCTCCAGTTGAGGAGGCTGAAGGGCTGCAAGGCAACTTCATGGACAGGAGCAGTGCAGGCCTGGGGGAAGAGAAGATGGAGCCTTTTGGAGAAAAGAACCTGGGAGGCAGAGGGAGGGATACCGGGAGGGCTTTGCAGCAGAAGGGGTGGGGATTCAGTCTGAGCTCTCCCTTCCTTGGCTCCATGCCTTCCTCCCCCTCCTCTCGCTGCGTACGGTGTTTCCTCTTGCAGGAGAGCAGAGACCAGACCCTGCTCCATCTCCGATAAAGCCCAGGCTTGCCTGCTTGCCTGGGGCTGTTCAGCCTGGAGAAGAGGAGGCTCCAGGGAGAGCTGAGAGCGGCTCCCAGTGCCCAAAGGGGGCTGCAGGGAAGGTGGGGAGAGACTGTTCAGCAGGCCTGCTTGCCCAGGCCTTGCTCATCTGCCAGACCCCATGAGCATCTTACTCCTTTTCTTGGATAAACTCCCCTTGTACCAGGCTGCACGTTCTCCCGGTGGCCACCAGCCCCGTTTCTGCTCTGCGCCCTCGGTGCCCTGGCAGCAGCGAGCGTTGCACAGCGTAAATGGTGGGAAATCCGGTTCTGTGTCAGACGTACTGCTCAGAGGCACCTTGGCTGCGCTCAGGACGTTCTGCTGACAGATTTCCCATGAAATAAAAAGTGCTAGCCGTTGACATACAAACATATCCGAAGCATAAGCTTTTACTGTCAAATTTCACTTAAAATCCAGAGGGCATGGCAGTGTAACAGCTTTAGGGGACAGAAGTTATCAGAACGTTAGCAGAAGTTCACATTGTGTTTGGCGTTGAAATTCAGGTTGCTGCTTCTCCAAGCTCCATACCTGCATCCCTCGGGAGCCGATGCGTGGTCCCGCGTGGCCGGGAAGGACCGGCAGAAGCAGGACCGTTCCCTCACTGCCTCTGGCTGCCTGGGAGAAGCCGTTTGAGTTAATGGAGCCGTCTCTCACGCTTCCTCCTCTGCTTGAACAGGAAATAGGAATCGGTTAAACCCTGTAGGACAGCGGTACCTGTGGGATGCACGGAGTGTGGCAGCCTGAGCAGAGATCGTGCAGGAGGCTCGGGGGCACCACCTCCACCCAGACCCTGCGTGCCTCCGCTCTGCGAGGTCCTCAGCTCCTGGGGACTGCCACGTGTTTTCCTCTGATCACTTCAGATTTTGGCCTCCAGGTCCCTGACTTGTCCCTTTGTTGCCTCTTGGGTGGTGTGAGTCTTTTTCTTGTCTTTAGGAAGGTGAATGAATGTCAAGGGCTGCCGGTATCTGTAAAGCCGCTCTCTGAGGCTGACTCCGCTCACAAGTGAGCATGATATTTTTTTTGAGCAGATACGTCAGATCCATCATCAAAATAACCCATCAAAAACATCCTTTCATAGCCCTCTCTTTCACATTGCATGAACTTAAACAATAAAGCCAGGCTGCTTTTCGGTCCTTTTCCTGGCCTGGAAAAGAAACGGCTTCAAAAACAACCGACAAACCTGGTGTTTCCAGCAGAGACGCAGCGTTTGCTCTGCAGGGAGCTGGTCTCTCTCAGGAAGCGCTGGAAGCGGCCGTTCGGATGGAATACCTCGCTCATCAGCTGGATCTGTTGTTGTGAACAGGAATATCTTACATTGCAAGGACTTTGCTGTTTTCCCTTAAATAGGAAGTTGCCCTCTTGGTTTTAAGAGTTAAGGGCAGATTCTCGACTCACGTGGTCTGCGAGCTCCACGAACTCCAGCAGCCGAGAGCGTATTCCCTCGCAATCCTGCTGCGCTGGCGTTTTCCTCGGGTTATATAAACATCCCCGTTTCACAGATGGGGCTGGGACACGCCATCTGCAAACTGCTGACAGCCCCTCGCAAGCCGCAGGGCTGCACCAGGAGCGTCGCCAGCCCCGCGATGGCGGGGCGGGATGGGAGCCGCCTCGGGCAGAGCGAAGCCGTGGGGATCCCGCTGCGGGGCGCGTGCTGGGGCTGCGGGTCAGCCCGGTGCCTGCTGCTGCTGAAGAAGTTGTTGGGAGCCAATTCAGGCACAGCGAGAGGCTCAAGCCAGCAAGGCTGGGGGGCCTGCACAGCAAAGGTCATCCTCAGGAGTTTTGACTTGCTTGTGTGGCTCTGCTGAAGTCTCTCACCTCCTCGTGCCTTCCTAACCCCCTCCTGCAGACGTGACTTTCCGTAGGTTTGGGATGTAGTGGGAGCTGGACCTGCACACCTGCAGCACCACGATAGGGTTTTTCTCTCTAGGAAGGCGGAGGAGTTGAGGTTTATCTCCATGCTGGCAGGCACAGGAGGATGCCACACCTCTGGGAGCTCTTGGGAACCGGGTGGAGCGGGACAGCGGAGAGGCAGGAGGAGGGGCTTTGAGGAGCTGCGTGTTGTGGGTTTGCCTCGAACCCAGGGCACTTTGGGATTTCCAGGGGCTCTGGGGAAGGAGAGCAGCAATAAATCTGGATCATAAATAACAGTCCCTTGCCCTTCTGCTGATTTCTGACACACTGCTTTTCTGACAACAAATGCAGCAACGGGCTGTGATCCACAGGGACTTCTCTTGGCTCAAGCCGAGAAAGCGCTCACTTGGCTGGAAGGAGCCTCCAGCTCGGGGTGTGAAGGTCAGAGGGGAGCGGAAGCAAAAGCACGGATAATGCATGGTGGGCCTCTTCCATTGCCAGGCTGGGAGATTCTGTTGTCCTCAGAACTGAGCTCTGGGAAGCTTGCTGAGTGATGCTGCGGCTGCTCCTACGGGAGCTTCCAGTGCTGCAGCTCCAGGAGAGCTGCGCAGCTCCCTCGGGAAACGCAGACCAAGTAATTCTGTAAATGCCTAACAGGTCTAACTGCTGGGGCTGGAAATTCGCCCTTGGTGTCTGGTGTGGGCTGGAGGAGCCCTTGCGATAGAAGACAGACAGCCATCCAGTCTCTCTTTGGATGCGGAGGAACAGTAGAGTTATCATCAAGTAGAAGATCAAGAGTGGTAAAGAGATGCAAAGAAGTCCCTGTGTCTGGGATGGGAAACTTTTCAGGAAACCCAAGATGATGTGAGGCATCTAGACCCGTGTCTGGCTCGGGGTATTTCCCCCTAGAAGATGCCCAGTTCATCTGCTGCTGACCACCCTTCCGCCACATAATGCAGTCAGACCTTCCCTGGCAAAGGTTGGGCTGTGCCTTGTGGGGAGAGGCTGTGGCTGGTTCCAGTCCCTGATTCCTTATAAGATGAAGTTTTTATTTCACTTTGTTCTTTTGTGAGCCTTCCTTGAGTTTTGCCAGCTTTTCTCTCTATTAGCTAGAAGTAAAAAGAAAGCACTGCATTCAAAATGCTTTTTTAATGCCTAATTCAGGAAAATAAAGAGAATTGTTTGATAGAACCACTCCGCCTGTGAGTAATACGCATTGCTAAGGATGCGCAGAGGGAGACCGCCCAGTTCTCCGGACGGGCATGGGTTGTCTTCGCATTCTCAAGTCTGCAGATGCTCAAGACATCTGGCATGCAAGAACTGGGCTGGACTTTTTGCCTTCTTTAGCAACTGGAAGCAATCCAGTCTGCCAGTTCCTGCAAGCTGATCCTGTGGTTTAGTGGATAATACTGATCCTTGTTCAACTCCCACGCTTTTGTGCCTTGCAAGCAAGAAGGGAAGGCTTTGCAGAGCTTGTAGTGTGCCGGGATCCCAGCTCATCGCTGTGGAAGGCGGCATGAATATTCATTGTGCTGTGGAGTGCTCGCTCCGTAGTTTTAATAAAATGTTTGTTATTGCACAGCAATGGCCGTGAAAATCCTGGCAGGTTGTAGCTGGCCAGCAGTGGCAGCAATAACTGAGGAGGAAGGGTTGTTTCTTTGAATTCAGTGAAGTGTCTTCACAAGGGCACTTACGGGAGTTTGACTTCTGCTGACGTTGTCATCTCCTCGCCAGGGCGAGCGTGTCTATGTTCTCGTGCAGTTGGGATGCTGACTGTAGTCAACACACGGTTGACTGAGCTCACGGACCAGGAGCTCATCAATCTTCACTCAGGATGGCTGTGGAGATGAGCCACACAAACCTGCATTTTCTCAAGCGATCAGCAAAGCTGCTGAACGATGCAAATCGAAGTGACAGCCAAGTCAAGATGGATCCACCAGAGACAAGGCTGCAGGCTTTATTCTGGGTCTGCACCAATGTGACTAAAAGTGAATCCAAGTGTCCCAAACCGAATGTCATCCTCAGCAGACCATGGATGATCTCATGCCATTGTGTTCGTATCTCAGCTAACGAGCAGCTTGGCGGGGTTGGTGAGGCTGTTCGTGGTCCGCAGAGCAGAGCTGGGACAGCCTTTCTCCAAGAGGCACAGAGGGGACGTGGTGTGCAGGAGGGTCTCTGTGAGCATGGGGCGACACTGACTTTCGGTGCTAGGATGTCCCCCAGCCTCTATGCCCGGAGAGACAGCGGGGCACAGAGGGTGGAAAAATGGGTCTTTGTGTGCAAGGGTTTGATTCAGATGGGCCTCATCCAAGCTACGAAACGCTGATGCTTTTAGCCACATCTGATGTGAGGGTGCCGTGGCTGTGTGACCCATTGGCCTCCATCTGTGGGTTAAGCTCTGGTGAAGGTGTTTAACGAAGGCAGGACGGAGGTTTCACCGAAGAGAGGACAGCAGAGAACAGAGGGGAATTTGCGAGTGAGCCCTGCAATTCTGCCTGTGCTCCTGTTTCACCTCAATCTGTGGATATACAGAAGATAGATGAGGTGAGCAGATTTTGGTATGAACGTGGCTGGCAGCAGACGCAGATCGGGGATTAAACATGTGCGTTGCAAGAAAGGGGCTTTCTTGAGGCAGACAGAGAGGCCTGCTGTTGCTGCATAGCCCCGTTCGTCTCCAGCTCCGATGCGAACATCATTATCAATGTGTTTATGTGAAGCTTGGCTGCAAAATGGCTCATCATCTTCCAGTTTTTTTTCAAGCCAGTGTGTAGCTTTACTAAATACTCCTTTTATTGTGCTGCCAGGGGCTCTCCCTGGGGCCAGGAAAGGAGGTGGCCTGCTTGGCCACAGTGATATCTGGACCGGAGGTTCAATTCCCCTGTGTCTTAAATCTGTCTGCAGGCTGGCAAGCAACCAAGTGGGCACCTCTTTCTCCAAGTAATTGACTGCTTACGTGTAAAGCATCCTCTAGTTGCTTCCACGATGCCTAGCTCCCTGGAGCTGCAGGAAAGCATGCCTCTGCCATCATGCGTGCAGACCTTGCAGAGTGCCCGGGCTGTGGCAGGGCTGGCGAGGACGGGGACAGCCCAGCCCTGCTTCTGCAGCGGGTCACAGTGCTCTGGGCGAGCACCCAGCGCTGCTCGGGCTGTTAGCACGTCTCTGCGGTGTGTGAAATAGCTGTCCGTCTGCCAGCTGGCAGGCAACGCTCTATCGAGTTACAAGCGAGCGTTGTGGAGAAGACTTGTTTGGAAACCACCTAGAGAAGTGGAGCCGGAGCTGCAGATGAGATGCCCCTGGATGCACAGGCCTGCGGCCGGAGGGCCGGGGCTGGTGGCAACGGCGTGCGTCTGCGAAGTGGCTAAGGGTCCTTCTCGTGGGAGGGTGTTGGTGATACGTGGAGGCACGTGTCTCTGCTCCCTCGGGACCTGGCACTGGATGGAGGCGGCAGGGCAGTTTTATTTGGCTCTCAGGAATGCTGTCTGGTCGTTAAAGCAACCAAACTGGGGGTACTGGAGGCTGGAGGTAGAAGGCAGAGCTCAGGTCTGGCAGTTTATTCCCCTGTGCTAACATAAACACGGCTGTGTTGGTCTGTCCTGGGATTTCTTGGCTGGGAATAACAATATCCCTGGAGCTTACAGGCACTGCCAGTCCCTGCCGAAGGAGAAAGGCTGATGTTAACGCATGCAGCGCTTTCCTCCTGTCGTTCCTTTATAAGGAAAAACACTTCAGATTTTGTTTCTACCTTATTTTAACTTCTCCTAAACAAAGGCAGTTTAATTCTGCTGGTGGAACATCTAGTCCAACACTCCCTGACCTGAAGTGGTTACTATAGGTGCTAGCACTGCAAATTAAGATGGGTTATTAACAAAAAGTCAGCGGGGTGAGGCTGAGCTCACCGGGGAGCGTGCAAGGTGGGGTGGCGAGCGGAGACAGCCTGCCTGGAGTCTGGAGATGGCAGAAGCGATAACGGCAATGAACACCATGTGAACATCTTATTGTGGCATGGCTCGGTGCAACCGCAGTGGCCACGTCTTGTTGGAAGGAGAGTTTGGCCAGTTCCCCTTCCTCTTGGCTGCAGGGGTATGGGTACACACAGAGGACAGGCCGCGTGCGACCGGGGATAGCCCAGCCCGGTGTGTCAGTACGAGGGAGCAGACCCAGCGCTGGTCGTTCAGGACGTTTGGACTCCGCTGTCCTCGTTTAGAAACGCGAGTGGCAGAGCTAATTGCCTGGCAGCCTGCAGCGAGATGCTTTGTGCAACCTGCGTCCCGCAGCCCCTGGCAGCGCGGGTGCTGCTGGAGCATCTCTGAGTTTCACCCCATTGCAGGACCCCCGAACTCAGCCCATCCCCAGCAGTTTACTGTCCTGTTCGTTGGGGGTTTGCCAGCGGGGAATTTCTCTCCCCCTCGTACTTCTCGCTGGAAACCTCCTCCTCTCCCGCCTGGCTCGGTGCCGTCTCTCTCTGTGGCTGGTGCTCTGCCCCCGGCACGCTCGCGGGCCCCTTTCCCATTTAGGGAAACACTGGACAGCCCCTGCTTTTGGCCAGCTTGCAGCACATCTCCCAGCTGATTTTTTTTCTTTTCTTTTTTGGATCCTCTTGTTTCTGGAGGCTGAAATCCCCAGAGTCCCCCAGCTGCGTGTGCTGGCTGCGGCTGGTGCCGAGCGATGGCCCTTGGAAAGCCGCGCAGGGACGAGGGGAAGCCCAGGTGTCGTCCTGCCCTCGATGAGGCTTGGTGCTGACAGCCTCTTCTAGCAGGCGGGGTGAGCCCGAGGACGGCGGTGACAGCGCCACGTCCCTCCTGCAGTCATGATTTAACCTCAGCGTGAACGCGTGCCCCGCAGCGGGGAGCCCGCGGGCGCGGGGCTGGGCACGGGCGAGAGCTGGGGCAGGCAGAAGTGGCTGAGCCTGTGGAAGGGAGGGGGAGTTGAAGGAAATTCCCCTAAACCTCCTGTTGAATCAGGGTTGGATTTTTTTTAAATCCAGATTTTTAAGTCAATTGTGCAAGAGTAGAAGAGGCTGAGTCGGTGTCAGCGGTGCTGGGTACCTGAGATGTGAGGGGGAGCAAGGGCCGGTGGACCCCTCTGTGGACCCCTTTGCCCTGCTCTGGTTTCCCAGCGGGAGAGGTGACTGGAGCCCGAGGGGAAGCCGCCGACAGCGCTCGGTGCTGCGCCAACACCTCAGCGTCCCCGCTGGCAGTTTCCCTGACGTTTGCCAAAGCCTTTAAAAAGAAAGGAAAATTGTGTTCGTTCTTCCTCTCCTTCCTTTCCGCCTGCCCTTGTGTCCCGCTCCCGCTGAGCGCCGAGCTCCCGCGCCGCGACCGTGCTGCCGGGAGGAAGCTGAGTGGGCGTGGGGCTACGGCTCCGTGTGGGAACTGTTCTTATCAAACTGGTTTCTGTCAAAAAGGAATAATAATAATAATAATAATAATAATAAAACCCCTGATGGCAAGCAGGGAGATCAGGAGGTACAGCTGCTCCCGAGGCCTGACCTGCCGCTCGTGGTCCTTCCCGAGCCTTCCCTGGGGGTTTTGGGGTCTTTGTGCTGCAGCGCAGCGGATTTTGTTGCGTGCCTGAAATATCTCGGAGGAGCAGGGAGAAACAACTGGGGGCTGGCGCGGGGAGCGCGAGCTGCTGGAAGCAGCTCCGAGAAGCAGGGGAGAAGTAGAAGAAAAGCAAGTTTCCTGCCATGAGCTGGTATATTTATGACTGGAAAGTTTTGGGTTGAAAAGGTCGTGAGCAGGCAGCTGAGAGAGCTGCGGGGGCAGCGGCTGTAGAAACCGCTCTCCCGGCTCGTGCCCCGCTCTGCAGCAGGGGCGGGAGGGTCCCATGGGGGTCCGGTGGCCCCGTGTGACGGGAGAGGGATGGGAGCACTGGAGGGGTGAAGGACAGCACCCAGTGCAGCTGGGGCATGTGTGGGGTGGCAGGACAGAGTGGGATTTGCACCCATGGCGGTGGGCTCGGCGTGGGGAGCCCGTGCTGCGGCTGCCTCCTCCCCTCGCAGTGCGGCGATGGAGTTTCCAGCCCTGCCTCGGCCATCACGTGGAAATGAGACATGCACATCTGGAAGCCCAGTGCATGCATGTAGCGCTGCCAGTTTATTTATTCCTGCAAATTCTCCCCAATTAGGGACTGCTGGGAAGTCTGCATTAATGGAAACGGCCTCTTTCTGAGGGGTTCAATGTTCTGCCTGACCCTTGCCTCCCTTTTTTTCCCCCCTGCAACTGCCATCAGCGTGCAGGCCGTGGAAATGGGGGGAGGTCTTCCCTGCCTCGAGGTCCAGGCACTGCGGTTTTTTCTGGCGTCGGACGCACCCCCAGCCGCGCGGGATGTGCAATGGAAACGTGCTGTGCCATGTGTGTGTTAAACTCATCAGCGGAGGAGCAAGGTTTCTGAAGCCTCTTGTTTCTACTAAAACATCTGTACTGTCACGCGATGCTGGACTTTGTGCCTGTTTGGTCTTAGTATTAAAATGCAGTAATTAGCAGTTAATATTTTTTTAAATAATTAAAGTAATTAAGTCGGTTTTCTGCTTGGATCCTAAACTGTACCTCCCAGTTTCTTAGGAAAGTCTGACCCGAAACTAATGAGAAGAACAAGGGCATGAGACTGGGTTTGTGAACTCAGTGAGGTTCGGGCAGATGCAGTTCCTCATCCTCTTTCCATTTCCTTCCCCTGCGAGTATCCCCTGCTGTTTCATCCACAAAAGGGAGTTGTGCTTCCCCTCCCTTCCCAGGCACGGGGGGCTGCCAGCCCACTTGGCCGGTGCGGTGGGGACCCCCGGCCCCCCGCCCTCCCGGCAGCACCGCAGTGGCTGAGCGTGCGCTCGGCCCGGGCTCGAGATGGCGTTTCCCTTTCCAGGCGTTCGGCACATACGATAGCCGGAATCAACAGCACGGCGTGAAATGCTTCAAACCGGGCTCTGGTGTTGGCGTGAGGTCGGTGTGGCCTGCGGTGAGCTTGTCCCGTGCGTACAGATCACCAGGTAAACAGGCAAATTGCCTGTCGGAGTCGATGGGGCCTGGAGTGCGTGGGAGGGTGTTTGTGGGGGGCAGAGAAGTGCCCTCCCACCCAGCCATGTGCCCCTGGATCCGAGCACGGTGGGTGCCAGTCTGCAGCATCCTTCCTGCTGCAGGCAGTGGGACCGCGTGCCTGGTTTGAATCCCGCCCTAGCGCTGGTATAAACCCAAGGTGGCTTCATCAGTCAGCAGGGGAGGTGTTGGGGGCCATCAAGAACTTGGATGCCTAAGGAGCAGGAAAGACTCAGCTCTGTTTTCAGTTTAGCAGGGTGAGAGAATAGATGTTGGTCCTCCACTTGCCCTGCTCAGCGTAACCAGGTGAGATGCATTCCCTTGCCCTGTTCACTTGTCCTGTTCAAGAACAAGCCGGTACCTACTCTGCACGCTGACTTAACGGAGTTAAACCTAAGGAGAAGTTCAGCCTTGATCTGATGGGGCCTCTCAGTTCCAGGGTTGTCTTAGATCACATCTGCTGTTTCCCCTGTTTGTGCAGTGAATATCTCAGAAGCTGCAGGCTTGGGGACCATTCCTTCCACGTCCCATTGCATTTTCTACAAGCAGCCATGCCCCGCCTTGAAACCTGTTTGGCTTTTTGCTCCCTTGATTTCACAGCGGTCCCTTTATATCTCCCATCACTAGCTGTTAAAATCTTCTTCTCGTTTCCAGCTCCTATTGACCTGTTTATACCCTAGCCACGTTTGGGTTTGGTTTGGGGTTTTTTTTGTTCCCTCGGCAACGGTGCTCTTTGCCCGCAGCAGCTCTCTCCTGTGACACCTCTGTGTGCAGTGCTTCTAGCAGCCCCATCCCATCTCCACCTTCAGTTTTGCTCGCTTTGACTGATGCTGGGCAGCCAGGATGACTCAATATGAAGCACCAGTGATTTCTGCTTTGCTGATGAAAGTGTCTCATTTACTACGTCTTAGGAGGACGCTCGCGTTAACTACATGGTGTCCCTGGTTCACGGTCGTTCTGGGACCCACCGATGCGGCGAGGCCCTTCATGCTGATGCACTTTTCATGAGCAAAGGCTTTATTAAAAGCCCTTTAGGTACTGATCTTCCATTATTCTTCCAGATTTCATCTAATTTCTCTTATCCAGTCTTCAAAGTTACCCAAGCCTTTCTGCACAGTGCCTGGCTCTGCATCTGTAACAGGGGCTGCGTAGCTCTGTGGCTACGATGGGATGAGAGCTGGCCACGTTTCCTTGATCAAGAAAAACAGCTAATTACCGAGAAATCTCAAATCAGCAAACTTATTTTGATTTTTTTTTAACTTTTCCCATGATGTTAGTTTCCTTGCAGATCAGGGGAAGTGTGACTAGCAGTGCAGTGCAGCCGTCCTCACTGTATTTCCTACTTCTTTGGAAGCAGGAAGAGCCCGAAGTCTTGGGAGAGAGCCTTCTTTTGTGACAATTCCTGCGTAATCAGCAGGGCTGGATTCATGCCGTCATCTACATGAAAGCATGGGCGGAGGTGATGGGAACTGTGTCTCTGGTTTTCCTTCCAGAGTCCCCAGCCACTAACCCTGGCCCTTCCCAAGGAGCCGAGGACCGGATCCGGCACTGCTCAGCACTGCAGCCGGGTCTGGTCTCGTTCCCTGCCAACTCCCCATTTCTGAGTACGTGCCTCGGTTTCCCCACTTGTAACGTGGAGATCATTGCACCTCTTCCTGGTGGATTCGGAAGCAGAAATGTTTTTGGAGCAGAAGCACAAGAGCTCAGAAGGTGCAGGAAGCCAAAGGGAAGGTAATTGCAACAGCCTTTTTTTTTTTTTTGGCTGGGGAAGAAGAAATGTGACTCGCCATTCCTTCACCTTTAAAATCTGCCTTCTCTGGGTCGTTCTGCGTGTTACCACCTCTTACCTTGCGCTGGTGCTGCCCCTCTGACAACAGCTGAGGGGACGGTGCAGCCCATGCTGCCCTGTGCTCCGGCTTGAAGCGATGCCCTGGGGATGCTGGACCATGGCGGATGCTGGGGGTTGGTATCGCGTGGTGCAAGAGCCTCCACCCAGGAGCTGCACCTACTTGCAAAGGCTGGGAAGGATGGTTCATCGGTGATCAGCAGGATGAGAAGACGTTTGGACTCTCAGTAGACACATGAGGTGGTTAATAATAATATTTAGCTGCTCCTACATGGTACTTTTGGTCAGTAAGTCTCAAAGCATTTTCTAGAAGAGGCCAGAATCAATAAAGAGTTTTGTTTTTTAATTAAAATAGGAGGAGGAAAGGGAATATGCTGTGGGTGAATTACCTGCTGTTGCGTATGAGATAATTTAAGATTCAAGTAGCCACAGTGACTCATGCCACCCAGTCTAACAGAGCCTGACGCTCATGACTGCAGCAGATCATGCGAGCGATAAGAGCTGTGCGGGTTCAGAAGAACCTTGATTGTGGGAGGCAGAAAATCTGCCTGAAAAACTGCATTCTTAGCAGCTTGCAAGGAAACTGCACGGTGCCGTGTAAAATGAGTGTGGATAGGAAAGTCCCTCTTCTGCCTTAGCCTGTCTCGGTAAGGGAGCTTCTAACACCGGTACCTACCATCTCCTTGGGGTTTTTCCCTCTTTTATGTTTTTTTTTCTCCTTGAAATGACTTCCTTGGGCTGCTGTTGTCAGGGCAGAGGCAGTGACCAGCACTGGCTGCTGCTGGAGGAGGTTGTGGAGGATCTGGAGAAGCCCTTGAGGTACATCACAGCCTGCAGGCACCCAGGGCACAAGAGCCAAGGTTTCTTGCATCTGCCGGCTGTCAGGGCATCAAGCTAGTTTTAGTTTGGTATCTGTCACCAAGCGATCAGCAGATTTTACAGGCTGCCTTTTCAGGGGCAGGAAATCACTTCTAGGCCAAGAAAACAGCTTTGCAGGAAGTTTATTGCTCATCTGAAGAGCAGTGATGGTGAAGAAAGAAGGGCTGGGCAGTCAGTGCCCTCGGTGGCCGGGGTTTGTAAGGAAACAAGAAATATTTCCCTTGTAATACAGCACAGAGAGTCATTTACTTAAAACCCTCCAGTGGTTTGTGGAACAGGCGTTGTGTCCTGGGCAGCAGTTGCTGTGTACAGGATCCTGAAAGTCTCAGCCGACCAGGAGCTCAGGGTGAGTCCTCTGGTACAATGAAAACAGCTGGGGAGACCCTCGGGTGTGTAAGCAAGAGCACGGCAAGCAACAGAAGAGACGTGATCTGCTCTCTTTCTTTCACAAAGTGACTTCTCTCTCTTTACTTAAAAAAAAATATCCAACTACAAACACTTGTGGAAAGTTGGGAGAAGGGAGCAGGAAAGCCAGATAAGTGACTAAGGATGGAAGAAAATACCTGACACAAAGGAGAGAAGGAGCAGAACCTGATTAGTTCATTAGGGAGTGTAGGTGATGTGATCAGCGTGGGAGATCTTTCATCAGGACAAGGCTCAGGGTCCGTCATCTCCTCTGTCTATCAGACAAGGGCAAAGCAGGGCCTGTGCCGAAACCGCGTTTGGGTGAGCAGTATGACACACTGTGCTGTGCTGATGGGGAGCCCCAGAAACAAATTCCAGGGGAGATGGGGGATCGTCCATCCCTCTGGGCTGGAGGTGTCCCTCTGTGGAGATTCCTGCCTTTTCTAAACCAGGTGAAATGGTGTTTAGTTGTTATGTGCAGACTGGAGGTGTGAATTATTTCTTGGTCTCGCCTCTTGTGAAGGTGCAAGAAAGTGTCCAGGAGAGGAAAATCTGGGCTTATCTCCCCGGAGGAAAGCTTGCTCCTCCTCTGCGTAGCAGGCACTTGGGTTATGTGTTTACATACCTTCCTGCTTTAAATGTTTACTATTAGAGCTCTGGATGTTCTTGTTATTCTTTAGTTGCCATGATTTTCCACCTTCCTCTCCCCCTCTCGCTGCCTTAGGTGCACATGGGTGCAATATTAACCAGCTGGTTTTAATGAAAATGAACTCCTACTTGTAGTCCGGATATTTTATTTCGCACTTCTTGGGGCTCTCCTCTAGGCTTGTTGATTTGCTAAACCGTTATTAGATCCAGGATGATAACGTCATCTTTGCTTCGGGAATGCAGAGAGACCCAAGGAACTGGGACAAAACCATATCACCTCAAACCCTTCTGCTGGAGAGCTTTGAGCTTCTTCACCAGCTTCATGAGACCGGCGGATGTCGTGGTGATGCTTGCTACTTGCAATCTGTCAGACAATAGGATTTTTTCTAGTGATTTACTGCATCTTACCTCCGGTTGACCCAAAACCAGAATCCTCATCACAGTGCTGCCCACTGGGACCCAGTTCAGAGAGTGCCACCAAGCTCCCAGCAGTGGGTCTGACACCAAATCTTATGGGGTTTGAAGAGACTGAACACCAAAAGATGTGCTCGGTCCTTCCTCAGGTTGACCCTATTGCTTTTTAACATATTTTTTACAATATTGATTTCTAGTTTGTCTTGCTTGGTTCATTTTGTCCCCTTTTACACCCATTTTCCAGCTTGGGATGAGTGCACCAGGGAGTTAGGATGCTTAACCGCCTCCGCAGAAGGCTGATCTGGGTTCTGCTCCTCCGGCAAGGGAGTCATCGCCAGTTTTTAACAAAACAGCTTTTTTTTTTTCTCACTTAGTAACTATGGTTAATTATTGACAGCCACATTTTTACCTGCTTGAAATGGATTGTGGTTGTGACCTGCATACGAGCACTTGAGAAAAATAAAGCCACTTTCTTTCAAAAATCAGTGCCACCGGTGGGGGTCAGCCAGCGTGCGATGCTGTGCGACGCGGCCGTCACCACCGCTCCCTGCGGAGCGCGCGTGGATGTGGAGACGGCAGGGACCCGCCACCAGCGGCACGAGAGCCGCAGCTCCGCGTTTGTTCCTCTTCTCCTCTGAGGTGTCGGGAACAGGCGATGGCGTTCAGGCGGCGGGGCTGCCAGGCAGACGTGCACCGCTGGCTTTCCGGACAGTGTATCGTGTGAGGAGGCACTTACGTTTCCGTGTTGCGATTGCAGAGGTGCAAGGCCCGTTCCCCTCTGCGCTGTTGTGGTGTGTTGGTTTCTGACAGGGCTAGGAGTGCAAGAGATGAAAGAGCTGAGCCCTGCTGTCTGTGAAAGGGGAGGAAAACCACTGTCATCTACCTTAAAATACCATACTTCCATTTTAAAGGTGCATTCTCAAGACTATTTGGGCAGTTCTCATGTTTTAAAGCAGTGTCTTACCTTGAATTAAAACCTCAAGCCTCATTAACAGTATGGAAACCCTAGCTCATCAGTGATTTCTAGTCTACTTTTTTTTTTTTTTTAACCTGGAATTTCTTGACTCTGGAAAATTGGTGCTGTTGGTTTCATTTTCTGGTTCACATACACTCTTGGGGAGTCTGTGGTGTTTGCAGACTTTGAGGTATAAAATTAAAAGCGTGACATCAGTGATGAAGCATGTACTTTCTGCAGTAACAGATGGTAACAGCACTACTGGTTTGCTTAATTTTTCTTTATGGTTCATCCAGAGTGGACTAAAACCCCAGCCCATTAATTCTTCTTTTCCTGTTGATGTGCCTGGACACGTTTCAGCGGGTATCATGGCTTTTAAACGATGCTACTAAAACACAGGGCGGGGAGGATAAAAAGAGGGTCAAGAGGGCAGGATCTGAATCAACACGGGAAGGGAGAAACATCAGATAGCGAGCGGAGAGGTGCACAAAGGGAGAGGGTGTGAGAGGAGCGGAGGCAGCAGAGCCGTGGAAGGGGCTGGCGTCGATACCCAGGGCTGGTGCTTGCCTGGCGTTGATACCTGGAGCTGGAGCTGGTGCTCACCTGGCATCAAAGTCCGGAGCTGGTGCTTGCCTGGCATCCATGCCCGGAGCTGGTCCTTGCCTGGCGTCAGTGCTGGAGCTGGTGCCCTCTTGGCGTCGATGCCCAGAGCTGGTGCCTGCCTGGCATCCGTGCCGGAGCTGGTGCTTGCTTGGCATCTATGGGGCTTGCTTGGCATCCATGGGGCTCGCCCGGTGTCCATGCCGGAGCTGATGCCCACCTGGCTGGCCCTGGCCGGAGAGGAGCGATCTGCGGCAGCGTGGGGCTCAGCGCCAGCCTGCCCGGCCGCGTGCTCGGCTTTGGGGCCGGTTCTGCGGCCTCCTGGGCTGCTTGGGTGGTGGTTTTCCAGAGCTGGCTGCAGAAGCGGCTTGGGTTTGGTAGCGAAGGGCCAGTGCTGCCAGCTCGTGCCGTGGCTTGATTTTGAGAAATTCCAAACCAGAGGAGGGTGGCTGAGTTGCTCCTTTCCAAACAAGGGCAAATTGACCGGGCTGTCGGTGCTGGTGACACCGCCGGTGCCACCCCGCCACTGCCGGCCCTTTCGGGGGCTCTTGCCCCTCACCGCGGGCACCGGGCGCGGGGTTCAGCCTCCGCTTTCCGCTGTGCGGGGGCGGGGGGATGCGGGACAAGCTCGGGTCTGTACCGTCCCGTTTGCCCCCGGGTGGACAGTGCCCGGCTCGGCGGCTGCCCCCTTCCACCCCCCCACGCCCCGCGGAGGGGCCGGCTCCGGAGGGGCGGGGGGGGGCCCGTGACGGGCGTGGGGAGCAGCCAGTGCGCGGCGAGGGGGCCGGGCCGGGCCGGGTTGGGCTGGGCCGGGCCGGGCGGCATGGCAGGCTGCCCGCCGGGGCGGGGGGCGGCCGCAGCCGCTCGCCCTCCGCCATTCATTCGGCCGGAGGCGGCGGCGGCTGCGCGCACCCGCCCGCCCGCCCGCGCCCCGCAGAGCCGGGGGGCAGCGCCCCGCGCCCCGCCATGGCCGACCCGGCCGTCAACGCCCACCTGGAGGGCATCATCTCCGACTTCGAAGGTGGGTGGCCCGCGGGGTTAAACCCGGGGAGGCGAGGGGGGTGGTGCGCTTTTGGGGCTAAACCGCGGAAAAAGCGGGAGAAGTTCCCGCCGTGGCGGGGTGGGCAGCGCCGAGCCGCCCGCGCCCCTCGCCGGCACCGCGGCGGAGCGGGGCTGAGCCCCCCACTTCCCGGGGTTCGGCACCCCCCTTCCCCCTACCCAGGGGTCCGGTCCCTGCCCGGGGGACCCCTGGCCTCTGCCGGGGCCGGGCCGCGGGTCGCGCAGGGAGTGCTGGACGGGGCGGGGGTGCCAGCCCGGAGCCCGGGACCGGTCGCTGTCGGTGGAGTCTTTTGTTCGGAGCAGCGTTGCTCCCGGGAGCTGCCCGCTAAGGCAGGATCCTACGGGATGTTTTTCCTTTCCTGCCTTTCCCAAGTTGCTTGATGTAGGTTTTTAGATGGAAACGTATGCCTGACGCGACTAAAAGTCTGGGAAAACCCCAGGCACCGGCCCTTCCGTCGACTCCCGGATTTTGGACGCAAACGCAACCGTAGCGTAGCTGGGCGGTGGGTAGCGAGCCCGCGGTTCGGGTATGTCCGTGGTGGGAGCGGCTCGCCCCAGCGAGCTTTGCAGTTGTCCCATGGCAGAGCTCCAGCTCCAGCACGGCCTCGCTCTGCGATGGAGCATCTCCATGGCACAGGCCGGGATGCCTTCTCCGCGGCGTCTGCGACATTTCGTCCCGTGTGCTGGCTTTGCTGGCTTTTCCAGGCGAGAAGATAAGCTAGCGGCTAGAAGAGAAGCGCGCTGCTGCTGGGTGGGTACGAGAGTTGAAGACGGGCAGAAGAGGGGCGGGGGGTTGCGTCTGAAGCAGACGTTGAAGGATCAGCTCGGGGGAGCTCATCTTCCTCAGCCGAGTTTTGGACGAGCGGCTCCATCTAATGTGCGCTCTGGCGTGCTGGCAGCCGCCCAAGCTGAGCTTCGCACAGCGGTTTCTAGAAAAAAAAAAAAAAAAACAACAAACCAAAACCCGAGCAATAGTGGAGATCTGGGGGCCGGGGTGGAAGCTTATCCGGGGGCTGCGCGTGCAGCTATAGGCTGGGACGCCTTCACCGCCTCCCGGCGAAGCCAGCCTTGCCTTCGGGAAGGAGCGCCGTGCTGTTTTTCCTGCTGGGTAGCTGAGGAAGCCGAGAGCGCGAGGTTTCTCCTTCCAGGTCAGGCAGGAAACGGGTGGCAGAGCCGGGGTCTCTGCAGCCCTCGCCCTGAGCCTTAGCCACATCCGTGTCCTCTTTTCCCAGCCCCTTCGGCTGAAGTTGGGAGCGGAGGGCTTAGCAGGAGGCTGCAGGGAGTCACGTCCTGCAGGAAGAGTGGGACTAACGCGTGTTGGGACACAGAGAGTGACCCGAATACACCCAGTTTGGCACTCGGGGTTCGGCAGCGGCTTTGTCGCTGTCCTTTGGGGCTGGTGAGCCGCCCCACCACAGGGCTCCCCGGTGCTGATGTAATTACAGCCTTTCCTCTCGCCTGCCCCAACTGCGTTTAAATCTCTGGAGAAAGAGTAATTCCCTACTTGGATATGATAAAGGCTTTGCTGTGAGCCCCCGGGCTGTCTGTTCGGGCTGTGTGTGCTCCTCAGTGGCACCCAGCCACTCTGCAGTGCGATATTTTTTTTTTTTTTTTCAGTCCATGGAGAGCTTTATAGCTCCTGCCTGTGCAGAGGAAGAGGCTGGGGAAAGCTCTGTGCGTCTGCAGCCAGAAGGTCTGGCCTTGCCCTTGAGCAGGGATCCGGGCTACTCTTTCACAACTTAATTAGTTTTTCTGGGTTGCATAGCAGCTTCCCAAGAACAAGGCAATTAATTTCTAGGCTGTAGGGCAGGAGATGCAGTGTTGGTGTCTGCTGGGTGGGTATCTCAGCCCCAGGCAGCCCTCGGCCAAGCAGGAAAGATCAGCCAGAAATACCACGGAGCAGGAACACCAGCTCACCCAGCATCCAGGGCCCTCTTTGTTCTCGCCGCTCGCACCCTGCCTGCCCTCCCGAATCACCCTGGTCGTTCCTCCTTTCCTCACAGCATCCCTCCCTGGCGTGGGCCCGACGGGTTTCTTGTACCTGCTGGGTTGTGGAAGGCGTGGGAGCTGCCAGCCTCCATGAGCCCGAGGAGGACGCCAGGGCCCTTTGGGAGAGGAAGGAGTACGAGATACTCGGTTCCAGTCTGGGTTCCAAGTCAAAGGAATGTGTGAGAGGGAAACACAGCGCAGCAGAGTGCCTTCTTCCTTGCGCCTGATGATGCGGTGGGGATGGTCGCACCCAGATTCGTGCGTCCACCTCGTGCCGAGGCAGCAGGTCCTATGGGGAGGGCACTAATCCTGTTTATTTGACTGGCAAGAGCTTCCTCGTCTCTAACGGGGGAGAGTACAATTAGGTCTGTGGTTTGCCAGGATTTGTAGGGCATAACAGCTCTGCTCCTGGGTTTATAGATTTTGGCAGGATTTTGGAAGTGTGACTGGTTCGACTGCGGTTGCGGCAGCGCTTCCCAAGCTCGGAGGGGGCTGCGGGTCGCTCAGCTCCTCAGCATCTCAGACAGACCCCCGAGCGGCAGGGAAGAGAAGCTGTAGCAGTAAATCAGCCTTGGTGGTGGGATGCTTGTGCAGTGTGTTTATGTTGTGTAAACCCCGAACCATCCCGATCCTGTTGGGGTTGGGTGATGTGGGAGTCTCGCTGTCTGCGACGGTCGGCTGCGGAGAGGGCGGATGTTCCTGCGCGCAGCTTTGCTTGGTTGTGCTGATGCCCAAAGATAACTCTGCAACGTGTTACTGATTTTCCTGCTGAGGATTTAGAGCACGGTGTGCTTGTGATCTGCTGCCTGGTTGTAAGGCAGAGGAGATCCATCCGGCCCCTCATCCCGCTGGGATACGGCTGCTGCTGCGCAGAGTCCCGGGGTAACTGAGGCGCGTCTCTGCTGGCAGTCGCTGGTGGGGAGCTGGCAGCAGCAATGCGGAGCGCGCTTTGCCAGTGCTGTCAGTCAACGCCAGACTTGTTTCCTCGTAACGTTGAAACACAAAATGTCATAGCGGGTGCAAGCTGTGAATGACGGTAGGAGCCGAGTGGGGCTGGCTGGTGTGGTGGGGTTTGACGTGGTGTCCTGGGGGGGACAAGGGCTTGCAGCTTTGGTCTGGCAGAAACCACGAAACAGCCTCCCTTGGCGGTTCTGGTCCCTGATTTACCCGTTCCCCGTAGCCCAGCGCCCTCGGGAGCGTGTGCTCGCTGGTGGGTGAGCCTCGGCGGTGCTCTGGCCGGAGTGGTCGTGCGCTGCCTGGAGCTGGGTGCTGAGGGCCGGGAGCCTCCAGCCCTGCTAGGACATGCCAGTGCTGATAGGAAGGCTTCTCTGGTTATTTTATTTTTATTTTTATTTTTTCCTTCCCCACCATTGGATACTTGCCCTACAGACATACAATTCTTGCGCCGCCCGACGCATGGTGTTTCTGGTATTTCAACCAAAAGCTTTGTCTCATGGAGGTATGGGGTTGTGCTAAGTTGTGTTGTGCTTTTCAGGGACATTAAAGCCCCAAAAATACACCAGCCAGGTTGTTTTCAGGAGGGGGCTGTATTAGAAAGAGGCTTTTCTACGTGCATGAATCTTATGAGCTCGTCCTTAAAATTTACTTGAGCACATGCCCGGGATGTCTCGGGGACACGTGGCTGCGGTGCATCCCCCGGGCAGCTCGGGGCTGGCGTGCCTGCTGCCGCGGGAGCAGCTGCTGCCCGCCTGCTGCGGATGCTGGGACTCTGCCCTGCTGCTAATATTAGCAGGAACGCGCTGGAGGGATGGTCGCGATGTTATGTGGGTGATGTGGCTCGAGTTCAACGCGGTGGACAGCCCCGGAGAGGGGACGTGCTCCGTGGTTGTGTAAGCGTCTCACTTGGATCCAGGGTCCCTCCTGTAAGCCCTGCCGTGAGTTTGCAGGATGAGTGCGCTGTGACTAACGGTCCCATGTGTGTGGAGGTTCAATGCCTGGAAAAGGAAACACAAAAACATCTTTCAGATTATCTCTTGGATCATCTCCACTCTAGGAGTGAAGCACAGCTCCTGAACATCAATTGTTGGATTTCCTGGGCTGTCCCCTAGAAATTAAACTGCAGCTTGTCTCTTAGATTCATAGAATGACAGCAGGGTTTGGGTGGGAAGGGAGCGTTAAAGCCCACCCAGTCCAACCCCCTGCCAGGAGCAGGGACATCTCCAACCAGATCAGGTTGCTCAGAGCCCCGGCCAACCTGGCCTGGAATGTTTCCAGGGATGGGGCATCCACCGCCCTCTGGGCAACCTGGGCCAGGGTTCCACCACCCTCAGGGTAAAATATTTTTTCCTTATATCCAGTCTGAATCTGCCTCCCTCTATTTTAAAACCATGACCCCTCATCTCTTCTGGTACTCTTACCAGCCCAGCGTGGGTAGAGCCAATGGATGGATGTAGCGTGCTGCTCTGTGACAGCTGGTCACCTCTGATGTCCTCAAATACGAGCTTTACGGGCGCTTCGGAGAGTTTTCTTTCTTTCCCCCTCTTCCTATCTGTGTTTCTGAATCTGAGACAACAGGATGGGGTGGCTGGGAGTTTTGTGCCAAGTCAACATGTGGTGGGAGAGGCAGGAGCCAGGAAAAGGTGCCGGTGGGAAGGCAGGAGTTGTGTCATCCCCAGCAGAATTTGTATTTTCCCCTGCAGAACTGGCCTTTCATGCACAGAGTGGAAAAATTGCATCTGCCTGATGGCAGAGTTGGAGACCTGCCGTTGTGGGTTGTTTTTTTCCTTATGTATATTTAGTTCCTTGGGAATAAAAAGGTTCTGAGGGAGTGGGAAAGGGAAGAACAGGACGTGGATCTCTCCGTTCACGTGAGCTGGGCTCTGGGGATAGCCTCTGGCCCCAGTTAGGATGTAGGATCATCCGAAGGTCGTTGTTTAGAGTTATCTTATGCAAGGAGGGCTGGGCTGCCTGTCCTTGGGGACGGGCAATGACTGCGGCGTGGAGCAGCGTGTCCTTGGCTCTGCGTCAGCATGGAGGGCTTCCAGTGCTGGCTGGCATGGGCGAGCCCTTGCTGTCCATCTGAGCTCAGTTTTGGGCAAAGCGAGCCTGGCGCTGCGCTAATCATAAATAAACCTTTCAAAAGTGGCTGGATGGGAAGGAACAGAGAGGATGAGTCTTTACGCCAAGGCTGGGGCAGCTACTTTGACCTTGCCAACTACTGCTGGTGCCTGGAGGTGAGTCAAGGTTTGGAGCGTGTACACCGTGCTGGCTCTTCCAAGTACTTGCCGGTCTCTGGGGTCTTGGTAGCATCTTCCCCTTAGTAAGAAGCCCACCTACAGTATAATAGGTCTCTAGCTTCACTCTTCACTCATTGCTGTTGGCAGTTTATGGCACTGGAATGAGTAGAAAGCACCTCTAGAACACTTTGGGCCATGCCCAATACATTTGAGTGACCATGTCTGCACCTCTTGGCCAATAAATGCCAGCAAACCTGCTCCGCAGCCAGAGCACTGGCTCCTCTGGGTGTCCTCTCTGGGTGCTGGTTTATTTTCTGTTCTGCAGCCCTTCCTTGCAGGGAGCTGCTCGGCCCGGTTTCCCAGGAGCCAGGACCCAGACAGCAGCCGTGAAAGCTGTGGCTGGGACTTGTCATAAATCCAAGGGCAATAACGGAGACTTTGGAGCCCGTAGTCATTGCTGATATTCATGTTTCTAACTCTGATATTTGATAGTGAAGGCGGTGTCTTTCTGCAGGACCATTGCGCAGACTCTTTCCCTCTCCTGACCTCCCTCCTGCTGCTGCCGTGGCTTCGGCACCTTCTTGGCCTTTAGAGGTGGGACACAGAGGCAACCAGCCAGGTGACCCTAAATCCTGGTTCCACTTGTTTGAAGCCCGTAAAATGAGTCGGTGGGTCTGAGCCCAGCTCCTGGTGGGGATGTGCCTGTTTGGTGAGGGCCAGGGTCCGTCTGGGGAGCTCTTTGTGGGACGGCGTGGGCTGCCGTGCCCTTCAGCAGGGGGCTGAAGAGCTGCCTGCAGATTAACGAGAGCTCTTCCCGCCTGATGGCTGTGACTCCGGCTTTTACCGCGATTGCTTTTGCGAGGTCGCTGGATGGAGCTCAGCACCTGGGGCTCCTGGGGACATCTTCAGAGCGGTGACCCAGGCGCAGGGTCCATCCCAGCTGGCTCTTGGCTGGTTTGCATGCCAAACGGTGGGACATCATGGGTGTCAGGGCGATCTGTCCACCTGCGTCCATCCTCAGGTGGGGACGTCCCCACGTGGTGCTGCTGTTCCTCAAACGGCTCTGGGGCCATGCGCTGGCCATGGGTACCACCAGCACCAGGTGTGACTGCAGGGCAGGGGACGCTGTGACCACAGCACGTCTGTGCTGCCGTCCTCCTGGCAGCAGAGGTGGCAGTTTGAATAAGCATCACAAAATTGTATGGCCCCTTTGCTTCTGGTGAGTTGGGTCCTCTCCAGCTTGTCCCAGCGCCAGGAGTCTCAGCAGGGTTAGCGGTGAGGGCATCGGCACACGGCGTCGTGCTGGCACTGGCCGCCTGGACTGGTTTGGGAGAGGAGCGTGATGAGGACTGCGGCTGGGACTTGAGCCTTTCTTCTGTCTGGTCATTGGGAGTACAAATATGGGGAAATGTGAAAAGGATGGGTTTTTGTTTTGTTTTGTTTTTTGTTAAAGCATGTTTAGTTTAACAGGGAGGAGGAGGGCTTTGCTCTCTGCCAGCCTTCAGGACGTTTGGACAACTGCTGACGTTGCGGTGCTGGGGGTCCCCTCCAGCAGAGAGACCAGAGCTGGCTGCAGGGACACCAGCAATCTGTGGGCAGCACCTGAGTGGCTCCGGGGTCCCTCCTTTAGCCACTTTTACTAATTTACCGGGTTTTGTAGCTTTTTAACCAATGTGTTGCAACACCGCCCGTCTGAGCGAGTCTTCTCTAGCGGAGACGTAATCGCTTTGTGATTCAATCACAGGGTCCCCAGTCGCCCAGGCTGGTGGCCCACCTGAGTCACGCTGGAGGTGCCCCGCGCGGGCGTCCGGAGCCCTGACTCACGGGGACGGCGTCCGGCGGCACCCGCTGTGGGGGGGCTGCAGCTCCGGCACCCGCCAAGCCAGCGGTGCAGCCTGGTCCAGGGTCTGCAAGACCGTCTGCGTCGTCCTTTTGCCTTCTGGGTAATGATTTTGAGGCATTTTAGAAATATTAGTGAGCCAAAGCAAATCTGCAGTCCCCCGGGAGGTGCAGAGGATTTATTTCTGCCCTTCCTCCTCCCCTTGTGACAGGAAACTGGAGTGCAGAGCGAAGGCGAAAGCTGCGGAGAGCCTGTGGCGGAGCAGTAATGCAATCTGCTGGGCTGCGAACCCTGTACTTTGTGTGATTTTCTGTGCGAGTATGAAATGAGTAGAAGGGATGTAAAGTAGACTGGTCTGATCTGGAAGCGTTTTGCCGAGGGTTAATGGTTATGTAAACCCGAGAGTAATGGAGAATCAAAGCTAAAACCTTTATAGAAGTGCATTATAGGGACTGAAAAGCTGGGATTTTTGGATTAATCTGAATGTGGGTTTTATTTTTTATATTCTTGGTCCTGACTTTGCTTTGCCTGTTCATTTCTGGTCAATGAGGGGTTTGCTGCGTTGGTCTCAGGCTGTCTGTGGGGCTTATTTTGTGTGAGTGAAATGCTGCTTGAAAAGCTTCGGCTGATGTCCGGACTCTGGACTTGCATTCATCCCCAGATTTCTTCCGTAACGCAGCTCTTGGTGCTCTTTGTTCCGGGAGGGCACCGTGGCTGCCACCGTCATCATCTACGCGTGATTCGTGTGTCAGTGCTTGTAACGTCAGAAAAAAGGATTTCTGTGTGCATGAGCCGTTCATAACCCGATCCGGGCTAGCGAGAGTCATCCTACAAGAGCAGATCGGCGTCGTTACGTATCTATCTATATGTATCTGTACGTGTGTGTGTGTTACTACAGTGAGATTGGTTTATTGGCACATCCCCCCCACAGGGCCGGGATCTGGCAATCCTGAATCCTCTTCTCTCTTACGTTGGATGATCCACAGCTTTGGGAAGGGTGCTTTTAGAGTTTCCTACCTTCGTTTCCCCAGATGTAAGAGAGGATCCAGGCTGTTTTGGAGCTGTCAGTGTACTCGCAAAGCCCTGCCAGCGTGTGTGGCATCGCTTGCCGCCCGCACTGCCAGTGAATTTCCCATCTCGGCCCTTCTGGAGGGGCTTGCTGCCGTCGGGAGCACCTTGCTGCTGAGGAGGGGAGGGAGATTTCCTGCTCTGGCCCTGCAGCAGGGATGTAACTCCCTTCCCCTTCTGCTGCAGGACCTTTAGATTTCATGTACAGTGTATATACACCCTATAGATCCATGAAGAGCATCCTGCTTTTGCCTGAAACTGAGCTTTTGGGGCACTAAAATGCGTCCCCCTCTCACGGACGGTGGGTTCGGAGCCCAGGTGGCCCCGCAGTAGCGTGGGCGAACGCGCTCTTTGCACTTGAGTTGGACCGGAAAATCGCTGCGAGCATCCTGCTGCCTGGTGACAGGGGTCTGGGAAGCTTTAGGGGCCGTGAGCGGTTAATGCTGTGTTGGGTTTCCAAGGGCTCCTTGAAAGATGAGACCTACAGCCTCCCCCTCTTTCCTCCCCGGGAACAGGAGGTGACCATCTGGTAGCAGTTTAGGGAAAGTCAGCGCTCTCAAACGGTGCCATTGTATGGTGTGGATAACGGGGCGCCTGCCTGCCTTGGTCCCACACGGCTCTTACGTGTCCAAAAACCCAAGAAAAGCTTTCCCTGCTTAAGCAAGCAAGCAAACGTAACCCCCGGGTTACCAACACCGCGTGAGAAGCAGGGGGTGTTTAATGGGAAGCAGTTGGGCACTGCGGCTGCGGCAGAGCCCGAGGCTTCGGTTGTGAAGCGGGTCCCGGAGGAGCCAGCATCCCTTGCTGTTTATTTTGGGCTCCTGAGCTCTGTGCATAGAGGTTTCCTTGTCTAAAGCATCCCCTCGGCTCTTACTTGGGGTGTTCTGTTCAAAAAGGGAAGAAGGAAGGAGCAGATGTTCTCTCGTTGACCCCCCCGGGTCCCACGGGGTGCCCAGAGCTGGACTGCGGAGCGGGATGAGCGGTGGCGGACGGCATGCTGTGTAACCCCAGTGCTTCCCACCTCGAGATGTGGAGCTGCTGGGCGGGAGCCAGAGCCCTTCACCCTCCTGGGCGCCCTCGGCCTGGCTGGGACCCCCGAGGAGGGACACTCCTTCTGGGACAGGAGCCTGGAGACACGAGGCTGCGGCCGTGCCGCTTGCTTGCGACTTCTCTGGAAAAAATTTTGGCTGTCGTATGAGCTGCTGGGATTTGACCCAGGCCTCTGCCCCCTCTTCCCAATTTGCAAGATCCCTAAAGAGCAGCTTGAACTGGTGGCGTGTGACCTGCCGGTGCCTGGCTGGGGGGTGACCAGGAGGACGAAGCGGCCGTGCCGAGCAGGCATCCCCAGCGCCGCAGCACGAAAGAGGAAGACATGTAAATATTTCGCTGCTTCTCAGGCCCTGTGCTTGCTTGGGGGGCGTTCGAGCCGGGGATGGAGGCGCGCGTTCCCTGCCCCGGAGTGCCTGGCTGGCAGGGACCACGCTCGGGTCAAGACTGCGGGTTTGCAGGAGCCGCCGCCGCGGCGTGCGGCCGGCAGAGCTGCCTGCGTTGGGCTGTTTCGGAAAGCCCGTGCCTCTTTCCTCCGCCGGGATCGGCGCTGGTGTTTTTTCAAGCTGGTCCCCCTGGCTGGCCCCGGGGAGCGAGGCCGCAGCGTGGTGATGCTGAGCAGAACGGTGCTGCCTCGAGAGCTTTGCAGGGGTCTGGTCCCCAGAGGGGCCTGGGGAGTGGTCCCCAGCCCTGGCGCGAGGGTCGCGGGCAGCGGCTTGGCAGGGCGGAGGTCGCATCTGAAAGGAAGCGCTTGGAAATCACATTTTAGGGAATTTTGGGTTTTCCCTGCTACGGGAGCGGAGCTGCTGCCCTCAGCGCTGGTGGATTGAGCCAGAGCTGCCTGGTTTGGTCTGGAATCGGTTAAAAGGAAGCGTGTGTGGATGGTGACACCGGTTTGTGCTCACACCCGCTGCTCAGGCACCTCCAGAGGAAGAGGAGGAAGGGCGATGCTCCGCACCTCCGCCTCTCCCTGCCAGCTGCCTCCAACGCTGGCCAGCAGACTGGGTGCTGCTGGTGGGGCTGGGGAAACCCTGCCAGCGCCGAAAATCCCCTGGAAAACATCTCGGCAGGGATAACCCTGCAGCGTGGCGGTCCCGGGCGCTGCTTGGGACGGGGACACCTTGGCCCATGGTGCTGGGGACACGGGGACCTGGAGCAGCGCGGGGACCCGGAGCGTTGGCCACGGCTGCTGGCGTGGGACCCCCACGCTGCGGGTGGGAGCGGGTGCGGGGCCTCGTGGTGCTGCCGTGCCTTCGGCTCCTGTCGCCGTAAGGAATACGGCAGCTTCCCCATGGGAAGTCAGGAGGAGTGTCATCTGGAGCAGAGGCTGTTTACTTTCCTTTCTTGGCTCTGGGCAGGACAGGCTATTTTTAAGCTTTTTCTCTTTTTTGTTTTTTTTTTTTTTTTTTTTTTTTTTTTTTTTTTTTTTTTTTTTTTTTTTTTTTTTCCTCTTTGAGTTGTTTTGCTTCCTGAGGTCCTTTTCTGTGTGCAAGGAGCAGGAGAGGCGATGCTGGGGAGCTGCAGCCGTCGCTGAAGGTGGCATCCCTGCGGATCACGCTGCGGGTCTCTGTCTCGGGAGGGGAACCGCAGACCGTGTGGGGCACTGTCCCTCTCCTTTCTCGTGCGTGGGATGTTTGGCTGTCTCCAGGCCACGGTGGACTCAGGGCAGCGGCCAAATGGGCTGGCAGGAGAGGTGTTGCTGGATGGCCTGAGCCTCCTGCGGCTGTAGCCGTGGTTTTGCAGCTCTGCCGTAGGCTTTTTGAAGCCCTTTGCATCTGGGCTTGGACCTTTTTCTCCTTTCTGCAGCGAGGCCCAGAAGGACCTGGAGAAAAGCCATTTTTGGGTGTTGTATGCAGTCTAGCCCTTCGATAAGGGCAGGGGATGGCTGCGCTCCAGAAAGACCGTGCTGGTGGCGTTGGGCAGATTTACCTCGGGCTTGGGGCACGTCGAGGGGTCTGAGGTCAATAGAATGGGCCACGTGCGGCAGCTCCAGCGTTGCCATCGAGTGACCCGCCACCTGATCACCAGTGCCACCATTTCTTTGGGAGTGGCAGGTGGCGGGGGACTCGGAGGAGCTGGGATGATGGAGGTGGTTCACGCAATGAACACCGGAGGTCAGCGGGGCTGGTTGTATCCGAAGCTCGTTATCAGGCCAACAAGAAATCCCCAAACCACGTGGTACTAAGAAATTTCCAGAGCGATGTTCCTTACGGAAGGATGCTCACCGGCGTTTCCTTTGCTGCCGGGTTCCTTGAGAGTGTTTGCTTTCAGACTGCTCCTCCAGACACGCCTGTCACGAGGTTGTTAGGCTGCTTTGTTGAAGGGAATAAAATGAGGCTGGACTGGCTGGCTGGAGGAGCAACGAGCGGGTTTTACAAGCCTGCCGTGGACAAAACGGAGATCCCGTCCATCAGGGAGCCGGCAACGCCTGGCCCGGCCGTGTCCTGTATCCCGCCTGGCTTTGCTCGGGGCCGGGGAACGGCTCCCTGTCCGGTTGTCCCTTCTGCTGCCTTTGTTTTTCTGCAAAATACAAGCTGGGCTTGACTGGTACCTTGTTTTAAACTTGGAAATTTGGGGAAAAAAGAACTAAAATGTTTTTTTTTGTTGTTGTGTTTTGGATTAAGGGTGCGATGGAGAAGGAAAAGGATAGAAATTCTGTGCTGGAGAGTTTGAGTTCCAGCTCTGTTTTGGAGACCTGAGAGTTACGGACACGTTGGAACAGCTCTCAAGTTTGGCACTTTTTAAAGAAACTTGTTGTTCTGGGGGTGCTGATGCTTGAGACGTAGACGCAGACGCACAGCGCGTGAGATGTGGAAGCGCAGCCGTGGGGCAGAGGTTGCCGCAGAGAGCATCTCACCTCCGCAAGCCAGTGGTGCCCCGGCTGGGAGGGCAGACGGAGCAGATAACGCGAAGGAAAATGATCTCTGCTCCTCTTTGCTGCCGTCCTCCCTCCTTCCCTCAGCATCTGGTTATTTCGAGGTGCAGGACGGACCGTTTTGTCACTGCTCAGTGGCCTCACAGAGCCCTTCCTGCGTTTTACGTGGTGCATGTTTCACTTCATGCTTCGGTGCTTTCCTCTCTTCGTAGCCGCCGTGCCGTTTCCATCCGGTTCATGCCGAGAGCGAATCACCCCGTGCGTCCCCCCGGCCCACGCAGCCGGGACGCCCTCGCCGCAAGCCCGTTGCTTCCTGGCAGTTCCCATGCCGGGGTCTGCACCGGAGCTGGGGGATGTGGGTGCATGTCCGTGTCCATGTCCGTCCCCAAGCATCAAGGGGCTTTTGCTGCTCCAGAGCATCCAGGGGAGGGTCCCAGTGCCAGCCTCTGCGGCACCGGTTCTGATGGCTTTTGCTGCCTGGCGTTCATATTTAGCAGTTTTTGGTATTCCCCCCAAAAAGGAAAGCAGCCCAAAGCCCGAATCCTAACGCTTTGGCCCCTGCGTGGCTTGTCCCCAGCCCCGAGGGTCTTGCTGTCCTCGCCGTCTCCTTTGGGAGCCCTCGGAGCTGCCGAGGCCACTGCAGGCCCTGGCCCCTGCTGCCTGCCCTGCCTGGAGCCGGGGGTGGTGGGGGTCAGCGGCTGCCTTTGCGCTCTGCCGGCGGAGCGGAGCTGGGACGCCTGCCACGTGGAGAACCCCCCGACGCGCGTCCCGCCGGCTGCGCCAGATGGCTGCTCTCCGAACGGATGTGTCCGAGGGATGGAGGGTCTCTAGCCCCCTGGTCCTGCCCTGGGGTCGGAGCAGCCCCGAGGAGCGGGGGAGATGCTTCCCATGTGGTGGCTCTTCTCCAGCTCCACGCCAGGGTGGGCGGACATCCCGGGACGAGGGAAGGCTGTGGTCTCTCCCCGGCTCCAATATCGTCCTGCAGATGTAAAGGATGAGCGGACTTGTAACTGAGGCTTGTGCTGGTCGTTAGCAATGTGGCTGTCACCACACTGGGGTTGTCACCGTGCCGGGTCAGCCTCATCTCTTGGGGGCTCCTTTGGGACCCCAGCGCTGTGCTGACCCACACCCGTGGGTGCAGGGGCACACGGGGCATGTGGGCAGGATGGGATCCAGCAGCAGTTCTCCGGGTTTCCCTCCCTTCACGTGAAGTTCAGCCTTTATTTCCACCTGGCTGCCTCCCCTGCGGAGCAGGGCATCTGCTGGGCTTCAGGCTGCGTGGGGGACGTGTGGCCGGCCGGGTGCAACCCAGGACATCGTCAGGGAGCTGGCACGGGAGCGTCGCTCTGCAGATGGAGGCTTCTTTTGGTGATGCTTTGTGCTCCCAGGCCGAGGGGTCTGACACCAGCATCCCTCAGGTTTTCTTAGACACGCTCCGGGGATTTGGGAGTTTCGTTCCTACGTGGCCTGCCCGGCCAGGGAGCTCTGTGTGCGGAGGGGGATGCGTGTGGCGGGCAGAGCTGAACGATGGGCGCGTGTCGGAGTTGTGCAGGGGTGACCTGTGCCTCTGCTCTCCGGCAGCCGGGAGCGCGGGGGCAGGTCCTGTGCGGTGCCGGGGCTCGATGAAGGTGGGACCCTGCCTAAATCAGAGCATCCAGTCCTGTGTTGCATCTGTCTTTCTTTGCCTCCTGACTTCCCTTTCAGCAAAACCGGAATGCTGATGTTTAGATTTTAGGACGTCTCTCAGGCCTCGCGTTGGCCCCGTCCTTGCCTCGGGGGCCCGTGTCAGTGTTTCCAAGACACTCCAGGCTTTGGCTCAGGTGATCCCTAGGATTGTTTTCAAGGATATGAGCTTCTGTGGCTGCCGCCTTTGTTTCTGTCGCTGTATGTGTATGGATTTGGTGCTCTCCTGGGACTGTTTGCACGTTCCTCACTCGGATTTTGCTGGCAGCAGGCGCCGGGAAGCCTGTGTTTATCTGCACATCCTTCGGATGCAGGAGGGAAAGGGAGGCGTTAGGAGTCGGGCCGCTGCCAGGTCCTGTGCCCTGCTCCACGGGTTACTGGGTTTGTAACGTGTCTGAAGAGGCAGAGCCTGGCCCTCTGTCCCCACCAGCATGAAATGGGGTTGTGAAGCCCCAGGCAGAGGAGCAGGAGTGGGGTTACGAGCCTCAGGCGGTGTCTGGCAGCCTCTGTTGAGATGTTGAGGTGGATGGTAACTAAATTCTGGACTCCTTTTCTTGTTTTTCAGCTCTGAAAAGATCTTTTGAGGTTGAGGAGGTAGATCAATCTTCAAATTCCTCCACCCCACAAAGACGGACCCCAAACCCTCTCCTCAGGTCCACCGTGTCCAGCTCCACACAGAAGTTTCAGGAACTCGGCGCCAGAAATTTGGAGCCACCCGCCCGACATGCGGACCCCACGGGGCAAAGATCACCCAAGCCCTCTCTGAGGAGAGTGGAGCTGTCTGGACCCAAACTGCCTGAGCCAGTGTCCAGAAGAACAGAAATCTCCATTGACATCTCGTCCAAGCAGGTGGAGAACTCCACCTCAGGGTTGTCAAGGTTTGGCCTCAAAAGAGCAGATGTGCTGGGTCACAAACCCCCCGAGCCCACCCCAAGGAGGACTGAGATCACCCTCGGCAAGCCCCAGGAGCCGGCTCTCCGAAGGGTGGAGGCGCCGGCATCAAAGATCCCCGAGATGCCCCAGCGAAGAGCCGAGACGGCCAACGCTCCCGTGCCCGACGTGGCCACCAAGCGTGTGGAAATTCAGGTAGCCAAGGCTGCCGAGGTCCCAGCCCCACCAGCACGGCCGGTGGAGAGTTTGGAGCCTCCCCTGGCCCCTCAGCCTCCCCAGGCAGAGCCAAAGCCGCAGCCGACGCTGATGGAGAGCCCGCCAAAGAGAGAAGAAGGTGAGTACAGCTGTGGGCTGCCTGGGTGAGGTGCGGGCCGGTGCCTGGTGTCCCTCGCTGCGCGCTCGGAGTCCGTGCGGGGACGCTGCTCTTTCGGCTCCGGGGGGGATGCCTTTCGAGGCCGGTGTGGGATCCGTGCTCGGGCGTGTCTGCGTGCTCGGCTGTTGTCCTTGGGTTTATCCTGGCTGGAGGAGCTGTCGGCTTGGATAAAAATGGCTGTCCAGCCTGTAAGGGAATAAAAAGAAACTGCCAAAAGCCTGAGTGCTTGCAGAAAACAACACTTCTGACAGCTTGGGCCCCGTGTGCGGACCCACCTGCCCGTGCGGCATCTAAGAAAGCCCCCGAGGCGCTGGAGAGGCCGTGGTCGTGAGGGGCTGTTCAGTGCTGTGTGTATGGCTGTGGGGCAGAAACCGCCTCTTCGTTAGCAGGAGTCAGGGTTTTTTGGCCTTGGAGCCAAAGTCTAATAACATCATGGACCAGAGCCACTATTAAACTGGAGCCCTGGCTTATATTAGCTCTATCTTGTTTTCCATTAATCCCGTATTAAAGCCAGCCTCCCTCCCCCGCCAGCCGTCATTTATTCTCCCTAATGTTTTGGAGGTTTTTTTTTT
This sequence comes from Tetrax tetrax, assembly GCA_009806455.1. Lineage (NCBI taxonomy): Eukaryota > Metazoa > Chordata > Aves > Otidiformes > Otididae > Tetrax > Tetrax tetrax. The sequence continues at coordinate 297,183 of WHYT01017342.1, forward strand.
TTTTTCCTCTTCTGGCCTGTAACTATTTTTCCATTCTCCATCACCCACATCTCTCCGGCCAGGGACGCAGCGCATGGTCAGAGGCCGCCACCTCCCCACCCCACCCTGTTTCTCTCTCCGGGTGTTGTGAGCTGGCACGCGGTGGCCCAGGCGGGACCTGGGAGGTGCGTGTGCCCCGGCGCTGGACCACGCGCCCCCGTCTCTCCCCACCGCGGGACGGTCCTCTGCTCCAATCTCCTCTCCCCGTGCGCAGCGATGGGGTCTGCGCAGAGGCTGGGTTTTGGCGTGTGTATCCCCTAAAATCGAATCAGGAGCTGGTGTGGAGCTGATATTGGACCCGTAAGATCTGAGTGGCGCTTGGCTTAGGCGTGGCATTTCTGAGCTGGGTTTTAAGAGCAGACCAGCGTTTCTGGCAGGGAGCAGTCCCTGCCCAGCTGGGCATGGCTGAGCTCTAAGGCCCAGCCCAGCGATGGGTACAGCCTGGGTCTGTCCCCAGCTGTCTGGTGCCCAGGAGCCCCGTCTTCTCCCGTGGGTGGGTGCCCAGCTTCACCCGGCTGGGTTTGGGCTGCTTCCCAAGCTCTGAGCCGTGGGTGATGGGGCGCTTGAGGAGCAGAAGGTGGTCTGAGCTGCTGAATCCCCCAGCTGCCGGCGGGGAGAGGGAGGGCTCTGCGTCACGAAGGACTCCAGAAGCCCGGGACAGCTGCTGGGGTGGGTTTTACCCGAGAGCCCAGCTGTCTGGGGTCTGCCCTGGGACAAAAGGGGCTTTCAGTCTGAACAAGAGCTGGGAGACAGAGCAGAAGGAGCAGGGAGGACTCCGGCTCCTTCCCCCTCAGTGTCAGCACGAGGGGATGGCCCGGAGCGGCTGCCGGAGCCCATGTCCCCTTCCTGGCTGCCTCCAGCCTCCTCCATCTCTGTGACGCGAGATGGCCTGGTGCCGCTCTCGCGCAGGACCCCATTTCAGGGCACCGCTCCCTTTGGTCCAAGACACCCACCTGGGGTGATGCTGGGTGGGCAGATGGAGTTTGTCGCTGGTGTAAGCACATGGAGGAGTTTTGGGGAGGCTCCGGGAGCCCTGTGGACGGGCGCAGGCGTGCTGCCGACCTCGCCAGCTCCGCTGCGGCTGTGGCCCCGCCACAGCCCCCCAAGTGACAACGTCGGCTCCCTGATGTCTGCAGCAGAGACAACGTGTGGGGCGAAGTCCTGCTCCCTCCCGCCCTTCCTGGGGCGTGGGGCACCCGAGAGATGCTCCCGTGGGACGGGACGCCCCTCCATCCCGTTGTGCGGCGGCTCTCCGGCGCAAACAGCCGAGCGGGGACGCAGGCAGCTGCCTCCAGCTGCCCTCAGCCCGGTGCTGGTTCGTGCTGTCCCCAGCTGCCCGAGCTCAGCTGCCGTGCCCTTAACCCCCGTCCCGCTGCTGAAGGCACGCGGGAGAACGTGCTGGGCAGGAAGGGGCTGGTGGGAGGAGAAGGGCGATCGCCGAGAGCTCGGCAGTTGGGAGCAAACCGCAAAGGGAAGGAGCGATTACAGTGCTGAGGGCGGCGGGGCTGGCGGCGTGGGCCGAGCCCGCTCCGGAGCCGCGGCTCTCAAGGTGGGAGGAGGGCGGGAGGTGTCTTTGTGGGGCAGAAAAGCCAGAAATGTTCCCTCCCATCCCTGTTCTCCCTCTGCGAGTCCTTCTCCTGCCCTCCCGCGTGCCCTGAGCAGTGTGGACCGCGTTCCTGCAGGGTTTAACGCTCTCGGGTTGGTGATGGCACGAGGGTGTGCATCACGGGTGCGATGTGCCACCGCACCAGCAGCCTGGGCAGGGCTGGACATCGTGTCCCCTGGCTTGGACAAGGAGATGCGATGGGGTGACCGGGTGGCGTGGATTGCTGTGGTTGGAGTGTCCGGAGAAATGCGAGCAGGGCTGTGCCGTGGGCGTAGGCAAGGGGAGAATGTGCAAAGGGCAGAAAGAGGCCCAAGCGGTTAAAAATAAACGTTAAAAAAAGGTAAGGGGAAGTGCTGTTTGTGAACCTGCAGCCCTGGAGACCACATAGGACCTACCAAACCTTCACATCCAGACACAACCACCTGTAGGTGGTGGTGCCCTCTCCCCAGGTCCCGCCGTGGGCAGCGGTTCTCTCCGGCCGTGGGACGCGGGCCTGCGTTGGAGGTGGCAGCCAGGGCCGCTCCTCCCTCGCGCTGGCGGGGCAGGCGTGAGCAGGGCGCGCGGTGCCCAGGCCAGCCCGGCTGGCGCTGGTTCCTCCCTGCAGCGCTGCGCCGGAGGGGGCTGAGGTGGGTGGCTGTGCCCCGGCTGCTGTCCTGCTGCCTCCGCCTGGCTCTGGGGTCCTGCCCCGGGGACCCTCGCTGGTGCTGCAGCCAGCGGGGTGCTGGCTCACCCAGCTCCTGTCATCTTCTGCTGCAGGCCTTCCTCTTTCTCCCTGGCTCGTCCGGGAGCAGCAGTTTTGCCTGGGATGTCCCTGGGCACGGGGACAGCCCCACCAGTATCCTTTCCACCATGGCTGAGCCAGGCTGTCTGGGAGAGGCAAGAGGAATTGTTGTGGGAGGACAAACCATCTGGAGGCATCTACCAGCCCTTTGCACAGGAGGGATCCCAAGCTGGCCGTGGGACAGGCGGATCCTCGGATAGAGTCACGTTGTCCATCGTGGCTGATTCTGCTGTGTCCTCCTGCCTGAGCATCCCCTTCCTCTGGTGCCTCCTGTTGCCGGCACTGGTGTTGTGCATGCGTGGTTGAACGTCTTGTTCTTGTTCCTTCCAACCCAGTGGTGGTCGGGGTGAGGGAGGAAGGCATCCTCAGTCCCAGAAGAGTTTACGTTCTCCACATTGATTTAATCCCTATCTCTGCTGCCCCCAAATCTGAACTTGTGTGTGTTTGGGTGGAGGCTCAGTTCTGGGATCTCAGGTGATGGATTAGAAGCGATCCGGGATGAGAAGCGAAAACAGGTTTGA
>WHYT01017342.1:325774-341526 GCA_009806455.1 Tetrax tetrax
GAGAGCTGCAGCGCCAGTGCCTTGGAACGAAGGAGCGAGAGCGTGCGCGGGGGAGGCGATCGCATCGCCTGATCCACCACGCCACGTGCGTGGCCCCCTGCCCGCGTGAGGAGGGCAGCGGGGGGGGCCGGGCGCTCTCTGCTGTCCCCCTGCCACCGTGTGCTCTGTCCCTGGCTGTGTGGGGAGCTGCCAGGCCCCCCAGTTCATTTTGGGGTGTATTTTGGGCACCGAGGGTGTCGGGATGGAGGCCAGGTGATGTAAACGTGATAGTGCTTCTGCTGCGCATCGTTGCCCCACAGGAATGCTGTTCCCAAGCTCATTCCATCGCGTTCAGCTCCAGTCACGGTGGCATCCACCTGTCCCCCTCTCTGCGGCTGCGCAGGCACGGTTTGTACGGATACCGTCACGGTCCCGCGTGGGTCCCCAGCGCGGGCAGCCAGGCCCAGGTGCGGTGACACAGAATTCATGTGCCCCGTCGGAAGTCCCCGAGGGCGCGTAGGAAAACAGCCATCTCCCCAGTGGAGCCTCATGATGTGAAGGAACAGTTTCCCATAGGAAACGTCATGATTCCCACTTCCCTCCCCACGTCATCTGAGACCAGGAGAGGGCAAACCCGTGGATGCTGAGCTGCGGAGTCCTCCTGGCGCTGGGCTGAGCGGCCTGGCAGGTCCCTTCCGGCGCTGGCTGCGTCTGCGGGCTGGGCTGTGCCTGGTGTCACTGCTTCCTGAGTCTCACAGGAGGCATCTGAGGCTGGACCTGTCTCTGTCGAGGTCAAAGCCTCCTCTTCCAGGCAGAAGGTGACCAAGTGTGTGGCACTGGGAGCGTTGGGGCTCTGCTGGTCGTGGTGGGCGCAAGCCCTGTGCAGCTGTGGGACCCTCCTGGCTCTGTATCTCCGTGCCTGTGAACCTGGGCAGCCACCGCCTTCCAGGCCTTCGCCGCGCTGAGAGACGCGGGTGAGCGCTGCGCTGGGTTCGCGTCCGTGTGAGTGACACTGGAAGTCGGTGGGAGATGCGGCCCTGGCTGAAGGTGACGTCTACAAACCAGACCCAAGAGTTTCTCCGTTTCCCTTGCGGTATCTGCGCATCTGGAGCCCGTGGCAGTCGTGCTGGGGAACACGCTCCCAGCTCCTATCAGCTCCCTTGGCATCTTCAGACTTTCATACGTTTGGGTTAATCATCCTCCAGGCTGATAAGGCAAATAAAACCCCTTATCTTGACCAAGATAAAACAGAGCGTTTGCTTTGATCTGCTGTTCTAAGGCCTGGCCGCTCGTTTTGTGACTTCTCCGCTGTCTGCCGGGGGAGGGAAGTGATGGCAGTGGTGATGAACCTTCTGGAGTTAAGAAATCATTTTCTTCTGAACTATTTCTAGACCTCTGTCCCTGCCTGAGATGTTTCTGTTGGCCAGTGGCTGAAGGGCCACCACAGGCTGGGTGCGGTGCCAGCTCTATAAACTGTGCGAGGACTTGAGGAGCTGAATTGAGATTCTGGAGAGATAACTTTGTTTTGAGGAGATCAAACGTTGTTGTGAGCAAAAAAGATAACTTGACAGCAAGCCAGTTGTGTTCTTTACTCCTCCGACAAACAAACAGGCGCACAGGCACTCTTGTATTGTCCAGGACGCTGCGACGGAGCTGGAGTCAATGTGGCTATAAATGGAAGAAGCAGCTGGTCTTGGACCGCAGCCTGCACTCGGGCTCTTTGGGCCCGGTTTTTCTTCCATCTGTTGGAGGTTTTGAAGGACAGGCTCGGGGAGAGGGCAGCTTTCCTCTGGGCTGGTTGAATTTGGGCAATTCGTTTTGTTGGTCTTCTGAATGGGTCGCTGCGTAGAAGTTCCCTGGATTTCTGTGCGGTCACACGCAGAAGTATTTCACTCTCTGGAGTTGTTCTGTTTTGTCTTGGCATGACGATAGTACCGGACACACGGAGAGACCAAGCTGGACCGAAGGGCTGGTCCAAAACATTTTGCACGCACCAAAACTTTGCAGATGTCTCTGTGTTTATGAAAAGCAACTGATTTTAACAAGCCATCCAAGGTTGCTGGAGTGACAGCATGGGAATTCTCGGTTTCTTGGCTCCTCCTTGACTTGTGTTCTCTGCAGTTTCTTCTGTGTGGAGGCAGTGGGTTGGTTTTTGCACAGCAGAGGCAATTTGTACAACAGGGATGAAGAATAACTGAAACGAAGCATCTTTCAACACCTTGGAGTGTTGATGCTCTACCAAATGTGAGCGTGACCTTGGATTTACGTTCAGCTTTTCAACCCAAGAGGTGGTGTCCAGGTTACATCTGAATTGGGTGGCCTTACCAGCCCGTGGGTCTGCAGAGGCTTTCTGTGGTGCAGCTCTAGCGTGATCCCTGGCTCGTGTTTCCCAGGGTACAAAAGTATTCAGTGGGAGCTGCACACCTCCTTTTGTCTCTTTGTGAGGGCAACCTTTGTCCATCTGTGAGAAAGACCTTTCCAGGGAATGCCCCCAGTGAATCCCTTGCACATGGCTTAGTGGACATGGTGGTGTTAGGCGGATGGTTGGACTTGATGGTTGGCCTTTTCCAACCTTCAGGATTGATTCTGTGACTCATCCATGGGTCCTGCACGGTGTTCACCCTGCTCGCTTGAGCTGTCTGCACCTGAGCTGATCATCTGGATGTCTCCCTTAGGCTGGCGTGAGCTGTGTCCTCGAAGGGTTTGTTTTTCTCTGCTGGATGTAAGGAGAGCCTGTGCAATCAGTTCAGCTGAGGTGTCTCCGTTTGGGCGAGACAGATTTTCCCCTCCCGTGTTATTTCAGAGGCAGAGGTGGAGATGAAAAGGGCCGGTGCAGCAGGACAGAGCCGTGCAAGCCGCTAACCCCTGGTTATCAGCAGTGCCTGACAGCCCCCAGCAGACCTGCTCCACGTGTGTCGGGCTGTTCTGCAAACTGGTCACGGTGGACAACCATCTACTGAAGCGCGTGGGTCAGACTGTCTTTGATGGTTGTCGATGGCACTTTAACTTTTTATGGTGGCTCTGTTCCTCCCGTCTCCTCTCTTGCTGCGCGTGGAATGGGACAGACGTTCCTCCCCTCTCTGAAAGACAAGCTCAGTTTGGGGACATCTTGGGGAAGGACAATTAGCTGGGAATCCAAAAGGGTCTGGTGCCCAGGAGGAGGGGCGGTGGTGAAAGCTGATGGTACGTGAGCTCTTGAGAGGCGCTTTCGCAGCTACAGCTGTACGAGCCTTAAATTGCAGGGCACTGCTGTCAACTCCAGCGTGAATGCACCTGGGGCGTTTCATGTGTGACAAGCAGATCTGGAGGGACACCACAGGAACGGCCCTGCCCAGCTCGGCCTGGAGCCCCTGCCGGTGTTTGCTTCCCCCGCATGCTGTGACTCTGGGTGGGGATTTTTGTTTACTCTGCTTGTTGTTTGCTCTGATCTGGGAGCCTGTGCTGCTTTCTGCTGGGGCACCAAAGTGGTGGTGTCCTCTGAGCCCTTCTCTGCAGCTCTGGTACACAGAAACACAGGCTCCAGCTGTTACGGCGTAGGGGTTGCTGTCCTCCATCGCCTGTGTGACGTTCTTGGGGCAGTCACTGGCAACTCAGTCCCATCTGTCGTGGAAGTAAGTTCAGGGACCGAGAGCCAGAAGAACACTGAGAAGATGACAAGAAGTTGGATGGCAGGAGAGCCTGGTCAGGATCCTGCCTTCGCTCTTCACTTGCTTGTTGTCCTGGGTGAATCCCTCTACGCTCTCCTTTCTCCTTCTGTAACAAGGAGCTGGTCAACTTGGCAAGATGCCTCAGGATCTGTCCTTGCATCAAGTCCTTTCTTCTTCCAGGTTCAGCTGGTGGTCAGGAAATCGCTGGTCCTGGTCGCAGAGGTGCAGCGGGGTTGTGCAGGATGGGAGAAGCTGCTCTGCCCAGCCTACGGGAGTGGCTCTGCTGAGAGAGAGGTCCTCGGGTGTCCGGGAGGAGAGGGGGGTATCAAATGGTTTCTGCATCAAAACCTTCTCCAGTCTACTTTGGTCTTCTGTCTGTGTCTTCCTACATTTGAAAAATCTGTGGTTTGGAGGGGAAGGATTTGGAAAGCAAACTTTGGATGTGTGGGGAGCAGATGTGGGGATGGACGCTGCCTCCTGATTTATGAGTGGTGGAGACCGCTGACACTGAGGGAGGTGGAGCAGGCACTGGTGGGGTGGAGCAGGCACTGGGGGGGTGTTTGGATACTCTTCGCGTCACGTTCTTCTCCCCACCTTCCATCTTGTGCAGATAGAAGGAGAGTGGAGATTACCTTGGGGTTCTCCAGATTTGTCCTGGGAAAAAAAAGGAGTAGATCTGAGAAGCTTTTCTGCTAAAACATAATTGTTTAGACAAACTCTGGCTGAACTCGCTTCCTCCTGCAGCCCAACGTGCAGATAAAGGGGGTGGGAGTGGGAGGCCAAGTTCACAGGCTGCTCAGGCCCTCCCTGGGGTCGTGCTGGCCCTGAAGTCCCCTGCCCACCCGTTTTGGTGACCTTGGAGAAGACGAGAGGATGCAGTTGAGTGCTGAGGACGCTGCCCAGGCTTTAGGTAGTTCAGCGCTCTGAAATGTGGAGGAGACTTTGGTAACACATCACATCAGTGCGGGGAGCAGGGAGACGCAGGTGGTCCCGGAGGGCAGCGTTAGGTCCATCATGGTTTGTCTGCAGAGGGTGGACCTCGGTTGTGTGTTGCTCTGTGGGATGTGGGAGGTGAATTTGCTGCGGCTGTGCTCTTTCCAAACCTGGTGGTCCTGGGTGCAGGGTGGCTGGGCAGAGCCGTGCCCTGGAGAGATTCCTGTTGGGACTGGAAGCAATGAGATGAGCAGGACTTGGCTGGGATGTGGCCACAGGAGAGGTGCTGTCATGCCCTGTGTGGCTCCTACTGAGGTCTCCAGGAGTCACGTGGTGGAATCAGATGAAATCTGAGATCGTGCCGTAGGCTGATGTTCCTCCCACCATTCCTTGGGGAAACGGTCCTCCTTGCCCTACTTTGTGTAGTAAATAGAAGTTTATTTACAGCCCAGGAACCTGCACCCTGAGGGTGGGAGGTGAAGGGTTCCTGCGCGGCCCCAAAGGAGCTCTGGGGTTTCCTCTCTGCTTCATGGCTTTGGTTCCTGGGCAGAAGAGTCTTGCAAAGGAGCAGCTCTGTGGGTGGGAGCAGAAGCCTTTGCGTGGGCCCTGGGGCTTGGCTTTGTTGCCCTGTAGCAAGGCCGCGTGTCCGTGTGTGTCACCTGGAGAAGACGAGCTGGGAGGAAGTAACCACGCGTGACACATGGGCTGGAGCAGCCACGGACAGCAGCAGGGGATGGGCCACCATGCGTCTGCTCCCCCCTTGGCCACCATCATCCACCATCTCCCAGGCCCTGGGAGACTGGTTTTCTTGCGATGAAGCCTGTCCTGGTGTCACCAGCAGCAGTGTACCCCGCTCCTCCTGCTCCAAGGCTCCATTCCCTGCCGTTCCCTCCCGGCGACGCCTGGGCACATCCCCGGGGCTCAGATGGTGCAGTAGAACCAGCTCCTTGTTCGAATTCCCGCTTGGCTGGAGAGGAAAGCAGTAAGGAGCGTGGGTTGTGAAGGAGAGGAGCAGAGGAGGAAGAAGCGAGAGCTTCTGGCTCTGCTGCCCTCCTGGCCCTGTCCCCGGCTGCGTCTGCCCAAACCTCGAGACCCAGCGCAACGGAGAGCGCCGCCTCCCTCCTCGTCCTGGCTGCTCCTTGCAGCACCAACTCTATCCAAAGTCTTCACCCTTGGTCCTGCTCTGTCCAAACACCCTTGGGCAGCGTGGCCGGGTTCGTCCTCTCTGGAAAAGGGGCTCCCTGGGATGGGGTGCGGAGCTGGACCCTTCCTCCCGCAGACCTCGGGCGGGGGGAGAAGGGATGGGGCTGAGCGGTGGCTGCTCCGTGCTGGGCGGGTGAAGTGGGGCTGGGCCGAGCTCCGCTCACCGGGGTCTGCGGGGTTCCCAGCTCAGCCCTGGCACGGCCCGGAATTGTTCTGCGGAGCTTCAGGGAATGAGCGTCTGGCTTCCCTCTGCTTGGAAGGGCGGGAAGGGGCTCTTGGGGGTTATTTCGGCCTTTTTGTGGGGCAGGCGGTCTATGGGACGGCCCTTTGAGGAGCGAGCAAACCCAAGTTGTGGGTTGGGCTCCGCTGGAAGCGTGGAGCTGGGAAAGCTTGCCGAAGCCTTCGGATCATGGGCTGCAGGGACAAAGGGGACGTGGCTGTGGGGTCTGCTGGGGAGCAGCGCTGCGTCCCTGGGGAGGGACACTGAGAATGTTGTCTTGAGTGTCTGCTTTTTCTTCTCCATTTCAGACATGCAAAATGAATTTTTATTTCTATTGTTTGTGGCAGCGGGGCTGGGTAGGTTTCACAACCCGAATTTTCCTGTGACAAGCTCCTCCTCTGATTTTGCACGTCCAGCTGCCGGGCTTGCTTTTGGAAGGGCTTGCGCTGAGGCTGGAAATGTTTGACGGGCAGAGTGGTGCCTCGCAGGAAATGGCTTCAGCTTCCTGCTCCCGCGATGGCGTGAGTGTTAAAACAGAACCGGAGCGATGTGAGACATCCTCCATCCAGCGCGTGGAGGAGAGCTACCTGGGGTGAGGCGGTGGGCAGCCCGTGCCCCCACCCCGGCTCCCCCAAGCTTTGTAGGGGGAAAAAAAAAAATGGGTGAATTGTTTCCTGCTCCACTGGGCTTTGCTGTGTTTTGGTTTTGTGGGAAACGCTTGGGGGGCAAAGTGTCAGCGGAGTGGATTTCCAGGAGAAAATGAGAACTGGGAGAGCACTGGTTTGGGTGAAATGTTTGCTCCCAGTTTATCCACCACCTTCCAGCCCAAGCAGAAAGGCGAAAGGCTAAAGTGGATGATCAGGATCCGAGTCGCTGCCGCTTGTTTGGGGCTGGAGCGGGACCTCCGGCATCTGTCGGTGGAAACCACGTTGAGTTATTGGCTTCGTCAGAGGCAACTGAATTCCTCCAGCGCGGATGATTTCCCGCTTTGTGCCGGCTGAGCTCCATCTACCTGGCCAGGCAGGGAACAGCAGCTGGTGCTCTGCCCGGGACAGATGCACAGGGGTGGGAGGAAAATGCAAGTATTTGTGTGCAGGGGGTACGGGGAAGGGAGGGCGGCGGTTCTGCGGAGCGGGGCGCTCCTCGCCGGAGCTCTCTGATGGATGTCGCATCTCCAGATGTAGTTCAGCTCGCTGCGGATTGCTGCTCCGTTATGGAATGCTCCTCCAAACCCCAGTTTCTTGGCTGAAGCATGGAGATTTTAGGTAATTTTATTGAAAATGTTATCACTTGCCTAAAAAGTACTTGTGCCATGTGGCTGGAGCCCACAGTGGCAGTGGGGGGACGGGGCCGGAGCTGCAGGCAGAGCTGGTCTGAGCTCACTCAGACCGACTTCCCCCTAACAGCCACTCAGAATCCTAAAATTCCTTGTAATGGAAGAAAAATCAGACCCCTCACACCTGTGCCAGGACCTGGGTTGCCTTGGCAGGCGTTGTTCCAGCTCCAGGAGCAGGAGCAGAGCGTGTGGGTGCCCTCTCGGGTGGGTTTACCGCGAAGGGAGCACGATGCTGCGCTCCAAACATCTCCTCCCTGCACGGCTTCACGTGGGGCGGTGGGAGCTCCGGCCGCTCGGCGGGAGCGGGGATGTGCCATCCTCAGCGAGGGGCTCCGTGCGCGGGGAGGTCGGTGACGCCGATCGCTGGTGCTCGCCTTTCCCCGTGGCACGTCACCCCCACTAAACTCCAGCAGCTCAGCCCGTGGGGCCCGGAGTTTGGCTGGGCACCCCTGGAATTTTCCATGGGGTGCTTTTCCCTGGGAAAGCGTTGGCCAGCAAACCCCCAGCGCGGTTCCAGCCAGCTGAAAGCTGCATGTGCAGCCCTGCGCTGCTCCTGCGCAACGTGCTGGGGCTGGGCAGAGCTCGGGGCGCGCGAGCCAGCCCCGGCCCTGGCATTGCTGCGCTGGACGGGCTGCGCCGAGGCTGCAGGACCGGAGGGGCGGATGCTGGGACTGTTTTGGGGCAGAAATACAGTTATCTGCCTCCGTGCCATCCCCGTTTGCCTGTGTAGCTTCAGCTCCGTGCCGGGCCCAGGAGGGTGGTGGCACAGGGCAGGGAGGGGAGGAGAAGGCTTTGCTGGCCCAGGTGGTGCTGGGTGGAAGCCCCTGTCCTGCTCGCCCCGTCCTGGAGCAGAACCTCACCACAGAGCTGGGGAAGCAGATACCCACACAACATCCTTGGGTCCACGGGGCTCCCTTGGGGAGCGCAGGTGATGGGGAATTCAGCGGAAGAGGAAGCATCCTTCCACAGAAGTGTCCTGGAGCCCTTCAGGCGATTCAGCGTCCCCAGCCTCTGCCGAGCAGCTGCGGTGAAAATGTGGCTGTGCAGGAAGGAGGGAACGCCGCTGTGTAAATCGCTGCGCGGTTGATTTATTTTTCTTCTTCTTGTTGGCTGACCCCCGGGGTCCCCCTCCCAGCCCTTCCCTCCGTGCGACGGCGGGCCAGCGTGTCCCCACGCGGGACGTGTCCTCCTTCCCACGGCTCCCACAGAGGGACGTGGAGCCTCGGGGCCACAGCGGTGGGAGAGGTTTGGGGAGAGGTTTGGACACGGCTCATTGAACGGCTCCGCGCGGGGCAGAGGGCAGCGCTCGTCTCGCCGGACCACGGCTCCGTAGGGAGGCCAGAGCTGATCACTCAGCTTGTCTTCAGTCTGACATGAATGGGCAATCTGGGGCCCGAGGAGCGGATTTTAGGAAGTCTCTGTGGGACCCTGGGATCCTGCCTTGCCCAGGCGTTGTGTGCGCTGCCCCGCAGGGAGGACAGGATGGGATGGAGAGGGCAGGGACACCCATCCCGTGTGGGGTAGAGCAAGGCTGCGCTGGACCTGCCCCCGGCCCTCGAGGGCTAAACCCAGCACCCAGCCTTCGCCCTCGAAAGGGCGAAGACCAAGAGGGGTTGGCCTGGCCAAGCTGTCAGAAGTTGGTACTCGGTCCTCAAACACCAAACCTGTGAGACAAAGAGAAGGAACAGGTATTTTCACGGCTTGACTTTGCGTTCTTGTTTTTTGTGCCTTAGGCTTCACCTGTTTTCTGGTCCTGGCAGCCCGGAGTGCTGTTAGAGGGGTTATTTTAAGGATGCTTTCCAGAAGCTCCGGGTCTGTGGGCTGGGGTTCCAGGAAGAATCTGGTGGGATGTGGCTGCAGGTCCCTGTTCACTAGCACACAGGGCGAAGAGGGCGTGCTGAGCTGTGGGGGTTCTGACTTTTCTGGTAGCCACAGCAACATCTGGTGCGTAACCTCTCTCCTACTCCTGCCCACAGGGACCCCTCGCTGGCGCCGGGGCCCATCACGCATCGTTTGAGTGGAAGTTGTGCTGGCAGATGAGTCACTAGGGCCACAAAGGACCCCAGGAGCATTGTCGTGGCTTCTTCTCTCAGCCCTTCTTTCCAGCAGGGTTGTTTCCTAAAATTCCCTCCCCTTGCATGATGGAGCTGATTTATAGTGGGGGTTGGAGGAGCTTCAGTTGTCCAGTGTCCTGGCAGGACGTGGCTTTCCTTCGGTGGAAGGCTTTCCCCTGGTGAGGCTGGAGGCACGGCTGGTTTCCCCGTTGCTCTTTGCCCAACAAATAAGTTTGCACCCCAGGCCTTGCTTGAGTGATCGCAAGCTCTGAATCTGGGATCTGTTCTTGGAGCCCTCAGCGATGCTTTTCCTTCAGGACCAAAAACGTGGCTGGTGGTTGGTGCCCCAGGAGCGCTCCCAGTGCTGCGGGGATGTGGGGGGACAGTGGGGGCCTGGGCCCCTCGGGACGTGCTGTGATCAGCAGCGCCCTCCGCTCTTGGCTGCGAGAGGATGTCAGAAACCAGAGCCATATCCTGCGGAACCGACACCCTCAAACCCAACGGGGCCCGTGACCTTTAAGAGGCCGCAAGCGTCTCGGAGCGAAGCCACTGCCCTTATCTGCGGATCGCAGCCTGGGGAGGAGGGCGGCTCTGCGCGGCGCCTGGCTCACGGCGGGGCCGTTCTGCTTCCGTGGGGCGATGGGGCTCAGCTGGGCGCCCGCTTTGTGCCGGCCGTGTAGAGACGAGGGTTTGGGAAGCTGGTGGAGAGCGGGGCAGCCGGTGCATGGGGGCCAGGGACACATGTTGCTGTGTGTCAGCGGGGGCTGCCTCCTCTCCTGGGGTGCTCGTGGGGGACCCGGTGGGACTTGTGGTCTGGAGCATCCCCTAGCCACCTTCTCCAGTCCCTGTAGGAAATGGGGACAAGGCTGGGGGGAACACTGTCCTGCAGGTTTGTGTCCAGGAGAGTTGTTCTGAATACACTTCATGAGAGGATCTCCTTCCACTGGACCAAAAACTGTGACCTGCTCTGATGATGTCAGGTCTGTGGCCATTAGGTAGAACGAGCCAAACAGGTACAAATGGACCCCAAAACCAAACCACCTGCCAAGCGTGCATGGCAGGTCTGAATAAATGTTTCTCCTGTTCCCACCTAAAGCCAAGCTGTGCTTTCTTAGAGATAACAGTCTCCCCGCCAGTTCCTGTGATGGTTCCTGATGATCCACAGAGAGCTTACTCAGTACCAGCATCTCCACTTCCCCAAAACATACAACCAGCTCCTTCCTGGCCTCCGTCACGTGTACGTGGACACTGCGGTCTCAGTCTTGAGTGCTGATCTCAGTCTACGTGTACGTAATGCTGCCTAGAGCGGGGTGGTGATGGTGGGACCTGGGTGCTTCATTCCCCACTTGGTACACTGGTGGTGCAGGTCTGCCCCTAAACATCTCTCAAAGGTTGGTGCTTCGATATGTGTACTGCAGTCTCTTGGGGAGCATTACAGCCTGATTGGAATTAGGTGCCTAAATACCTTTGAGGATGTATGTCCTGGGTCATCTGTGCCTCTGAACACAGCGCTGCCCCATCACCCTGCTGCTGGCAGAGCATCAGAACCCAAGATGTGCCCTGCCATGGGAAGTGGGATAATGGGAGAACTGGGGCGGGGGAGGAAGGGGCTGGATGCGTGCTGGGGGCCTGGCAGCTCCGGTGCAGTCAAGTGGCCTTTTTGGTCTTCAGAGAGCCTCAGGCCCTCTCTTGGTACTCGGGGGTGCTGGCTGAAGATGCCCAGTGTGAGCGTTTTGGACCTGGGGCAGACGCTGGCACTGCACGTCCAACGTCGTCAGTGCCTGCACCCAAAACCCCGCTGTCCTTCCGCAGTGCATGGCTTGCTGCAGCTTGCCCGAGTCCTGCCGCTGCCGGGAGCACGCAGGAGCCGGGCCGGGCACGTCCCCTCGCCGCGTACGCCTGGGCAGGGGCAGAAACACGCGCTGGGAGAGCCTCTGCCTGGAGAGGACCACGCACAGGCTGCGGGCCGTCACGCGCTCGTTCCCCGGCCTGCTGCTCTTTAACGCCTCCAGGTACGAAAGGAGGGACTTGGGAACGTCAGTGTGGCTTCTGTCACCTCACGATGGAGCCCATCGCAGGCCGACGTCGTGTTGCGGCTTAGCACGGCCGACTTGGTAGCTGTTTGCTGCGGACACCTGCTGTGTTCGGGAGGAAGAGAGATGTTTCTCCAGGCAGCGGGTTAGGATGTCTCTGCTCCAGGTCTGCCGCCCCACCTCCCCCGGTTCTCTCTCCAGCACTTAGGCAGCTTGAATCCATCCAGCCCCTCATCCAAACTCCTCCTCGAGCTCCAGGATGTCCTGTGAGGTTACTGAGCGCTTGAATGAGGGGCTTTCTTAGCTTGGCGGAGGCGAGCAGACCCCGGAGGGCTGCCGTGCTGGGGAGGAGCCCGTTGCCAAGTTGTGGGAGGAATTCCCACGTTCCCGTTCCTTCCTGCTGGCTGCCAAACGCTTGTCCTGTCCACCAAAGCTGATGTATTTGGCTGGATTTAACCTTTGCTCAAAGAAGTGAATAACAGAGATCTTTTACTTTTGGTTTTTGGGTGGAAACTCACGATTCAGCGATGGTTTTGTATGCACACCACGATTCTGCGTTGGGAAAGGCCTCGCTGAGACAGAGAGAGGCTTCACTTGGGTGAAATCCTTTCTAGCGGGGTCTGGGAGCCGGCAGGGCGATGACCCTTCCTTCCTGCCCTACCGAACCCCCCAGGCAGGCGTTAGGTGTCAGCCAGGCCTTACTGTTCCAGCGGAAACAGCAAGGCGGCCCCACGGGATGCGGGATTTCTCACGCTTGTGGCCGCTGCAGGTCCTGCCCGGATGCAGGGACACACACGCGCTCCCACGCTTTCCCTGCCGGCAGCGGGGAACGACGGAACTTCAGGGAGGGGAAGTGCTCTTTGTCGTTGCTTCTTCTCATGCCTAGGGCAGAAGGCAGAGCTAGCGTTGGTTTTTTTTCTGCCTTGGACCCTCTGTTTATCCTCTAGTTTGTCTCCTGTGGTACCAGCCCTGGTGCTGGTGATGGGCACCAGTCACATAACCAGCAGCAGCCAGCACTGTCAAACTGGTGTGTGACCCACAGCCCGGCCACCTCTGTGTGGTCAGGTGTGGGGGTGGCCTGGTTTGGGGAACCTGAGCACAACCGAAACCTCCCCTCTGAGCTCCCAAACCTGGGCGAACTGGTTTTCTGAGGACGTCAGCTGTGGGCCACGTGTGGGATCAGCGGGAAGGGCGCAGAGCAGGAAGAAGCCACGCAGAGAGGTCTCTGAAATCCCGTGGTGAGGTTTTTGGGCGTCACATAGCTGTGCCATGCTGAAGATGCTCCAGCACGTTCCCTCCTGACTTGGACCTCAGTATTTGGCGGTGGAGCCCCACCGTGCTCGCAGCCACGGTGAGCTGCAGGGAGGCTTCCCCACGCTGCCCGGCACGGTGAGGTGCTCCCCTTCCAAGAGCACTGAGTTGTGTCGCGCTGGAGATGGACAGGCCACCGCTCTCGGCTCTGCTCACCGATGCTCCCCATCCCAGAAGTCACCTTGATCGAGGTCAGCTCTACGGCAGGGCACTGCGTGGCCTCCAAAATGCCGGAATGGCCCCGTCTCCAATGCAGTGGGATTTGGTAGGAATTGAATGGATGTCCTGAGGCGCTCCTCCCGGTGGGGTGGGGAGAAGCTGCTGATGGAGTGAGGTGCTTGGCTGGGGGGCTTTGCTCTGGAGTGGGGTCACAATGGGACCCTGGGGAAGCAGCACGGCGAGGTCCACCCTTACCGGTGATCGCTGTTCCGGTGCCAGCAATTCCCTCCTGGACCTGAAGCTCCGGGGGAGCAGCAGAGGCAGGGGCAAAACTGGTCTTTTTTGCCGTGAACACGTGGGAATTAGAGGCTCGTGACCCAGTGAGGAGCAGGAATTGGAGTAGTTGCCCCCAAAATGACAGACAAGCTGTTGATTTCAAGTGCAGCCCCTGGCACTGCAGCCAGCCAGGGGTTATGACCGGCACCGTAACCCCACTGGCTTTTTCTTGGGTTGGTTTTTTTTGTTTTTTGTTTTTTGCATATCTGTTTAAATCTCTGCTCTCCCATTAGTGTCTGCGCTCAGCACTCCCTGAAAATTGCCCCAAAATTCCATCTTGGTGCAATTTAGGATACGCTCCAGCCTGCCCCACGAACATCTGCTATCTGTGCGTCGGGTGATATTAATCACAGCGTGAGGGCGGCCAAGAGCCCTCCCACCCCCCCACACCCCCCCAAACGAAGCTTGTTTCAGTCTTCCAGCAATAAAATTCACCCGGTGGCCCGGGCAGGCGGTGATCTGGCAGGAACAGCCGCTGTGTGGGATGCAGGGATGAGGAACGTTCTTAAATGGGCCAACAAACCATGTGGTCCTCTGCCTTTTTGAAATCCCTGCGGCCTTTGAAGTTGTTTTCTGGTCCCTCCTCATCGTCTGACTCCACGGCCGTTCCCGCTGCGTCTGCAACTGCTCCCTCTCCCCTTTGCGCCGCGGTGCTGTTGTTTTGGGTGTAAATGCTGCTCCCTGTTCCCGGGAAGGTAAACACCCCTCCCTCGCCCTGCTTTGCTGCGGGGATCTCAAAGGGCTTCGCGAGGCGGGGAGGTGGTGTTTCTGTTTCGCAGCTGGAGGAACGGAGCTGCGGAGAAACGCCTGTGAATCTGGGAGGGCGCTTGTGTCTGTGCTCCGGGACGCTGAGCGGCTTCCTGTAGTGCCGGGCGAGGAGCAGACAGGACTGGCACAAGGAATATTTTTATTCCCCTTTTCCGTGGGTGACCGCGCGCCAGACAGCGGGCGAACCCCCATCGGCACCACGCTATTCGTGTTGCTCCCGGCGCAAAGCCTGGCTCAGGTTTGCCCCACGATCCCCAGTTTGTGGCTGAGTTTAAAAAAAGAAAAAAAAAAAAGGAATTAAAAAAAGACCGAAAACAATCCAACAAGCAGTTGGCTCCTCGAGCACCGAGGCTGCCACGCTTTCACGGGAGCTGCTGCACGGGAGGGGCGGGGAGCGGGGTAACTCGCGTGGTGCCTTTGATGTCGGAGGCTTTTCCCCGCGTTACCCGGGGAGAAACTCCAGTGCTTTTCATCTCCGGTGGCGAGGGAGGCAGAAAGCCAGGAGGGGTTTTCTCTGCGAGACCTTTACAAAGGGAACTGAGCAAAACTTCTCAGAAGCTGGCGGGGAGACGCGCTGGGGCGGCAGCCGAAGTAGCCGCTGAAGCATCCGTGGCTCTTGCAGACGCGGGGCGACGTGCGTTGTCCTCCTCCCGTCCTTGGCTCGGTAAGTCTCTGCCGGAGCTCTGCCCGGCTCTGGGCAGTAAAGAGCCGCGGCAGGGGCTGTGCTGGGGTCTCCACGGCCCTGCCAGGGGGGAGTGGCGGAGCCCGTGAGCTGGGAGCCCTGGCGTGTGGTGGGTGCGAGGGAAGTTGGAGGGTGAGGAGGGGAAAAAGTAGAGCGGTGGCTTAGCAGGGGGGAGGAAGCGAGGGAGAAATACCAGGGGCGTGATGCAGGCATCAGCGCAGGGAAACGCTTTGTCGGGGCCTGCGCTAAGGGAGGAGGCCGAGCCGGCTGTGCCGCCCGCTCCGGTTCGCTGTGGGATGGGAATGCACTGGGCTGTGTGTCGGTGCCAGGGCCTGAGCAGGCCGGGGGCTGGAGAGGGTGTCACGGCGGCTGGCGCTGGGTCCCGGAGCAAAACGGGGCAGCAGCAGCCCTGGGGTGCACCGGACAGTGGGGGTCCCAGCTGGCTGGGACCATGCTGCTGGCGGACTGCCCTGGCCCAGCTCCCGCAGCCCGGCATTGGAAAGGGACCCTGGGTGCTGGCCGTGCCAGGCAAGGGTGAGAGTGCTACCGCAGAGAGGGTCCGTACTGAATTTGGGAGCCCTGGCCCAGCCAGAGGGGTGCAGGCAGTGGGAAGGGGCTGCTGCGGCCCGGCACATGCGGGGCTGAATGGGCTTTGCTGGAGATGCTCTTGCATCGCTTCCGCTGGGACACGCGGTTCTGCAGCAGCGTGGGGAGCGCGTCTGGTGACGTAGCAGAGGGGTGACAGCCCGCGTTGTCCCTCTCCTCCGTTCCTGCTCTGGGTGTGGGTTGTGAAGTGCCGGGGAAGGAACCTCCTGGTTTTGGTGGCCCCTCGTCCTGCTGAGCACTGAGGAGGGCCGGCGGGTGATGGGGGGCGTAGGGGGATCCTCCTCTCCCCTCGCCCTTTCCTGAGCTCTCGGTGCCTGTGTGGGACGCGCTCCCCAAAAGTGGCCTCCTGCTGTCCCCTCCTGCCCCAGTGTGTCCCCGCCTGGGCAGGGGGTGCGCTGGAGACACCCCCACCCAAAAAAAAAAACCAACCAAGCAGGGGCTGAGGATGCCCAGGGGCCTGCCGGGGGGGGCCGATCCCTTCCAGG
>WHYT01017342.1:350121-372818 GCA_009806455.1 Tetrax tetrax
AAAAAAAAAAACAAAGAAAGAAGTGAAGAAAAAAAAAAACCACCAATCAAGAAAAAGCTAACCTAAAATCCCCGGGATGTAAATCCCCCTGGAGCACTGGTTACCCCCGTACCTCGGAGTGCTGGCAGCCCTGGTGCCACTGGGTGCTTTTTGTTTTTCGCTTTTCCCCCCGTAGCTGCAGAAGCCGGTACCCTGTCAGGCGTGGGTTTGGGGCACGGCGTGGGCCCACGCAGCCCTGCCGTGTGCCCTGCCGAAGGACGCCGTCCTCCTGCAGCGCTTTCTGGGCGAGCGGAGTTTGCGGGGCGCTGCCTGCCCCTTTGTTTTCGAAGCTCACAGCTCCGCAGAGAAGCGGTGACGGGGAGAGCGGTGCTTTCTCTCACCCAGGGGCTGGGAAGGGTCTCCACATCCCTCCTGTGCTGAATGCCATCGCCCAGGGTGGACGGGGTGTTGGGAGGGGGTCCCACCCCCAGACCCAACGGGGAATCAGCTTTGTGTGGGCCCTGGACCCCCCTGGGTGTGGGCACCCCAAGTCAGCGTTTTGCTGCGCAGGGCTGGTTGATGGAGCAGCTTTTGCTGGTGTTGGTGTGCAGGAGGGATCCCCTGTGATGGGGCTGTCCCCGGCGAGGCAGGGCTGGTCGTGGGGTCTGCTCTCGCTCCATCTCCCAGGGATGCCGCTTACAAAGGGGAGACCGTTGCGGCTGCGTGGCCAGAGACCTCCGCGTGCCCGAGGCTCGGCTTGCAAGACCAGAGCAGGCAAGACTTGGGGTTGTTTATCACCATCTACTCCTCTTTAAACTTCTGTGGGCAAACAGGGGGAGAACAGCGTAACAACTCCCCGCAGGTCTCTGTAAGCGGTTTAGAGCCGCTGCCTCACGTGGTTGCAGAAATGAGGATGTACGGCTGCCGGCTGCGCTGCAAGGGCTGGCATGTGGCTGAGCGGGGAAGGGCGGTGGTCGGCCTCACGCCGTACCTGGGGCGCGGCACGGGGACTCGCGCCTCAGCTCGCAGGCGGCAGCTTGCGAGCGCTCGAGGTTGTGTCCGGGCAGAGCTGGCACCGCGCTTTGGCCTCTGGGACAAGCTCACTGCATCCCAGCCCAGAAACGCCGGTGACCGGAGCCTGCGGCAGCCGAAGGGTTAAGCCGGGAAGGGTAACAGCCATGGCGAGCCTTGGAGCATCCATCTCTTGTAAATGAAAGAGCGAGTGAGGGTGAGCTGTGAGCTGCAGACCGTTTCCGGAGCGGGGAGGGGGAAGCGCATGCGGCAAGCGGGGATGCTTGTGTATGGTGTGTGCCTGTGGCTCGTGCCCCTGGCTCTGTGCTGTGCCTTTTTTGATCTCTGACAATGGATTTATCCCCCCACGTGAATAAAGCCTGGAGCATCTTGCATGCTCAGGAGGCACCTGGCCGCCCCTCCGACAGCTCCTGGGTGGATTTGGTCTAAGGAAGTGCAGTTAAGCATCCTTGGCTGTTTCTAGGTCCTGTTGGCGCTCGGGTAGAAACGCAAGCCACGGAGGAGATGTAACCAGCTGGTAGGTGGGCCTGGGCTGGCAGCCTGCCTGAAACCGTAGCGCGGTGCCCTGGGATGCGAGGGACCGGCTCCAGCTTGGGCCTGCCAGGCACAGGTGGTTGCAGCTGGATAACAGAAACATCCCTTAGGTAGGGTTTGGTGCTGCAGGGCCTGCAGCGGTGGCTCTGCGCGCCAGGCTGAGCCCTCTGCGGCGCTGGCCGCCTCCCCAGTTCGGACTGAGCTGTGCCTCATGGTACCCGCACATCCCTGCGGGACCAGCCTGGACCTGCTGCCTGCAGCACTGCGTGGGCCCTCGGTGGCTCTGACTGGCCACCTGAAGAAAGCAGCGGTGCCTGGGCCACCCTGCGTTTGCGTCCAGCCTGGCTTTGCTGCCTCCTCCCTCCCGGCTCCTCCTGTCCCCTTGGAAGGGAAAGCTGTGGCTTTGGTTGGATCTGTTTCCGCAGCCGTGGCCACCGGCTTGGTGTGCAAAGGGGAGAGGCCCGCAGGCTGCGCGCGCTGGCTGTGGTTACCCAGGAACTATAAACTCGCTCTTTGGTTCTAAAAACGTCTCTGTTACAAACCCTGTAGGGTGCCTGTAGGGTGTAAGTCTGCTGCTCAGAAAAGTTGGAAGGTTGGCTGGGCCGCACTGCTCCCTCAAAAACATCTGTAGATGCTCAGCTGCCTTGGATGCGGTTGTGTTTTCACGCCTGACGCATCGCTGTTTGCTGCTGCGAGTCTCCTCTCCGTGTTCGCGTGAACCCGTCCAACAGATCTGGAAGCCCCTGGTGTTTCCAGCCTCTGCTGCGTGGAGAGAAGGAGAATTATTCCCACCCGTCCTGGTCTTCTGCAGGGACCCCACTGGGGTTCGAGGTTTCGGGTGAGCCTGCAGCCTGCGTTTGCATCCCCAGCCTGCAGCCGAGCCGGGTTCTTGCAGTTGCGTGGCATCGCGGCGTTTTGGAGCCACTGGCAGCTCGTCGCCAGCAGCGTTTGGCCAAGCCCAGCCCCTGCGTGGGACGTCCAGCTGGCTGGAGGAGCGGGGGGCTCCCGGGGGGCTTCCCGGGGCTCCCCTCCCCGCGGGGTGCCTTTCATCTGCTGTTTCGCAGATGTTGGATTTGGCTCTCGTCTGACGCGCATCAATTAACTGCGCAACAGCCCGGAGTTTTTGGCAAAATCAACTTTGGAGCAGCTGTCCTGAGTCAGCCTGGCACCCGAACTGGAGCCGTGGGGCTGTTCCTGCTCGGTGCAGGGCTGCCCTGACGGTCTCAACGCCTCCCATGCTCGCATGGAGAGGGTTTCCCTGGCAGAGGAGGTCTAAATATGGCACAAGCACGTGTTTCCGTGTGCTTCGTGTTTATCCGGGAACACGCGAGCGGAGGGAGCTGCAGGCGCCGGGCTCTCCGCCCCCATCAGCAGCCCGCGCGTTCCCCCAGCAGCCGCGTTACGGTGGCACTGGGGAAGCGATGGTGTGCGAGCTCTGATCCTGCTCCTGCCAGGGACTCGGTGGCAGCCGGGAATTTCTGACAGTATTGGGTGTTCATTAATCCATCTCTCCCCTGGAAGGCTGGACTCGGCGATGCCGGCACCGGGAGCGCTGCAGGTTTGGTGTCATTCCCACACGGGCCAAACAAGTCCAGGATCCGCCCGTGGTGCGTCCCAGGCAGCCACTGCTTCTGCTCCAGTTTTTTTCTAGGATCTTTCTATTTTAGACACGCGAGTGCCGGGAGTGCTCCCTGCACCTGGCCCAGCATCCCTGTGTGCCTGTGCCGCGGAGTGGTCTTGGGGCTCGGCCACGTCCTGCCTCTGCTGGCACAAACCCCCTGGAGCCAAGCGGGGTGCTGGAGTCCTTGCTAGGAAAAGACCAGTTCAGTACTGGGATGCTAGAAAGAAAAGTGAAGGTCTGGGTTGCAGCATTTCCCTTGGGAGTCTGCTGGTTCCACTGGGATGGTTGTGTCTCTGCGTCCCTGCTGTCCTGCAGACACTCCTAGGTGTAATCTGTTCATTTTTATTTTGTTTTTCCCCAAACAGGAGCCAGGTGCTAGAAGGAAATGTCCTTTGAATCACTTTTTCCCTGCGGGTGAGCCGAAGCAGCGTGGGCTATGCTGCCGGGTGGGACCCTGGGTGGCAGCGTGTCTGCGTGCTCCGGTGACAAACCGCTGCCTGCCATCGCCCCGTGCTTCCTGTGGCTTTTGTCGTGCTGGGGGCTGGGGAGTCTGAGCCCTCCTCCTCGCGCTGGAGGCAACGTGGTGAGGCAGCACGTAGCGTCTGCTCCCTGTGCTGGGGACAGGTTTGCCTGCACGTGCTGCTGGCCACTCGAGATGCTCCTGGCCTTTATCGTGAGGAGAAGGTGGCTTTCTGCTCCATTTCCCCGGAAACATTCCAGGCCAGGTTGGCCGGGGCTCTGAGCAACCTGATCTGGTTGGAGATGTCCCGGCTCCTGGCAGGGGGTTGGACTGGGTGGGCTTTAACACTCCCTTCCCACCCAAACCTTTCCATGACTCTATAATTTGTTTAATTTATTAACAAATAAATTAACTTTGGGTTCTCTCCCGCACGTGCAAGCGGTGCCTGCAGGAGTCAAACCCATTGCATAACCCGGCTCTGCTGCCGGTGGCAGCACATTTTCCGTGTCATTTAGTATTATTATTTTTTTTCGTAGTGGTACGTAGGGATCTTTTTTCCCCACTTTTGGCCCTGCTATTTTGGAACGGGGCTAATTTGGGATCTGCGGCGAGGCCTTGGGCACGCCGGGCCGGTCGGCGTTGCGAGGGGCAGCGTGGCAGCGCGGTGCCGGCTGTGCAGCAGCCTGGATCCCTGCGTGTCCCGGGAGCAGCCTGTGCGCCGGCGCCGGCACGTTTGCTCTCTGTGAGTAACGCTGGTCCGCACAGCCCGGGATTGAGGGCTGGAAAAAAGTGCTCAAAGTGACCTAACTGTCTTTGGGATCAGTTCTGAGTTTGCTTTTTATATTTTTATGTTTTTTTCTGCTTGGCCTGCATTTGAGCACGTGGAAGAGCGCTGCGCTCGCAGGAAATGAACACTTCCGCCTCGCAGACCGCAGCAGGCTCCGGTCTGCCGCTGCTGCTGCCGCTGCTGCTGGTGTGTGGAGGAGCCCCTTTGGACCAGCCACGTTCCTGCAGCCAAAACCTGCCGCTCCAGGAGCTTGCCAGGACCAGGCTGCCCTCGTGGATATTTGCTGCATCTGCTGCGGACAGCGTGGAGCAGCTGGGGCAGGGTGGGAGCAGACTGCGTCACCTGGTAGCGTGTTGGGGGCAGTTTGTCCTTCCTGGCAGCTGATGCTCCTGCCTGGCGTCTGGAGGAGTGGATGGTTCCCTGATTTTTGTGACGAAGGTGTTACACGGGGCAGTAGGGGTACGTTTGCTTCTCCTGAAGGGCTTTGCTAACCTGGAGCCGTCTTGCAGAAGAGACGAGCGCGCTCTCTCTGGGAAGCCAGAGGGTTTGGGTTCCTGGGCCGGATATCGGCAGAATCAGAGCAGCAGCGTGAGAGCTCTGTGGGCGCGTGGGTGTTGTCTGGCACGACCTGTTTTGATGCAGACGTGTTGGTTTTGGTTTTTTGGCGAGAAGCGAGCTGGGGCCAGCAGCCTCTGCGCCGTGTCAGCTGGAGCTCAAGGAGGGCACGTGTCAGCAGACACTGAGGACTTTTCTGTGTCTGTGGAGCCATCCAGTTCCCCGAAACGTGGCCGCGAGGCGTTCCCAGCAGCAATCTGCATAGTGCTGTAATTACAGCGGTATGGAGCGGGCAGGCTGCGTGGGTCTGCGAGCCTTTAACGGCAGCGCCTGGGCGCAGGGCCGTGTTGCTGAAAGCCTTTGTCACTCGCTAAATAAACTCCTGGATTTGTGCCGAGGACTTTCTCAGCGCTGGGTCCCGCTCCGTGGTGGCGCATGGGCTGCTCCTGGGACCTGGCGTGCCTGCTTCCCCCGTAGCAGCATCCCTGTGCTGTGGCAGGCTTGGTGATGTGGGCAGGGATCAGGGTGAATCCAGTAAGTCAAGAAGGGGATTCTCAAATTTAAAGTAATTACAGGTGAAGGAAGATCCCGCGTGCTTCCTTCCTCTTAGCCTCCCGGTGCCCTGAGTCCCCACGTGTGCTTTATGCCAGCTTGGATGCAACGGGCAGCTCCTTTCATTCCGTGCCCGGATCGGCATCCTGGTGTGCTCGGCACTGCCTGCCACCCCTGACCGCCCTCTCCTTGCCTCCGCAGGTCCAGAAGCAGTTCCCAGCCACGCACCCGGCATGACGGACGCTCCGCGGGATGCTGCCCCTAAGCAGGCCGTGCCGACGCGGCCGGAGAAACCGGCTGCAGACTTCGGCTACGTGGGGATAGACGCCATCCTGGAGCAGATGAGACGGAAAGCCATGAAGCAGGGATTCGAGTTCAACATCATGGTTGTGGGTGAGTTCTCCCACTGCGCCAGCTGCCCGCAACATGCTCAGCGAGTTGGTTTCCTTCTTCTGGGGATGCTGCTTGTCCTCTCTGGAGTCTCCTCAGGGGCAGCAGCTCGGGCTCAGCACTGGGGCGCTTGCCTCAGGAGTCAGCAAATCCCTCTTCCAGGGAGCTGGCTTGCCCTCAGCTGTGGTTAAAGCTGGCGGCGCGATGTGGTCCGTGGTTCCACGCAGCTCCCCGTGCCTCGGGGCTGCGTTACCATAGGCATGTCCTGGAGGGGAACGCCCTGAGGGGTGTCAGGACTCACAGCCTTGCAGGGAGCTCCCTTACCCCCTCTCCTGAGAGCCCTGCGCTGTCTGAGCAGTCACAGAGCACGTTAGGGCTCAGGGGTTTGCACCGCTGCTGGTATAGCAGAGCACCGGTCTTTGCTAGCATTTCCAGCAATTGGGGTAAAATTCCTGCCTGTGAGTCTTTTTCTGTTGAAGAGATTGCGCTGAGCAGCTCAGACAGCAGATGCCACCCAGTACCAGGGAAGAAACGCCGTGTGTGATTTACTGGTGGGAATAAAGACCAGCAAGAGGGGTCTGCGTAGCTGGGTCATTGGGCTTGAGTGGCTTCTGCTACTGGTGGCTTCTTTGGGGGTGTGCAGTGTGGCACAGGGAGGAAGTGAGAGCGCCCCAGAGCGTGTCCGCCTGCAGGGAGGAAAGGCTGGAAGGCTGTGCGTTTACACCCCGCTGCTTGCAAGCTTCTGCTCGTTATCTTTCCGAGGCTGCAGGGTGGATGGGATGAAGGAGCTCTATTTCAGCTCGAGGCCACTGGCTGCATCACCACTGCTCCCGCTGCAGCTTTTGCCGTGGGGGTCCACGCACCCAGTGCGAGGGATGGCACCAGCTGCTCGCCAGCAAGATGTTGCGTATACTGGAAAGCTGGGCGAGCACCATGGGAGGCCATGAGAGTGGGGAAAAGGGAAAATAAATTAGCTTTTTCTGCATTTTTCTAGCTATCAGTGTCTGGCCTGGCCCTGTGGAGCCCCTTCCATGCACTGGGCTGTGCTGCCTGGGGCTGGGCTGTGCAGGCAGCGGCCCTCCCTGCCCAGATCTCCTAGGGGAAGTGCAGGGGGGGGAGCAGAGTAAAGCCCAGGCCACCGCTGTGGTGTGTGGTGGGGGGTCTTGCCACCCCCCTCCCTCCTGCGAGGACCTGTGGAGGGCTGCAGGTTTGTGCGGGGCTGCCCATGGGGCAGGAGCCCCCACAGCCCTGGGGGGCTTCCTGGGGCTATGGGGGGGGCCTGATCCCGAGTTTGCTAATTCTGTAAAAGATCTTAATGTGCTGTAACTTCCCCGTGAGATCTGCTGATGCTCTGCCTTGCCCATTTTCATACACAAACTGATCTCTGCGGCAGCACCTCGGCTCTCTGCTCTGCAGATGTGGAGGGATGTGCAGGAGAGGGCCCGGCTCTGCCTTGGCACGCTGTGTGTGGTATGAAAGCCTGCGCTGCAGCGCGGCTGGAAAACATTGTTCTTCCCTTGGCAGGCTCTGGGCTGACTGTTTACAGGCTGGGGAATTCGTGGCAGCATAAACAAGTTGGGCTCTGGCCCTCCCAGCAGATGCGGGAGGGTGCCCGCGGGGAGGGATGCTCTGCTGAGGCTGGGAGGCGGCAGCCAGCCCTCGTCCTGCTGCCTTTCTCCAAGGGAAGGGCAAGCTTCTGGGGAGTAATTTGGCTCTTTTATTCCCATCCAGTCTAAGCCATGTGTCCTTGCATTGGAATCGTTGCAATCCCTGTTTTACTGGTGGGGGATGCAGGGAAGGGAGGTGGCTTCTGCACGGGAGGGGGGAACTGGCGCCACTGCCGGTGTGTGCCCGCGCCGTGTCCTTGCCATGGGGCTTTCTGAAAATCCTCTGCCCTGTGGGTCAGGGTCCCTGGTTCAGAAGGGTTTCGCCAGCCTAACCAGAGCTCTGAGAGGAGGCTGCAGGCTGAGCTCAGCTTAGCCCCGTGCTGTCTAAGGCTGTGGAAATGGGAAAGCACGTCTGTGTTTGGTGCAGAGCAGCTGGAAGGAGAGCAGAGCTGGCTGGGCACGGCAGGGCTCAGAGACCGGCTGCCAGGATCTCTCGCAGCGTGTCGCCTCGCTTTCCCCCTCTCCCCGCATGCTGCGTTTCACGATGAGCGGTGCAACGAGAGCTTCGCTTCGGCTCTCTGCGCTTGCAGCTCCAGACGCATTTGGCCCCCATGTGTTTTCAGGCAGCAGAGGACCAGGAGCACCAGGCCCCATCTTAATCCATGTGTTTCTTCTGCAGCCCAGCTGGGACAGTGGCTGGTGACCAGGGTTTTCCTCTCCTGGACTGCAGCATGCTGTCAGTGGTGTTGCAAGCTCAGGTTCAAAAAGCTGTTTGAGCGGGGAGCGGGCTGGCCGGGAAGTGATGCGTAGGTGCCTTTGGCAGCCTGGATGGGTCAGGGCCCTGGACAACGTAGGTGAAATCCTTGCTGACTTCATGTTTCAAGATAGTCCCTGTTGCCAGGGCTGTGCCGGCAGCAGTGCCGTGATAGCTGGCTGCAGCGTGACTCTGCGGAGCGGAGCCAATCCCAGGAGCTCTGCAGGGATTGCGGGAGGCGTGGGCCATCTGCTCTGAAGCCAAGTGTCTGCTCCCTGGGTTTTGAGGAGTTTCTCTGTTTTCTTTGCTCTGGAAAAATGATTCTCCAAGCTTGTGGGACACCTGTTCTGGAGAGTCGAAAGATGCTGGTGTCCTGTATGCATGGATTAACCTTGGATCTGGGATATAAAGCACAAAAACGCTTCTCTGTAAAAGCTTTTTTTTCTGAACTTATGGAATCTGATGTGCTTCCTGGGATGTTGTTTGTGGAACTTGAATGAGCTCCTGGCCTGAACCTGCCTAAAAGGGTCCTTGCACCCAGCTGCTCCGATTGCAAAAACCAGTCCAGCTGGGAAGCAGCAGAGGATGCTCCAGGGCTGAGGGCTGGGAGGCAGGGCTGCTGTTCATCCTGTCCGGCTCAGGGCTGCCAAGACTCCTAAGTCTTCCCTGTGGAGCTCGAGAGGGGAGGCTGCAGGAGGGCAAAGGCACAGATGTCTCGGGATGCTCCTTCCTGGGGTTCCCTGGTCTCCACACCCTTCTTCAGGGCTGCTGAGCGTCACCGCAGCCCTTAAAACGTCTCTGGCAGTGTCTGCCTGGCTGTAGGGTTGCTGGGATTTCGGCTGGATCCCGCTCCCAACTGCCCGCAGCATCCTCCTGCCCGGGATGGACCCGAGGTCCTCAAGCTGGGCAGGCTGCAGGGGAGCAGCTGCACCTCCTCCCTCCCTCCCTCCCGCAGATCCGGTGCTGGCCGAGTCTGCCAGCATCCCCATCCTCTGGCCCCTGAAAAAACAGCCCGGAAAGGAGGGAGTGCTGACTGTGGTTTATCCTGCTCTTTTCCAGGTCAGAGTGGCTTGGGGAAATCCACGTTAATCAACACCCTCTTCAAATCCAAAATCAGCCGGAAATCTGTACAGCCGACTTCTGAAGAGCGGATCCCCAAGACCATTGAAATCAAATCCATCACTCACGGTGAGGCTCTGCAGGTCCCACCTGGTGCTTTGGCTTTGGGTCATGCTCCAGGGGCTCGCAGGGGTTGTGGACCTCCACTGAATCTCCACTCTCGTCTCTCTGAAGGGGCTTTTACCATCCAGAGATGCTTGCAGGGCTGAGAAAACAGCTATTTTTTCTTTATTCACCAGCATTGACTTAATTATGAGGGAAAGGGACAAGTGAGGTGGCCTTGGGGGTGGCCAGTGTGTGCCTTTGGAGGGCCAATGTATGCCTGTTAGAAGCTGTGAAGGTGCATTTCTTTTCTGGGAGCAAGCTCCAGCCCTCCAGCAGATTTTGGGAGGGTGGGCTTGGCCAGAGTGCCCATCGACGCTTGCCTTATGCACGGGCTTTCCTCTCTGTTTCAGAGATTGAAGAGAAGGGGGTTCGCATGAAGCTGACGGTCATCGACACCCCGGGCTTTGGAGACCACATCAACAATGAGAACTGGTGAGCGGGCTGCGCTGCCGTGGGGACCGGTGCAGAGGGAAGGCGGCCAAGCCCCGGGGCACCCTGACCCAGAGCTGGTGCCAAGGGCCGTAGCCTGGTCCTGTGCCACCCGTGCTCTGTAGGGAGCAGGGGACAGGGTTGTTGTGGGTGACAACGCGGTGCCATGCTCCCCGGGGCTGCTCCTGGACCTTGTGAGAGCCCACAAACATCCTGCTGTTCCGGTCATGAGACAACCTTTGTTTGCGGCCGGGAGCAGCTGTGTGCCGGCGTGGCCGGTCCCCGGGCCTCGCTCATGCAGCTCTGGAGGCTGAGCTCTGCCAGGTGTCCCGGGACAGTGGCTGGTGGTGTGGGATGGTCCCCGGGCTGGGGCAGGGCTGGCTTATGGCAGGAGCCTTCTCCTCACCATGAGCTGGGCTGGGCTCGTGAGATTTGGTGCCGCTCTCATTCCTGTGCCATGACGTCGTGCAAGGAGCCAGGGGATGCTCCCGACCCTGCCCTGCTCAGCAGCCGGGTCCAGGAGGAGAGAGGAGAGGATTTTCAGGCACTTGCTTGTTTAAACCGGCCAGTAAATCCCTCCTGCTGCGGTATGTGCAGTTCCCAAGCGGTGAGCGTGTGAGATTTGTGATTTCCCTGCTGCCTGCAGGTGCTGTATGAATGGGAGCTGACAGGAACGAAAACGTTCCCCGTGTGAGTGTGTTTTGTTTTGTTTTGTTTGTTTGTTTTATGGGATTCTGTAAGATGCTGAGCATCCCTGGCTTGGCCAGCTCTGCTTCATACAGTCAGGCCAGGTGGGAGATCCCTCACACAAACCCACTGTCCTGTGTTCCTCTCTCTGTAGCTGGCAGCCCATCATGAAGTTCATCAACGACCAGTACGAGAAGTACCTGCAGGAGGAAATCAACATTAACCGGAAGAAGCGGATCCCTGACACGCGGGTGCACTGCTGTATATACTTCATCCCAGCCACGGGCCACTCGTACGTACCTTGCCGAGGCCTCCCTCTCCTGCCTTCGGTGGTGGGCAGCTGTGCCATCATGGTTGTCCTCGGGATCCCTCCGTGTTTCCTGGGGACTTGAGGAGCCTGAGGAGAGCGTGGAGCTGTCCTTGCTAGGGCTGTAGCGCCTGGAGCCCTTGCGGTAACACAGCAGAGGTGCTGTGCCCCAGAGAAACGTGACGTTTCCTCTTCCACGGGGCCATCACAGCCCCCCCGGCCCTGGTTAGCTGCTTGCTTTGCTTTGGTCACCTTGTGTGCTCGACCCAGGGTGGGCGCTAGTCGCTGAGCTCTCAAATTGGACAGAAAGGCTGCCTTTGCAAACAGAATATGATTTTTTTTTTTTACTGTGCCTCTGCCGTTGTGAGGGGAGAAGCTGGTTTTCCTGGTGCTACCGAGGAGCAAGCGCCCTCACCCTTTCAGGGTTTTTTGCAGGTTGTTTGACTGGTCTGCAAGTGGGATTCAGTTTATTCAGCACAGAGCACTTCTGGCTCTGGCACTTCTCAAGTGTCAGCATCAAAGGCCCAGATCTCGCTCTATTTTTTTTCGGTTTTTTTTTCCCCCTAGTCCTGTAGCCTGCAGTGAATATCTGGGGCGCTTAAAGTGTCTGAAAAATGTGACTTGAAGTATCACAGCATAAAACGAGACCTCAGTTTCCTTTTTATTCGTGTCAGTTCCTTCTACTTCTGGCTGTCTGCAGAGGGATTTTTTTGGGTCAGTTTTCAAAAGTAAACCTAAGCTGCCAGCACTGTATTAATGTCAGCCTTTTCCTCTTCCCCATGTGGAGATTTATTCCAATAGCAAAGACTTTGTTTTGCTTCTGTCAGTGGGTAGACCAAAAATGCATCCTTCACTGGAATAAAATGACTGCATGGGCCAGTTATGCTTTTCTTGTGTAACCGGCTGTCAGCTGGGAGCAGAGGGGCCGACGAAACGTTTGTGGTTTAATGTGATAAAGCAGAGAACGTTTCGAAGGGAGATGACATTTTTAGGCCGGTCTAGCATGTTGGTCCTGCTTATCTCAGCCCTGATCTGCCTCACAGTTCTGAGCGTTGCAGCATTAGCTGCTCTCCAGCTTTTTCTCATTGCTTTCGCTGTTTAACTCTTAAAAGCGCCTCTGATGCTTAAACCCTGACCTGCACGGAGGGTGCAGGTTTTGGGTGGCAGCGGCTGCCCTTCCTGGGTCACGGTGGTGCGGAGCCCCATCCCCGTGTCCCCCTCCGGAGCCTCTCCAGCCGCGCGCTCTGGTTTCTCTCACCCGCCGGCTAACAGCAATTCTGTGAAAGTTCAGCTGCTTTTTTTCTTTCTCTCCAACCAACATGTGTTTCCAATATCCAGGCGAGGCCGTTGTTGCTGAGCCCCGTGCTGTAGCCTGATAGCCCGGCTGGGGCCGGCGCTCGCTCCTCGGCTGTGGCTCGGGGGGCTGCGCTTTCCTGCCCCGGTGTCAGAGCCGGCCTCCGGCTCGCACATCCCCTCCCGCCGCGGGATGGAGATAAGCCGAGGAGTGAGTGAGAGGGAACAAACCCCACTGGGGAGGGAGAAGTTGGTGGGAAGTTTTGCTTCTCCAAGAGCTCAAGCAGGCTTTGGGTTTCCTTTGTGTTATGTTTCTCATCGTCATGGATGGGCTTTCCCGTGGTTGTGGAGACGAGTGGATGGTGCGGCCACCTCTCCTGCAGGGTGGAGCTGCTGTGGCAGCACTGGTAGCAGGGCTTTGTGCTCATTTTGGAGGACAAGGGTTTGGGAGGCCATGCCACAGGGCTGTCACACAGTGCTGATGGCAGGTTTGTGCCTCCAGCAAGGCAGATGGTCCATGGTCCCACCAGGTCCCTTCCCTGGTGCGTGGCTGCTGCAGGCAGCCGTGGCGCAGCCGGAGGGGTCATTGGGTGAGAGCTTGCTTTTTCTTCAACAAAAAAGGGAAGGAGAGGAGGAAAAAAGCGAAGTTAACCAAGTGCAGTGGGAGTGGAGCTTTGCATGGCTCCGTTTCAGTCTGGCCCTCCCGGCTGGGCAGCTCAAGGGTTAACAAGCGAAGTTTCTGCTGCGGCCTCCCTTTGCAGGGAGCTGGGGCAGGCTTTGCAGGCATCTCCTTCGCACACACCCTGTCCTTCTTGTAACACTCCTGTAAAACCCTGTTTGCATAGGCTAAGTAACACGCTGGCCCGGGCTCCTGGCCGCAGCTGTGCAGGCCCGGCTCTTTGCCACCCAGTAAATATCTCCGCTCTGAGCCCTGCGAAGCACCGCTCGCCTCTGAAAGGGGACCCTCAAACGCGGCCCTGGCTTCCGCAGCTCCTTTTCAGCCGGTAGCAGAGCCGCTGGCTGAGGGACTGCGCCCGGCGCCGCTGTCTCCGCGAGCCGTCCCTCGAGCAGGCCGGCGGGTCCCGGTGATGGGGCTGGGCCGCTGCTGGGCGCTCGCTGCTGTTTGCTTAACGCACCGCTCAAATTCTCGCTGCTGGTTCGATCTGGGGCACGACCAAAAGGAAATAACCGCAGCTTGCCGTGAATTTTGATTCCTGTAACAGCATTTCCAGGGAACCTGCAGGAATAATCCTCTGTTCAGATCCTATCCATGCATGGGGGCTGCAGGCGATGCAGAGATAACGCGTGCCCAGCCACTCTGCTTTTGGTTGAACTCCCAGACTGGTCCCCGCAGGTACGAGCAGCGATCCCTGCTGTCCTGGGCTGTGTCTCGCGGCTGGAGTTCAAGAGGAGTTAGGTCTGGGCCTGCCCCGTGGTGACCTTGGCCGTGTCTGGCTGGGCCTGCGCAGGGCCGTTAGTGCAAATGGCGCTCTTTGCGCTCGTGAGTGCCTTAAGCCGTTTATTCTCCTTTGATGTCCTCTCAGGAACTTGACATCTAACGACAGGTCTTGTTATTAGTGGGAAGAATCACTTTCTTTTAAATACTTCTGGTTTTTGGGGGGCTACCCAGCAGGAGTTGGTAGAATATCTAGAAACTTGCACAATGCCCTACAAACATACAGTTTGCTCTTCTGGGCAGTCCCTTGGTTCGCTTCCTTTCTTCAGGATGGTGCTGGGAGGTGCCCATGGGAGGTGACCACCGTGGAGGAGGTGATTGCAAAGCTACGGCAGCAGAAAGTTGTGTGGAAGGTGCCTTGGGCTCTCCTGGCCCATCTACGCCTGCGTGGGCGCTAGTGGATGCGGGCAGGCGTGCGGGCTGGCTCCTGCGCTGCCTCCTGCTCCCAGGCACCCTCCCAGTATCGGTCAGGGCTCAGGGACGGGGCTCCTGCGCGTCGGTCGAGCTGGAACTGAAACATCTGGCTGAGTGGGAATTCATCTGCGTTAGCTGCATCTGCGTCCTGGTCTTCGCTCTGAAGGAAAAGCTGATGAGAGAGTCAGGAACACGGTCTCAGTAGGGAAGAGGCTTTTAAAGGGGAAAAATTGTTTGAAAAATAGCAAAGAGAGAGGAGGGGGAAGAAAGTCTGCTGGGAAAGGAGCATAGCTGCATGACTTCCTTGGAGGTCTGGGAAATACATTATGCAGAGCTCCAAACAATGTTTGCCAGCAGCAAGTCTGCTTCGATGTGTCCATGGGGGTTTCCTGGTGGTTTTTTTTTTCTTTTCTTTTCTGTTCTTTTTTTTTGTTAATAGCCAAACTTTTTTTTTCCTGCAGCCCAGGGTGATCTGTGAGTCCTGAGTTTGTGTTAGGAACTCATTTTTCTGTGCGCTAACGATGTGCTCTGAGCTGTGTGTGCCGTTAGCGTGTGAGGACAAGGTCCATCTGGCACGCTCCAGCCCGATCTCTGGGAGAGCAGTGGGTTTGACCAGGGAAGGGCTCAGCTGGGTGACTAGCGCTGGCTGCGCCGGAGCAGCCTCGGGCTGCCGATGTCGGATCAGCCAGAGCTGAGCGGGGGTCTTGAGGCTGGACGTGCCTCCCTTGGCGCTGGGGCTGGGCAGAGGTGGCCTCATGGGATGGCACCGCCGCCTGGTGACTGCCGAGGAGCAGGGTCAGCCCCTTCCCCGTGGCACTCGTGTGACTCTTGCTGGGTTGGCAGGAGCCGTGCTGGCTCTGCGGTGGTCTCTGTGCCCTTTGTAGTGCTGGAGAAGACCATGGTGGTGTTCGGCTTGAGTGTGTTGGCAGTAGGTGCTCTCTTGGCCACGTTCTCCCCAAGTGCTGTGCTCTGCTCTGAGTTCTCCCACACAGGCCTGCCGCTGGGTGCCTACTTGCCCCTGGGCATTTTAAGTCACCATCCCGTTTAGTTTGGTTTCTTCCCTGTTGCCATGGGCCTCTGGTTTGTGGCGCAGGGCTGGTCTGCCCTTGGGGAAGTCTCATTCTTGGCCCCAGCTCTGCTGCTGAAGCCTGCAGCTTCTCCAAAAGGTGATGTCACCTCTCTCTGCCCCCATTTCACCAAAGATGAGTTGGGTCGTGTTCTGCTGGCACGTGCCACCACTGGTCATGAGGATGTATGAGCGCCAGAGGTGTCCCTTTGCTGCTGAGGCTCTGCTGTTGACCTTCCTGCCCCATCCCTGTGTCTTCACGGAGGGAAGGGCTCCTTAGTGCATGAGCGCCCTGAAGCCGTTCCTGTACCCTGGCCTCCCCTGAGACCCCCAATGTTCCCTTTTCAGGGCAACATTTGCTCAGCTGTCCCACACGGGTGCGTGTCCCCATTGCCTCCAGAGCCACCGAGGGGGCCCTGCAGCAAGCGGAGGTGTCCCCAGGAGGGTTTCCTCTAGCTGGCTTGGGACCCCTCAGCAGTACAAACACCTTTGGAGAGGACAGAGGAGCGAGGGGGGGTCACGGGCAGGCGCCCCCGTGGCTGTCTGCCGCTGGACCACAGCCCTCGGGATGCGCAGCAGCGTGGCACCGGAGGTCACAGCCGTGCTGTCAGCGGGGGTGTTTGGCAGGGAGGGATTTCCCAGGGGGCTGATCATTGGGGTTATGCAATCTCTGCAACTTTCCTCTGCTGAGACTTTTGTCATACAGATTTTCTGACATTTTTGCCCTCTGGAACCAGCAGCATCTCCTCTGTGCTGTGCGAGCCCCTGGAGAATTAGCAGAGCCTTGTTTAATCCCAACCGGTGGATGCAAGCTGCAGTGCTGCGGCTCCGCACGGGAGGGTCGTGCTGTCCCGGGACAGCGGGTGACAGCTGGGGTGGGGCTGGAGGAGATTTCACACCCTGGCCTTTCCCCGGCTGGATTTGTACATCGCGGGCAGGCTGGCCCCGCAGCCGGCATCGCCCCTGCTCTCATCCCGGCTTCGCCAAGGACATGTGTAGCTTCGGGCGAGTTCCCGCAGTCCTCTGTGGCCCAGCATCGCTGCAGAGCTGAAAGCCCTCTCCCGCTTCACGGGCGTTGCGAGGGTTCGCAGGCGGTAGCGGGGTGCTCTGAAAGGGAAGTGTTTAAGAGTTTGTCTGCAAACTGCCTCCGAGACGGCGCGTGCTGTTGTGCTTTTGAGAAAATGTCTTCAATTGTTGTATCTGAAAGGAGGTGATGTCCCCTCGCTGTCTGATCCCTGAATGCCCCCTCTCTGCCGGGGATGCAGCAGCCCCCACCTCACCAGCGGTGCCCGAGTCCCCTTTTTTCTGCTGTATTTTTCAGGCTCCGACCGCTGGACATCGAGTTCATGAAACGCCTGAGCAAAGTGGTCAACATCGTCCCCGTGATCGCAAAAGCCGACACGTTAACGCTGGAGGAGAGGGACTACTTCAAGCAAAGGGTAAGGGGCCGGCGGCCCTTCTCCGGGCTCCCATCTCTTGTCCCCGCTCCCTTCCTGCCCCGTTCCCCCTCCCCAGCTCCCCTGCCTTCCCCTGGCAGGGCCGGGACGGCGAGCGCCTGGCCGGGAGCCCAGCGCATTCCTCCGGCTGCAGCTCGGAGCGATCCCACGTGGCTGGAGGAAAGGCCTGCGCTCCAAGCAGTTCCTTCTGTTTCTCTTGGATCTTTGTCAGTGCAGGATAAGTTTTGAGCTCTGAGTCTCGGGGCCTGTTTCTCCTGCCTCCTTTGTTGTTGTTGTTGTTATTTTCAGGCTGGGTTCTGTTATTTTGGGAGGTGGACACCCATCCTGTGCAGCATCATGTGCTGATGCAGGCAGCAGGGAGAAAAATGTGTGGGCAAGATTTATGGGGGAAGCAAGGCACGAAATTCCCGTGGTGGGGAGCAGAGGAGGGGCTGTCTGGATCCACAGCGAGCTGTGGGCTTTCCTCTGCGCACGTACGGCTGGTGCTGCCGAGAGGTGGAGATGCTTGGGGGGTCGGTGAGGGGCTATAAATCCCTGAGCAGGATCAGACACTGAAATACCAGTCGGCTTTGGGGGGCTGAATCCGAAGTCTGCAAGCAGTTCCCTTTGCAGGGAGCGAGAGGATGGCTGGAAGTGGAGCTGAGAGGTAACCCAGCCTGGGTTTGATCCTTGCGTTGGCCTGTTTGCACGGAGATCCGTGAGGAGCCGGTGCGGGAGGCTGGGGGTGTGAGCCCGCGGTGCCACATCTGCGCTCTGCAGTGGCTTTTGCAGGCTGCTGGCTCCGTTCAGAGGTTACGAGTGCGTGTGTCCAGGTGGCTGCGGGGGGCTGGCTGGCTCTGCGACTGCCAAGTCAGTCTGGGACCTAAAATGTCCCCTGGGCACTCAGCTGGTGTTCCCATCCTTGCGTGATGAAAGACCACAGGGAGATGGCCTGGCTCGCCGGCTCTGCACCGGCTCGGCGCAGGACGAGCTCGCCCCATCTCTGATTACATTCCTGATTGTAACCAGAGCTCCAGATCCTTCCGGACGGAGGGAGAACACGTAGCCACGTGGCGTTTGCCGTGCCCCTTCTGCAGGAGGCTCGCCCTCCTTCCCCTCACGGCTCCGGATCCGCTGGTGCAAATGGGAAACCTGGCTGTGTGCTGCCAAAAAGCAGAGCCCCGTCTGCGTCGGCGGGTGTAGCTGGTTCAGAGAGGGGACAGGTTTTGGGGTTTGGATCAGGGTGGGCGGGTGATGGTGAAGCACCAGGCTGGCTGCAGGCTGCCCAGGTCGACGCCAGCGCTGCGCTGTTAGTGGAACGGGCTCCGGTGCCCTGCGGAGGTCGGCTGTGGTGGGTTGTTCCCCTAAAAACGGTGTGCAAGTTTGGCTGGGGGAGCGGGAGGCTGGCTGGGGGGTTCTCTGGGCTGGGTCTGCTTCCTTAGCCAGCCCGCAACGTAGGGCTGACGTGGGGGACGTTATGGCCATGGGAAGCGATGGGAGTGGGCGCGCAGGCTGGGTTTGGGTCTGCAGCTTTCTTGGAGGAGGCTGACCCTCCCATGAGCTGAGCCTCCACCCAGCACTCAGATTTCAGAATCTCTTCCCCTTGCACAGAGGCAACATCCTTAGAGGCCACTCTTCTGAGCTGTCTGTGTCCCTGTCCCCTCAGACCAGGGACTCCTTGTCCAAGGAGCATAAGCAGACACCAGAAAGCAGCTTCTTAACTTTGGGTTATGTGCCTGGCAGCTGCTTGGTGCACCTTCTATTTCTTAGTGTCTTTTCCAGTCCCAAAGCAACGCCCAGCTCAGGTAATTCCATCTAGCCCTCAGCCTGAGCCGTGTCTCGGCACCAGGTTCTTGCGGAGATTCCAGGGCAAGCGCTCGGCAGGTGTTTGGCAGGTAACGATGGGTCTCTCCCCAGGATGGGCAGTGTTCAGGATGGAGAAGGAAGATGTTGCTGCTGGGCATTGCTCACAAGAGCCTCTTGGGTTCTCTGGGAGCTGCTGCCGTGGTGGGAGTGCAGCTCCTCTGCCCGTGTCTCCTTGACGTGTTCCTGTGCTCTTCTCTCCTAGATAATGGCCGATCTTCTTGCCAATGGGATCGACGTGTATCCTCAGAAGGAGTTTGATGAAGACTCTGAAGATCGGCTAGTGAATGAGAAATTCAGGGTTAGTGCATGGGCTTGCGGGTCGGATGGGCTTGGACGGGCGCTGCAGCTCTGGGTGCTGGTGGTGTCCTGGAGGGGATCTCTTGCACAATGCTCCATTTTTGGAGCTCGGAACAGGGACAGGAGAGTGAGCAAGGTTCCTGGGGAAGGTGTTCTCTCCCATCCATGTCGCTGCTCCTTCCCCCAGCCCCGTTCCTCAAAGGTGCCCTCAGCAACCAGCAGACAGGGAGCTGCTGTGCTCCCCTGCCCTTCCCCAGGGGCAGGGAGAGCCGGTGCCTGCACATCCCTGGCTGGGGCAGCCACCTTCCCGGCACTGGAGGGAACTTGCCTATGCTCTGCTTTCCTGGCTGTCAATTCCTTGCTAACAGTTTTTTGGCTCAAAAGAGTGGATTGGACAAATGCAAGGAAGAAGAATGTCTTTTAGGGACTCCTAAGTACAAGACACCACCTTGGGTCAGGAGATGACTGAGCCACAGGTTGCCAGATGCTGGGGGTGATTCCCAGAGAAGCACCATGATAGCTGTGTCCTGGCTGTGTGCTGGTGTCTGCCAACAAGGTGCTGGGCCAGACTGGTTTTGGACTGGTTTTAGAGTGGTTTTGAACTGGGCACGTGTGTGAGAGATGCTGCTGCCCTGCTCCTGGCCAGCCTGCAGTTCTTGGCAGGCAGTGGTGCTCAGGAGCATCAGGGACACACCAGCTCATGCCATGAAACTTTCCTGAAAACAGCTTGACGGGGAACTTTGCTGGCCAGATTGCTTTCCTGTCCGGTTTTCAGGAGGAAAACATAATCATTTTTTTCTCTTTCCTCAGGAAATGATCCCGTTTGCAGTGGTGGGCAGTGACCAGGAGTACCAGGTTAATGGGAGAAGAATCCTTGGAAGGAAGACCAAGTGGGGCACCATTGAAGGTACCTTGTCCCTGTTTCCCTGCCTCTGGAGCCCATCTCCCTGCCCTGGCAGAAGGTGATGGGGTCCAAAGCCAGCAGCAGATGTTGAGGTGCATGTAGTGCTTCCCTGCCCCTCCAAAGAAAATCCCTTCCCTGGTGTCTGGGGACTGGAAACACCTTGACTGATTCTCCTGCGCTGAGTTCCTGGCCTTTGTGCACCTCGGGGGGCTGCTGAGTGCCAGTGGGGACCCCTTGGGGTCTCTTGTGGCCTGGCCTCTGCTGGCTGCGCAGTGCAGTGCCTGACGGCTGGGTCTGAGGGCACACGAGTGCGGCGCTGACACCTCTGTGTCTCGAGCCTGGATTAGAGCCTTTCCCCTGGCATCTGTAGGTCTCTGCACCCTGCCCCATGCGTTTGGCTGGTGCCCTCGTGGGACCTCTTCCTTCTTCCATCTTCAGCCCATCGGCATCTTCCTTTTTTATCCCCCATTTTAACTCCTGGTTTAAAGGCTAGATGAAGGCTCCAGTGCATCTACACACAGCCAGGTGTCCAGTGCCACCCCTCTTGTCTTCCTCCCCTTCATTTCATAGGTTTCTCTCATTTACAAATCTTTTTAATAAGAAGTGTTGAGGGATGGCCTAACGAAGATGCCAGGAACGTGGTTGCATTTTAAAGCTCTGCTGCCCTCTTGTGCTCACTCCTTGGAAACGCTGAGTTCAATGGGATTCATTAAACCGCACACCTTCTGGTGTGACATCTGCCTTCAGCATGGGGGGCCCCGGGACGCAGATACGGGCTGTTGGGGTGGGGAAAAAAACCAAAAAGTGAGTTGGTCCTCTAAATCCAAATGCCTGGTAAACTGCAAGCTGTCAGACTAATTGCGGTGGAGCAGCACCCCTTGGTGTTTCCCTCCTGCCTGCTCCAAGCCCTGTTCAAGCTGCAGTAGCCGTTGTCAGCAAGAGCTTGCGGCGTTTGGCAGCCCGGGCAGAGTCACCGGTGTGCCTGGGGTGTTGCGGGATGCTTGTGGTGAAGCTACAGTTGAAATACTTCTGTGGAGCCATGCCCGGCGCTCGCTGCAGAGCTCACCCCATCCCTTTCCCTGCACTGTCTGGGGCCCACTTAAGTCTGCGTTGGTCCCAAGAGGGGGTCACGGTGGGAGATGCTGCTGGGAGCTTCCTTCTTTGGTGGGAGATGGTGGGAAGTGACTGGGAGTGCTGAGCTGGGGCAGGTACCTGGGTGAATCACCGGCCTCACAGCAGCAAAGAGGACTCTTGCGTCCTGCACCCTGTAGCCCCAGGGGGTGGGTCCCCCTCTCAGCCCTCGGTGTGCCAGCGAAGCCTCCACGTCCCTCCATACCCTGCGCGGTCACCGTGCCCGTGCCGAGGGTGCATACTGATGGTTTCTCTCTCTTCCTGCCAGTGGAGAACACGACACACTGTGAGTTCGCCTACCTGCGGGACCTCCTCATCAGGTGGGTGGGACTGTGCCGTGGCCCTCTCGGCTTTGGGCACCAGCTGGCAGCCAGAGAACGGGCAGAGCTCTGCCCGGCTTGAAGCTGCTTCGCTCTGCTCCTCCATCCCGTCCTCCAGCGCTGCAGCCCTGCTGCGAGGAGCAGCCCCACTCAGGATGTGGCTTCAGGGGGCTTTTGTGAGCTGCGGTGCTGGGTGAAGGGAGGAGAGGAGCCGTGGACGGGTCAGGATTGCCGGCAGCTTGCAGTGTGGCTCCAGCTCGCCTGCGAGTCGCTGGGAAGCCTCATGGCCTCAGTGATCCCTCCGCAGCCCCAGGTCCTACCCCCAGTCCGACGACATCGCCCTCCTGCATCCCAGGATCGTGCTGTGGGGGGTCTGGGTGGTCACCGTCCCTCTTCAAAGAGGCGTCCCCGCCACAGGGGGATGGGGGGCTGAGCCCCCTTGGCTTGCTGTGGGGGGATGTTGGGCTCTTCCTAAATCTGGCTGTAAGATAAACTGCACGTGAGCTGCTCCGGGCAGAGCACTGTGGGGCTGCAAAACCTGATCCCAGGGGTTTGCGGGACGGGTGGGTGTTACACAGCCGAGACTCCCACGTACCCAGGCAGAGGCTGTTGGTACCAGCGAAGGCTTTTGCTCCTGGCTGCCCATAACTGCCTTTGCATCCCTCCTGTCCCCCGAAGATCTCGTTAACCAGTTAAAGCAGGAGGCGGAATTTGGGCTGGGGGGGTGTTTGAAGGCAGAGGCTGGGGGTTGCAGGGGTTGGAGTGGCAGAGGCTGGGCTGCGGGTGCGATTGCCCCCTCTCCCTCTCCCGCAGGACGCACATGCAGAACATAAAGGATATTACCAGCAACATCCACTTCGAGGCCTACAGGGTCAAGAGGCTGAACGAGGGCCAGAGCTCGCTCTCCAACGGCGTGGCCGACAAAGAGCTGGTGGCTAACGAAATGTAACCGTCTCGCTCCGTAGCCAGGACCTTGCTCGCTCACGCTCGCTCTTTCTCCCCTCTCCCCCCTTTATTTTTATATAAATCCCCTGCCACTGTCCCTCTTCCCACGCCCAGCCCCCTGCCAATGTTAACTGACCAAATAACCAGACGCTGTCTCTGTTGTGCACAGCGGGGCGACCGCTCATCCTCTCCGCTCTGTTGCACGGGTTTTCTCCTCAGCCCCTGCTCCGGCCTCCCCGGGCTGGGGTGTGTCCCCACGCAGAGCTCGGGGGAGCCGATCCGCGGGCCGGCTGGGTCGGGGTGCCCTCGGGAGCCCCACCTGCCCCGCCGTGCAGAGGCTCTTCTCCGTCCGTTGAAGGCAAGGGTTCCTCGGGGTGAACGTAGCCTTTGGAAGCGAGGTACGGGTGGTGTGAAGAGAGAAGGACGGCATCATCCTTGTCTCCTGCCGCCTCCTCCGAGCCCTCTGCAGCCCTCCGGGGCCCGCCAGCCCCCAACCCAACCCCTCTACCCTGCCTACATGCAATAAACTGGGAGTGTTTAGGTGTTCCCTCTCCCGTCACCGCGCCCCGGCCAGGCAGAGCCGCCTGCTTTGGGAGAAGTGCCTTTTCAGACTGTGACCCTGCCATAGCGGGGGGGGGGGGGGGGTGGGTC
>WHYT01017342.1:372838-389377 GCA_009806455.1 Tetrax tetrax
GGGGGGGGCTGGCCTCGGTTGTCTTTGCAGCCCGCGAAAGGTCTACAGTGCTTTGTGGAGACTCCTTTTCCCTCTCCCCTGCACCGCAGATGTGACGGCTGTCCTGGGAACACGTGTGTATTTATTTCTCACTCAGTCGGGTGGGGTTTTTCTGCTGGAGGCTCAGAGTGGGTTTGTCCGGAGGGCGCTGAGAGCGGAACCTCTGCAGAGCGGTGGCGGGAGGCGGAGGGTTGTCCCGTCTGACCCTTGTGAAGATCAGGCTGTTCCCTGCGTCAGAGGAGGCTGTTGGGTATTTTTATTTTTTGTTTTTTAAAATTTTATTTTTGGATCCCCTGTGACACGTGTGTACGTAGCACACTCCTGTTCTGCTGTCCCTGTGCCTGTGCGGCCCGAGCCCTGCCGCCGTGGGGAGGCTGGCGCGGCGCTGGCAGGTGTTGCACCCGCGGTCCCCCCGCTCCGCCCCTGCTCCTCCGGCTCTGCTGCGATCCATCTCCTGTTTCCGTGAGTCTCCAGTAAAAAAAAAAAAAAGACCCTGCAAGGGGGTCAATGGTTAAATAACGCCTGGGTGGTCCTGGAGCAGAGCTCTGCAGTCCTGCCGCCTGCCTCGGCCCTGCTCCCCTTTCCCTGCCCGCTCCGTCAGTCTCCGTATCCTCTCCAAGGGATAAAACTTTCTGCAAATCGCCCTTTTTTGGAGGGGGACGTGCTCAGATGGCAGCGTGTCCCATCCCCGGGCGCTGGAAGGCCCTTGCGGAGCCCACCCAATGGGCTCCACGGGCCAGAGCTGCCTTCAGCACGGTGACCGGGAAGGAGGAGGTTGGGATCGCAGTGGGGATGCCCGGATGGTGTTGCTCAGCGGAGGGTTTGCGGGGGCTCCTCACTCGTGTCCCCC
This sequence comes from Tetrax tetrax, assembly GCA_009806455.1. NCBI lineage: Eukaryota > Metazoa > Chordata > Aves > Otidiformes > Otididae > Tetrax > Tetrax tetrax. The sequence continues at coordinate 373,728 of WHYT01017342.1, forward strand.
CCACCCCAGCAGCCGTGGGGGTGCGTCACCAGGAGACTCCGCTCTGCCCCCGCACTCGTGTTCCCCCCCGCAGCAGCACGCCGGAGCTGCTGGGGAAGAACAGCTATTTACTCGCCGACTTGCTATATTTTAGCAAAAACAAAGCCCCAAAAAAGTGTATTCACTGAAAAAAAATATATATTGCAAGTGTTCAAAAAGAGGCTAGGAAAGGGAGGAAGATCTCTTGTGCGAGGCACTTCTGCAAATGTCATCTTAAACTTTTTCTCTTGTCGGTATCTCAAGCTGGGTCAAGCAAGACACGCCGCTTTCTCCTTTGTAACCTGATTATTTTTTTGGAAGAAAAAAAAAATAATAAAATAAAAAAACCTTCATCCAGATCTATTAAAACGGCCTTGGGGGGTTATAAGCATTATGACAAATTTAGTCCATTTTTGTATAAATAATAGTGTTTAATATGTATTTCCCAAAATAAATGTTTCGAATGCAACTCGAAGGGGGCTGCTTTGGAAATGTCTGTTCCCGGCCGTGGCACAACCGCTGCTGCACGGATCTCGTCGGGATGAGAGGAGGGTCCAGCTCCGGAGCCGCTGTGCGCTGCCACTTTGGGGTGAAGGTTTGGTTTACTCCTGACTCCTCAACTCCTCCTACCTCGGGTGTCTGCCCCAGGCACTCCGGTGCTGGAGCTGCTGGTGCTGAGCGCCTGGGGACCAAGCCAGCACGGCCCCTGTCCTTGCGAATCCCCCGGGAATCAGGTGGGTCCCCTCCCTCTGCTTTCATGGCGAAGCCATTTCCCCTGCAGTTGCTGGTGGTTTTGGTTGTGCCCAGTTCGAGGTGGGTTGCACCCAGTTCAAGGACAGGCACCAGTTTGCCTTTCACACAAGTGTGGCTTTGACTTCGCAGGCCGATGGTCATCAAAACCCTTCATGACTGCCCTGAGGATGCCCTGGGGAGCTGGCTTCACTCTGAGTTCTCACCTTCCTGAAAACAACGTTTCTCTGTGGTGTCGCAGACAAGATGCCATCCAGTCTGGTGTTCTGACCTGTATCTTACAACGTCTCTTACCTTTCCCCTGCCCCACGTCAGTTGAACTCAGAAGCCACCTGGACATGGTCCCGGGCGGTCGGTGACCCTGTCTGAGCAGAGGGTTGGACCAGGCGACCTCCAGAGACGCCCCCCAACCTCAGCCCCTCTGGGATTGTGGAACTGAAAACAAAACCAACAGGACAGGGGTTGGGTTGGGTTGGGTTGGGTTGGGTTCCTACGGGCGCGTAGAGTACGAGACAGGCCTAGGTACATTTTTCTTCCACGTTTCTGGTTTCAGAGCAGTGAAAGCTCATCCAGTGATGTGTGCAGTCAAGTCTGTTGTTGGACCACCATTGCTCCAACGCTGAACCCATCCCTAGCAATTCTTTTTCTGTTGGTTTTTTTTGTTGTTGTTCTACACTGCAGTTTCGTGGTTTCTTTAGCTCAGACACTCCTCACCCCCACGGCTGTTCTCTACCAGATGAGTCTCCGGGGAGAAGCAGCGCTGAGCGGGATCGAGCTGTTCTCGCTGTTGTAACCAGAGCAAAAGCTCTTACGGAGGGAAAAAAGTCAACATGTATTTACAAACAGGAAACCTGGCCTTTGCTTCTGGACAAGTCTGCAGCAGCTTTTCCCCGTATGATCTTTTTTCTGGTGCTGCTGTCTGGTTTTTGCAGCTTTCCGCAATGCCGGCATCTGACCAAGCCCATGGAGGGAGATGGAGCAGAGGTTGCTCCGGGGCTCTCGGGGCGGATGCTCTCCTGGTGACAGATTGAGAAACGGTTTGTGGCTGGGGCGAGGGGAACGCAGGCAAAATTCCCAAGCTCAGCAATGAGGGCAGCTTTTGTTTAGCCCGGAGGAGGAGCTCGGCGGGTCGGAGGTCCGTTCATGGGAATGGCGTGGGGAATGGCTTCCAGATGTTGCGGAGCTCTGGAGAGGTGGGGTTGGCGAAGGGAGAGGGGCAGCGCTGGATGCTCTGATGGAGCGAGGGCTTTGTGTGGTGCCGGGGAAAAGCCCAGCTGCAGGGAGGCTTTGCCAGTGCAAAATCCCCCCTCTCCCCCCAGAGCCTTGGCCGAAGGGCAGGGGCATCCCGAGCGGGGCTGGGTGGGGAGGGTTTGGGCTTCCCCTGCCCGCGGCCTCCGGGGGAAATCTGCTGAACGATGCTGTGGCTGACAGACGGGCCTTGCACTGACGGCTTCTTGAGTGGCTTCACTTTAACAAATGAGGGAAATGAAGATGAGTGAGAGTTTAATTACCGATCCGAGCAGGGCGCTCGCTGCCCTTCGCCGGGCTGCGGGAGGGAGAGGAGGAGCTGCACGGCCGGGCTCTGGGGTGCCTGGTGGCACCGGTGGCACTGGAGGAGGCGGCTGCTTGGCCAGGCTGGGTTGGAGGGGGTGCCGCTTCCGCCCGCCCCAGCCAGCGTCGCCATCCAGAGGATGACTATAAATAATAAGAATAAAAGGGAGTATAAATAATTAAAGCAGCTCATAGCAAGTAGTTCCTGAAATGTCTGCCTGATTTAAAAACTAATTACGTGGAGGGTAATCACCACCAGAAGCGCATACGTTTACCCACAATGCTGCTCTTCCCTCCGCTTCCCTTCGCTTGCCCTCTCTGATTGCCATCCCAGGCATCGGCACCCAGACTTATCACTCATCTGCAGCGCACAATGAACTGCGTCGTGCTTGTCCGTCTCCCTGATTAATAACGTCATCGGAGATGGGTTCAGAGGGGAATAAATCCTCCCTGGATAGGAAGGCAGGTGGCAGCAGGAGAGGAGGCTGGGGCTGCGTGGTACCAGCAGAGCCTGAGCCCTCGGAGCTGGGAGCCCACTCTGTCCCACAGGGCCATCCCCCTGCTCCAGGATGGTTCCTTGGGATGCGCCTGTGCTACCCCAAAAGCAGGGCACCACGGAGTCACAGCCAATCTGGGATACTCAAGGAGGGTCCCTCCTCTCCTGCCCAGTATGAGCTGCTGTTGAGACTTCTCAAGATGTTTGCTCTTGGAGACTGGCCTGTAGTGCTTATCAAAACCCAAATTTGGTGATGTGGGACCTGTCCTCACGGGAAATGTCTCCTTTTGATGTGCAAGCCGGGCTGCGGCAGGCATGGGCTGAGCTGGCCATCTCAAGCGTTGATTACTGTGAAGCTGCTGCGCTGCCGTTGAAAGCCTGGGGATGTTTATTTGATCATCTTCACCATGGCCCCAGCAGAAAGGAGGGTTTGTCCCTCTCTCTCCGCCCCTGTGCTACCTCCTTGCGCCACCTCCCTCACCCCAGCCTGCCTGCCTCTTCTCAACACCGCAGCAGAAACTTCTCCTGTGCCCACAGCAAAGCTGATGCTCATGATTCTTTGCTGCAGTTTGGTTTGCATTTACTGGGCTGAGCTTGGGTCTGGTCCGGTACAAATTAATACACAATTCTCACCATCGCCTGATGTAGGAACAGGATTGCACTGCGTTGCTTCATTTGGGAAAGCAGAATAATTTATTCCTAACTGATGGGAGACTTCCACCAGCAGCCCACGACGTTGTCTCATTAACATCGCCCAGCTAAGCTCAAACCTGCAATTGCCTAAGTCGTGCTTCCTTCAAAGGTGCTTTCCAGGGACTCCAAACTTTTATTGGCACTTAAAGACGTGCCTCACGCATGCAGGGATCTACCAGAATTCCTCTCCTTGTTGCTACTGAAACCGTCTTCTCTGCATGTTTCCCCTCCCCTGACCTGTTCCTGTCACGAGCAACAGCCCCGCGAGCCTGGCCCGGCCGGGGGCTGGCGGTGGTGGGCCCAGGCACCCCGACCAAGCCCTTACAAACAGCTGTGCGATAAATGCCTCGGTCGTTATGCTCAGCCCTGCGCTAATGAACTGGTAGCCCAGGCCAGAGCCTCTCAGTCGGTGGGGTTCCCAGCAGCAAAGTTTGTGGTGCGTGCAAGCAAACTGTGGTTTAACTGTGGAAATGAAGGATTGCGTTAAGTCATTCTTTATCAAGAAGATAAATAGAAGAAAATATTTATTTGGAAAACCGAAGAGAGGGCAATTGCCGTGTAATGGAGCCTGCAGCTTTGCCCTGGGTGCCCCTCGGGGCTCAGCCCGGGCTGCCAGGTGCCTGTCTCTCGGTGAGCCTGGCACGTCGCGCCGGGGCTCCCGCGCAGCCGCGGCTGGTCCTGTGCGGGCCCCTGCGCGGCTGTGCCTCCTGCGAGGAGGAGGAGGTTTTTGGCAGGCTGCCCTGCGGGAACCCGCCCGCTCCTGCGCGTCCTTTGTCACCGGGATCCCGTGGGCCCCGCTGGGCTGGGGGATGGCAGGCCCATCTTCTGGGGGGCTCTCCCAACACCGACAGCAGGTGGGAGTCACTGATGCACCACAGCTCTGAGCAGCAGCCGGAGCACCTGATTTCAGGAGTCAGGCCACGGGAAGAGCTATATCTTTTGTCGTTTATCCTCCCCTCTGGGGCTTCTCTGAACACCACATACGTCAGAATTTTTCTTTTTTGTAGTTTTTCTGCTCTGGAGACACCTGCAGTGACAGTGTGGGATGGAGGGGCTGGGAGATGGAGAGATGGATGACTGTGTGAGCTCCTTGTCACAAAGAATCGTCAAGACCCAGGCCTTAGCAGTTATTTTAATCCACACACCATTTTAAAGGTTGTTTGTTGATTGAGTTGGTTTTGTTTCAGTTTGGTTTTTTCTTAAGTCACAGGTGAGAGTTCTTGCTGGCAAAATTTACAGATCCCAGATCCTCTCCCCCTTTTTTTTTTTTTTTTTTTTTTAGTAAAAATCATAGCCTTTTAAGAACCACATCCGGAAATAGCTCTGCAGAGGGCAATGACAGGGAGGCAGAAAGAGCCTCAGTCCCCTCGCGTGCGTCCTCGCCATCTCGTGCTGCGTTCACCCTGGGCTCAGACCGCGGGGCAGCAGAGGAGCGCTTGGTGATGCCCCTTCCCTGCCCTTTTCCTCCTCTGCCACCAGCCTCAGGGGAAATTCAAGATTGAAATCCTATTCCTAAAGCAAAATTACACATTGGAGACTCCCCGGCCCTCCCGGGAGGATCAGGGCATTCCTCTGTAAATATCTGTCTCGATATGTTTAATTTGCAGATGAAATTAAGCCTGGGAAGAAAGGGAAGACTGTCTTTTCATGTATGGGCTGTCCAGCTTTGCCTTGAATATCAAAGTGAGACGAGTTACAAAGCAGCGACTCTCCGGGATTATCTAAGAAACCTTGTAGGTCCCCAGTGACAGCGGTTACGGGATCAAAAGGTGTGGTACTTAGGCAGAAAGCAAGAAAAAGCCAGCGTGGTTCTTAGATCAGCCCCAAGGAGCCAAATCTCAGGTCAGTTTGCAGAGTTCGGAGATTTCCAAGGTAACAAGGAGGTAGGTGAGGAACCAGGAGAGGGTGAGCTTTCACGTGGACTTTGGATTAAATATTAACTTGCTGCAGTGGGTTATGAGGATAAATATTTTCATTAATCATGTATGTGCTCATTATTATGGTGAGAATAGGCCGTTCAAGCTTCATCTGCATGAGCATTTTGACTCCAGCCTCCCATTTTCTGCTCATAGCTTTCTGTAAATCATCATCTTTTATGCTTTGAATCTTTGGAAAACTTTTCGCCACAAACATTTTTATTTGTTTCAACATCTTATTGGTTGGGCTTGAAAAGCATCAGCTGAAAAGGTTTGGCATGAGGATGAGCGGGCAGAAGAAAATGCTCCTCTAGACAGTTAAAACGAGGGAGGCAAAGCGGGGTGATGCTTCTGGGACGGCCCGCGGAGGTGGGAGCCTGGGAAAAGAGCTTTTGCCAGAAGCATCTGCTGCCGTGGAGCAGTGACAGCTCGTGCAGACGTTCAACGCAGTGCGATAGCACAGCACTGGGGGAACTTGGAATGGGATTTTCCTTGTGAAGGACTCAGCAAGGCAGAACTGTGGGTCCCATTTATCTGCACAAATGAGGAACCGTGCAGGACAGCGCAGTAGGCCTGCATCGTAATTACGCCTGTTGACATTTTTCATGTTAAAAATACTTAGCTGAAAAGGGCTTTTTTCATAATCCATTTGATTAAAAATGGCAATTTTTCCTTCTTTCCTCCAATTTTATTGAACTTTTCAATTACCATAACTTTCTTCAGCTTTCCTTCCCTTCTGTTTTTAGCTGCTCCTTTCAATTATTTGGTGCTTTCCTTTTTATTCCAGTAATTATTTTTTTTTAAGACTTGAATAGAAGGAAGATAGATTAAAATTTATACTAGAACAGAAAGTGGATGTATGGCTGAGAGTCTAAAACCCTATCGTTAGCAATATTTAATAAGGACAAAATTATTGAGGAAGCTGAAATATCTGCAAACTACTTCTGAAACTCCCCCAAATGGATGGAAGCTTATCTAACAGAGGAGAAAGCTGACTGATGGATGGAGATACAGAGCATTCGGAAGGAGGCTGAAGAAGCATTTCTAATGACCATCCATCCCATTATAGGGATTTATGGATGCTGAGCGTAGCTGGCTCCGAGGGACCTGTCCACGGGTGAAGATAAGACCGGGGTGGCACCTTGGGGGTAACTTTGACTCCCTAACAGAAGCCCCTCTCCCACTGGCACCCACCGTGCTCCTTCCCCGCGGGCTGGCTGCAGTGTTGTCTCCACCAGCGCGTGCAGACGGAGGCACCGACCATGTGTTTTCCTCCCCATGGAGGAGAAGAGATGCAGCAGCTTCTCAATGTTTCCTTCTCTGGGGTCGTGCCGGCAGTCATAGCTGGAAGACTTCCCGCTGCTTGGGGCCTCTGGTCTTGCCACCTAACCCTGACATCTGACATCTTTGTCATTTTTAGCAGAGCACACTACACTCCTAGTGCTCCTTGCTACAGGATAAAGCTGATTTAAACGTTTGGGGGTTTTTTTTGCTGTTGCCAGCCAGGCCAGTGTGCTGGATCATAAATGCTGGCTTTGCAGTACGTGTGACGTGAGCCTCTGTATGACAGCAAAGCGAGTGCTGCCGCGTTGCCACAAACCGTGCTGGGTCGTGCGAGGTTTGACGGAGCACGGAGATGGGAGCTGTGCTGTGGCCAGGGGCCGGGGACCCCTCCTGCCAGCCCCCCGCGCCCAGGGCCACCGCGACGCTTCCCTGTTCCCGCCAGCGCAGGACACGGGAGCTGGTCTGAGGAGCACTTGCAGGGTTGTCTCCCCTCCTGGTGCAAAATTAGCTTAATTAGCGAGCAGTAAGTGCTGTCAGCTGCTGGAGCAGGTGCTGCACCCCAAACCCTCCCGAGAGATTAAAAGCAGCAGCAGCTGCCTGTTCTCAGTGGTGGTGGGGTTTGGTGGAGGTGTTGGCTGGTACTCTGAGATGATCCTGTCCTCCTGGCAGCTCCTGTGAGAGCTGGACCTGCTGTGCCTGGGAAAGTGGGCTTGGTGAGTTTTTCTTCCACTTTAAACATAAATATAAGTTTTTGCACTATGGGCCTGCTTTCCCCAAAATCCCAGGGCTGTACAGGTACCTTGCTCGTGTGCGCTTTGCCTCCAGTAGGAATGAAGCGGTTTTTGAGTGTTTGGTTTTGATTATGCCAGATGGGATATTAGGCAGGAAGGGGAAATAGGTGTGGGGTTTTCTGTTTTTTTTTTTAAATCTAGCAGAATATTTCTTGTCTGCAGCCTGGGCTCAGACTGGGGGTTGGCTCCAGAGCAGGGAATGGGAGGTGCAGAGGGAGGAAGGCTTTGAGCGCTGGCGAGGGGCTGGGGGTAGGCCTCTGCAGCTTTCCGGGGGCCGTTGTGTGCCGAAGCCAAGTGCTCTGGGGTTGCTACCAGCCTGGCATCGCAGGCTGCACGCAGGTTCTTGCTGTGCTGGTTGTAGTTTGGCAGAGACTGGGTTAACTGGTGGCTTCCATTCCTCCTAAACCAGCGTGTGTGTATGTGGTAGGCAAGCTCTTTGGGCAGCCAGGGCCTGCCTGCTACACTTTTATTTAAGCACACCTTGTATGTACATATTTCACACTGATTTTTAATTATTTTTTAATGAAAACTTCTGTGTAACCCTGTTGCAGTGGGTGAGAGGGTGCCTAAGCCCCTGTGAGCTGCAATCCCGTAATGCTGGAGCGCTTTCTCAGGGACATTGGTGGGAGCAGAAGCTGATCCCAGGTCAGGTCTTTGCAGGCCCTGAGCCAGCACGGTGTGAGCCTCTCTCCTTCGCTTTGGGGCTGTGGTCCCCCATTTGTGCGTCCTGCGCAGTGTTGTTCAAAACCCCACAGTGGCCAGACCTCTTCCTGCTGAGCAGAGGGAAGATGGCAGCTGAAGTTGTGCCATTGTTGGGCTCTGCAAACCTGCAGAGACGACTGGGTGCATCAGAGGACTGGGCTGTAAAATGCCGTTATAGCTAAAGGCATCGTATCGAAAAAAATGTGCTTGGTTGTACTTCTGCTGCCCCTGCTCTTACCTGGGACACGTGTGACCGCCGTTTGGGAACAAAACAGACAGTTGCTTAATGCAGTGTCAGCAGGGCAGGGCGGTCAGCCCTCCTGCTTCAGGGTTACTGCGTTTCCCGTTAGTCACTGGGACTGGAACTGTGACAGCCCATCATACAGTCACGGGAGGGAATGCCTAGGTCCAACTGCCTGCAATGTGGATGGCTGCCTTTAAATTCAGGCTGTTAAGCGGAGTCAAGCCAGGATAGGTGAGCACTAGAGCTGATGGGCTGGAGCTGTGCCTGGGCACCGCACGCTCAGCACCCACCACAGCTCCTCATCCTCTTAAAATAACAACGTGGTTGAGTTTAAAACACAAGTGCTACACTGGTGGGGCTAAACTCCCTCACCAACCTCCTCAGAGGCGTGGTCGAGCAGTGATGGTCTCCGCATCCCTGGTGCGGGATGGGGAGGTGTTCTCTTCCCGCAGGGGCAGTTGGGCCCAAGCCACAGTTTGGGAGGATGAGCACACATCCATCTCTTCCACTCACCTGCTTGCGTGCAGTGATCAAAACGCAACCATTCAATTCCGTAACCTGAGTAAACGCTTAAAAAAAAAAAAAAAATTGCTCTCTAAATATCGCGGGGAAGGTATTTTGAGCCTTGGCCACTTCGCTTGGGAAACGGTCTCTTCTGATTCAGCGTGTTCAAATCATCTTAACAGCTCTTAGTGAGCAAAAACCTCCTGTATCCTCAAGGCAAGCATATTTGGGCAAAGCAGCAAGAGAGACTTGAAGAGGTTTGGAGGTTACAGTGGGAAATAGCAGTTATTCCCAATAAGCGGTGTTAAATGAAGTGCTGCTGACAGTAGCCTGAGGCAGGTTCAAGAGTTTTAAGATTTGCAACTAAGAGATTAACCAAAATAGATGTCTTATTACAGGCAAGTTTGTATCTAAATCATTTAAAGTGCCTTTAGATGCTGTAATGTTTTTCCTCCTAAGTGCTCATAGTATATCTGCAGCTTCCTCCTGGTTTTCAGGAACAAGCAATGAAAGGGCCCTTGATCTCGGTGAGTTTAAGACCCCCTGATGAGGGAACGAGGACCCAGTGGATCGGCAGGTTCTTGTTTGATGGGAGGCTGCTTTACCAGTGCTCCTGTGTTACATGGAGGAGAGATCCTGGCCCACATCCTTCCTCCTGTTCCTGGTGGGATGCTCTGCTACGTGGCTGGATAATGGGTACAGTCTGGAGAGGAGGTACCCAGCAGCGGGTTTTGCTAAAGCTCGGGTGTAAAATGCCTCTGAAAGAACAGAACTGCTGGAACAACCCAGTCCTGAATTTGTAAAGGCCATAGGATGTTCAGGAGAGTAAGTGCTGTGTTTAGAGACACAAGAACAGCCATCTTTAGGTGAACACAAAACATCTTTGTCTCCTGGGCGGTGCCATCCATGCCAAGCCCACAGTCTAGCTGTCATCCTGCAGGACTTCTCCTGTGCACCCATCACCCAGTGAACTGTGTTTTGAATGTGGGACATTGACTTCTTTCTGTGCTGAACTGATGCTGGAAGGAAATTCAGTGTAGGGCCGGCAGCACGGGGTTACTGAAACAGAAATGGTCTGCTGTCAGCGTGTCAGTGGCATGAGGCCTTGGCTGCAACCTGGGTGAGGTAAATGTAAGTTTGATGGCTGAGGGACAAGTCCAAGGGAAATTATCTGCACAAGAGGGGTGAGCTCCATATGCTCAAAGAGAAAGGACAAGAGAAGGGCAGAGGTGTTTAGAGGGAGGTGGTCTAAACCTGGGGACCAGTGTGGAGCGCTAACACTGAGCCGGGAAAATGGGCATTTACGGTCTGTCCTTGTGTTTGCTCGAGTCAGGAGCAGCTGATTTCTGGAAACTCTCCAAAGTTGGGATGTCAGTTTGTTTTGGCAATTGCACTTCCCTGTGGAGATGAGCTGGACATCCAGGTTGCTTGCAGGACCAGAGCCCTGGAGAGGGATGGGCTTTTCCCAGTGCGGACTTGGAGCACCAGCAGTTGTGGCTGGGGTGTTGTGCAGGTGGGTCAAAAGGTCTGTGAGAGGAAGATGTGGATCTCCACCAAAGGAATACACCAGCAGAGCTGAAACCAGAGAAATGACTGGAGATCCAAAGAGGTTTCTAACTGAGGGTTCAACATGCTGAAACCATCCTGCAGCAAGCTGGTGAGGGCCTGGCAGGGGCTGGGTGACACCATCCCGTGGGGAGTCACTAAGGCTCGGGTTTACCGGTGGGCAGATGGTGTGAAACACCTGAAATGTCCCGGGGCCTGGGAAACCAGTCCTTCTGTAGGAGGCCAGCTTGAGCCATGTCGGAAATGTGAAATGTTACTTTCTAATTTTCCTTGCTTGATTCCAAGTTCTAAAGGTGAATGACACTTCTGTGTCATGCCGTAAATTTGAGATTGCAAGTTTTCTCCATGTGAACAAGGAAAAGTGTCTCCAAGTGTCTTTGCAATGTTACTTTTTTTTTTAAAAAAAAAAAAAAAAAATTCCTTCTAGGGAATCAGATCTTGATTAGGGGTTGGACTAGATGACCTTTAAAGGTCCCTTCCAACCCGAACTATTCTATGGTGAATTGGTCATGGTGTAGCCTCCCCTGCCCAGCAAGCGTGTAAGATATCATTTCAAAAGCAACACAAAGCAAACAAAAATTAAATTTAATCTTCTGTCTTACATGTTGAGTCATCTGGTGGCAGCAACTTGCTGCGTATGGACAGAGTGAGGTGGCAGAGTGTGGCCCCACATCCCCTCCAGTGCTAATGGTTTCACCAGGGGTTGCGAAGGAACATTGTAAATATCAGGTTTGAGTTACACCAGCTCTGAGCTGAGGAAGGGTTGTCTTCTCTTGTTATTTGATAGGTGAGGGAACTGCACCTCAGAGGCTCTGGGCTGCCGTGAGCAGTTTGTTTTCCCTTTCCATAAAATGGAGAGACATCAGATGTTGTGCTTGTCAGGGCTCTTCCACAGGACTTGTGATAGATATTTGGATCATAGCTGTCCCACAAACCCTCTTTAAGTGTATCGGGAAGCGCCACCTAAGAAAGGACAGAGGAAACCATGCTGCGATGCATAACAAGTGCTCTGCTTTTGCGGAACTCTGCACACTTACCAGCTGAAGGACCAGGTTGCTCCAGGCTCTCGTTTCATTTCCTGCACTGAAAGTGGACTCCAACTGTTAATGACAATACATAGAAACCTAACTTTCCTGAGGTGACTACAAGAAGCCCAAGCTTATTCTATCAAAATATTAGGAAATTAGCTGTAAAATTAATTATTTGGTAATCCCATTTTATTGTTTTGGATTGCTTGGAACAGGGCCAGGTTGGCCGGGGCTCTGAGCAACTTGATCTGGTTGGAGATGTCCCTGCTCCTGGCAGGGGAGTTGGACCACCCAAACCATTCTGTGATTCTGATTTCTGTAGGGAGACAGAGCCTGGCGCTGCCCCGCAGAGACCCTTCGGTGCTGCTGGCATTGCCCGTAGTCTGTGTGTGCTGGAAATACTGAAGCTGTTGCCCGAGGGCAGGCAAGGACGCAAGGGTTGGTTGGGTGAGTCCATTGCAGAAAATGTGTGCCGTAGTGATCTGGGGGAGGGGGGGGTGCTGTGCACATGGAACATTGGGTGCGGTGAGAGCAAAATTGGATGTACAGAGCCATGCTGCCCGTACCATCGTTGGCTTTCTCCAAAGGGACCCTCAAGTATTAAAATCGTGGTCTGCTGAGAGAGGGGCAGCCTGGGGAAAGCCAGCTCTTGGTCTCTCTGAAATGTTTCATGAAGTCTGCGTCTTGCTGGATTTCGGCAAGAGAGACTTAAATTTAACGTGAGTTTTTAAAAGCGGGAAATGTGAAACAGCTGCTACAGTTGTAAGCAAGCCAGAAACAGAGAGGAGGGCAAGGCCTGCCGGTGTTCTGCTTACAGACCTTGGTGAATGGAGACTTTCCTTTCATTTTAATTTTTTTTTTTTTTTCATTTTAATTGCTATCAGGAAGATCTTTGAGACCTTGGAATCCCAAACACAAGTCAGGAGAGCTGGGTGGGTCTGAAAGGTGCCTCTGTGCTGTGAAACCCGGACAGCAGTGTTGAGTCAGGGAAGGGGCAAAGGAAACTGCAGGGCTTTGAGAGGGATGTGGGAGGAGCCGGTAAAAAAGGAGATGGGGAGGCTTCTACACATCCTTGCCCAGACTTATGAGGGCTTAAAAAATCCCCAAAGCCCTACAGCCTGTTGATTTTTGGGGAGGAATGTCGGAAGCACAGCTTGGTGTGGTCTCCAGGCTGGAGTGCCTCGATCTCCCATCTGCTGCCCAGGGCAGCTCGTGGCGCTGGATCACGCTGGGACTGGTGCCGCAGGAGGGCAAGTCACCCGACTGCACTTGGGGTGACATTAACCACTCCTGCAAGGGGTGGCTTTCTCCACTAAGCGCAAAGACAGCCGAGGCTGGCTCATGAAGGCCTCAGCGTCCCACTCGCATGCCCGCAGTAGAGCAGGGACATCCCCTCCTGTAATATCTGCCACAGACCTGACCTGGACAGCCAGCCCCGGAGTGACCTGTCCAGCCCAGGCTCTCCTTTATGGCCGTCGGCATCAAACGCTTTGGGGGAAGATGTAAGAAACCTCTTATCTGCCTGGAGGGGAGACTTGTCCTGGTTAGGATGCAGCAGGTTTTAACCTTTGCATCAGAGGAGTATTCAAATATTTTAACAGCGGATGTTCTCATCCTCAGCACACCAGTGGAGCTGCTTTTGTGGCTCTAATGCTCTCATGACCTCAATGATGTCTTCTGCGAGCGTGTTTCTCAGGTTAATTATGCATTAAGTTTACATAAGGCTTTTCCTTTTTTAATCAGTTCTAAAGCTACTGCTCTCAGACGTACTGGGTGTGCTGGCACTCGGGTGCTCTCGGGGGGTTACAGGAGCACCATACCCATTTTTTCACCCTGCCAGCTCTCCTGCACCTTGGTGTGCCTCCTTTATTTGTCACCTTGATAAATAAACACTCCTGAGGCTTCTGGCTTTATTTTTTCCTGTACAGACTTCTCTGATGTGCACTAGGGTAACACAACGCCATAAAGGAAGGTGTTGAGATTGAGATGTTGTAGTCAGCTCACTTTCCTTCTTTTTTGGACTGGAGAAAAGCTTGCTTTCTTTCTCTCTCCTGGAGAAGAGTGCTGGGAGGTTTTTTCTTAAACAGACTCAATCTTTCCCATGTGGCCTTCGTGAGTGTAAGAAAGCAGGTAGAAAGCATGCCTTGCTTTGGACGGTGTTTCTCTTTTGAAGAGCTCTTTCTTCTCTTTCTCTTTGCTTTCCTCTGGGTTTCCTCTTTGATTTCTCAGCAATCTCTTTTGAACTGGATGAGCTTTCCTTCTCTGATGTCTAAGGCCTTGAAAGGAAGGGCTATGGTAAGATTGCATAGAAGCAAGTTGGATACCGTGGCTCTTTGTTTGAGGCAAGCACTTCTGTTTGCAAAGTAACTTGGCAGTCTTGTGTATTTTGGGTTTAGGCATCCTGGGGTATCAGCCAAAGCAAACAGATATTAATTGGTTGGAGGACTGGAACTGTAATGAGGACAGTCACTCACACAGGTTGGCATTTTTATTTTAAATGCAAGTAATTAAAGAAAAAAGTGTGTTGAAAAAGCCGATGTTAAAAGATGTTATATAAATCACACGCCCTGCGTGAGGGTTAGAGGAAGCTGAGAGAAGGAATAACAGCCGGGCTGTGGGTGCAGCGGCTGCTGTGGTGCCTGGCTGTGGTGCCTGGTGGGGGGGGGGTTATTCCCACGGCAGGGAAGAAGGAGTAAAGAAGTGTGGTTTTAAAATCGGGACAGAGGAGGACAGTGAGTTGGAAGAGCTTTGCCAACATATTAAGAAATGCACAGGGGAGTTGTGTCTTTGGAGGATCCCAAAACGCTGGTTCGACAGGCGGTGATTAGGCCTTGGGTCTGCAGCATAGCCTCTGGGTTGGAGAAAGAGCGCCAGGTCCCGAGCGTGCAGCTGCTGTTTGAAGGGGGCCCTGTAAAACTTCCCGCACCATGACCCTGCGGAGCTGCTTCAGGAGGAGATTTGTGTTGGGGAGAAGCTCTGAATGAGGCCTGTGTGGGGAGGTTAAATGCCAGCATGGCATACCCTGGGAGGAAGGAATGCTTGGAGACCAAGGGACAAAACCAGGGATAAATCTACGGAGTAGCCTGAAGCAGAGCCATACCTTTGGGTTGTGGGCCCATGAGTGTGTCTTCCTCCTCCCAGGAGGAAGAAAACAGGCAGGTCCTGGATCTGAGATATCAGGCAAGGGTAGGGCAGAGATGCCCAGAATGCCTCTGGAGCAGGGAGTGATGTCACCTGTCCTGTCAGCCCAGAGAAGTCCCAACAGGGTCTGTGGTTGAATTTCTCTGACACTGCTGGTGGTGAAGCAAAGCCATGGTTGTCTCGGGGTGGCTGTCTCCAGCCTCAAGAAAGAAAACCAACCCTGGAGATCGCAGCCTGCCTGCAGGAGAGTGGCTCAGGAAAAGCTGCAATGCTGAGCTCTTCCCGTTGCAGGTGGGCTCCACAGCTCACCTGCTCCTGGCACCCCTGCTGTGGCTGGCCAAGCTGGGCTTGGCAAAACGGGTGGTGTGGTCAGGGTCTGGCCGATCTGGGCTGCTCTGTACCCACCCAAAATTCATCTCAGAGCAGGCTGACCTACCCCAGGGGTCTGCAAGCTGGGGACTGCAGCTTTTGTCTGCTGTGCCAGCCCTGTGGGGAGGTAGGATGTGCCAGACAGTGCTGGGTACCAGTCATTTATGGGCTTTTAACCATTTGTTCCCCTTCTTCAAGACCCAGCTGTCTGTAATGATGGCCAAGTCCTTCCTCTTCTCTGGGTGGTGTGTGGTGAAGGAGACTGTGGGTGGGGAATGCAAATCAACGCTAAACAATGTGCTCTGCCATTTTATTTTTTTTTTTTTGTTTAAGAAGCTTAATATCTTAGCTAATAATGTGTGTAAACAATCTCGATATGCAAACCAAAAAGTAGCATCCCCCTGGTGCCAGCTGCTCTGAGCTTCCCCATTAACCTCTCCAGAGCAAGAAACCTTCCCGAACAGCCATTTCGGAGTGTGCAGAATCAATTTCATATTCAGCCTCTGCAGTGAAGAAGATGGCGGCGCGGAGCAGCTGCGGGCGCCTCTTCTGCTCCCTTGTCCTTTATTTTTTTTTTTTTTTTTTTTGAGATTCTTT
>WHYT01017343.1:2885-36883 GCA_009806455.1 Tetrax tetrax
TTTTTTTTTTTTTTTTTTCCTCTCAGGGCCACCATCACAGTGTGACCTGTACAAGGAAAGCTCCTCTCCTGAATATGTATTTTTTAATTGCCTGTTTATTTCACAGTGTCTGCAGCTTAGAGTGGTTTCAGTGACAATCCTAGCTGCTCAGCAGTTTTGAAAATCAGCCCAGTGGCTTTTCTCCCATTTTTATATCTATACAAATAAAAATTAAGTATTTTGGTATGACTAACAACATGGTAATAAGAATAAAAGCTTTATTGATCATTGTAAGAGCATTAAAAAGGCTTTGCAGAGTCACTAAGTTCAGTTATAATGTTCAAAGCTAAACAACAATGAAGGTCTTTGGACTAAACATTAAGAGCTTTACCGAAATACAGAACTATTTGGATAGTTAGCTACATCTGATCACGAACAACAGAGGACAATAGTAGGCAGAGATATCAAAGTGATGAGAATATATTTAATATTACATAAAAACTACTGCACCTAGCCATAATAGTGCTGAAAATCAATTTGTTTAGAAAATAATATAGTGGGCTGATTATGCATCCCTTGGTACTATTAACAATGTTTTAGATGAAATATTAGTTCATTTGCTTATAGACTGTTTTAAGGGCAAAACTTTCTGTTGGAAAAATAAATATGCAAAAATACATTGCCCAGTAGGCAGTAATCAGTACAATAAATTCTCTATTTCTAACCTTCCTCTTCATATGTAAATCTTTGTTTCATGATATTTACTACAAAAGGTATGAGAAGAATATTTATCCATTCCTACCAATGCAATTAAAACATAGCATTATTTGTAGAATAAACCCCACAGTATATATTTATCAGATACATAAACTCCAAGGCAAGCAAATAACTTCTTACTAATCTGCTTGGTTTTTTACACAAGTGACAACAAGATTTCATCAGGGATGGTCCAGGTGAAATATCCTTTGAACATGTCACAAAAACAAAAACTTTGCTAGAAGAAACTACAGCTGAAATAGTCGCAGAAGATAGAAGGTGAGACAGAATTCAAAGAGACAGGGACATAAATGACTTCATGAGACAAGAATAGAAACAAAAATTCCCCCACTGTTCCCTACAAAGTGTTGTCCATTAAATTGCATTAGTATAATTGCACAAGAGTCAGGTCTTGAACTTCGTGTTATTTCAGATCTGTGTCCAGTATAACAGACACAGCCTTTTTCAAAGTAGATGAAGTCAAAATGTAATTTGTCTGGGCTTTTTATAGAATAAGAGGTAGTTGCTTAAAAAGAAAAAATCAGTGCAGTTCAGTAAGTAACAGGAGATAGTTTTGCCAATCTGATAGAATATACTCATATTTTGCAACCAGGAGAGTTTTCCTAGTAATAATAAAGATGTGAGCTTGAGTTTAAGTAGCTTTTCTGAGGTGTATTCAAGGTACGGTACAGTTGTCATGTAGCAAGCCCTTAACACACTTGGAGATCTCAAGATGAAATTTCAACATGCAGAGGTTTGTTTGAGGACATTGGGAACAATTTGATCTACCATTTCAAATTTAATTTAAAGAAGAGGTTTTTTACGCTTATGCTGTGTCCCTGCCACAGTTGCATGCTGAGAGTATTGCACATCACATTAGATTAAGGTCAGTTAGCAGGTTTGTTTTTTTTTTTTCCTATCTCTGTCTCTTACTCTCTCTTTATTTAAAATGAGGCACCATTGCAATCGTGTGATTAAAATCCTGTGTCTTGAAGCATATCAGATGAGAGACCTTGGCTGGCCTCCAGCAGTCATTAAGGATATGATTTTTGGCCTAAAGAATCATGACAAATCAGAACTTCACTGACCCTTTAATCAGAACTGATTAAGAAATGGTGGCTTGCTCTCTGTTTGGTACTCCATGTGGAGCTTATAATAAGGAGATATTGCCCTGTCAGCAGCCTGAGGAAAATTCAACCTTTTAAAGACTTTGTGGACAAGATCATTTGAACTGATGGGAGATTTTGTGTATTTTATCTTTCAGTTAAACAATTTGAGAGGAGACTGACTTTTATAAAGTCCCTAGAATCCTGTTGATGGAAAGGTGACTATTTCCAAGATGTCTTTAGGACATAAGGACCTGGGATGTTGTAAAATTCTTGAGATATTTGATGTTGCTTGCACAACTCTATCTAAAGTACTGCACAGGCAGAAGAGGAGAGCAACAGATTTGAATTCACTGTTCTGAAAGTAGTTTGAGGGGGAGATGCAAAGAATGGAAAATATGGACAAACAAGTTATGATAAAGAAATAGCCAATTCATCAGTTCATATTGCACATGCCTTCATATGTCTGCTGCCTCTTGGATGAAAACCTTCTAAGATCTCAGCCAGAGAGCCCCTTCGTCTAATTGGTGGGCAGATTTATGGAGATGCTTGATAGTTCAGCCAAGAAGTCAGTTATCATGTACCATAGAGCTCACAGGAAGACTTTTAAATCACATGGAGTGGTAATGGTTCCACTGAAACAGGAAAATCACTCCCCATCTTTTCAGCTTCATAGCAGAAGCTATATCTTCTAGCTATTGAAGAGCTCTGAGAATCTTCCTCTGGTTCCTAACTGGAAAAGGAACACAGAAGTTTGAACACTTATCCCTCTGAAAACCATTTTACCTACTTCTTTCTAACTTTGTTTTGGACTCTGGGAAAGCAGATTGTGAGCAAGGGACAGCTTTGTCCATGTTAGTGTGTGTGTACATGTTTGCATGACTGTATGTATGCATATCAGTGATTGAAGTTTGGCCCTGGTCTGTAAAATATTACAGCCCAGAATATCAGGTGTGAAAGTGATGGGGTTTTCTATTCCTGTGGTCAAATCAGTGAACGTCATTAGCCAAATGAGCTGAGTAGAAAGTTTCCCATGAGCTTTATCTGGGGTAGGGCAATAGGTAATCTGATGGTGTGTCAAAAGAAGCAAAGAAAGATGCACTTTTAATAGACTTTATGATCTTCTATTGGAGGACAATTTTCATGATATACATACTCTAGGGCTATCTCATCTTGCTTTAAATGTCATACAGGCTTGGGTACGTATTATTATGCTTAATAATGTGTATTATAGCTAGTGATGCTAATAGCCTTAATGGACTGGGCAATGTTTCTACAGATTAGTGGGTCTACAGAGTAAATGACAACATTTGAAGAATTACAAGAGGATCTGAACACCTTATGCAGATAATGGTTGGCGCTTGCATGAATGGTCAGTGTACATATAAAATAATTTTAAAGTCCACAATAAGAGTCAGGGTAGAAGATGATAACCAACTGTGGATTGCACATTGTATAAAGAAGCTATTCTAGAAGTAAAAAGAAAAACTCAGCATGTATTCTTTATTTTTCACTGATAGACAGCTATGACCTTTGTCACCCCTGTGTGATTGCCTCCTTATAATGTTGAGTTTGCTATATGCTGTGCAGTCCTGAACAGAGAAACAGAGATGGCAAATTGAGTTATATGTCAGGACAAGGCTGAGTGTGTTACACCATTAGAAGAAGGGTTCAAAATAAGCTCTAGAAAACCAGCAATGACCAGTGAGTAAGCAACTGTTCCTTGGATTTCCAATGGTGAGCTGAGACTCACTGGTGTTTCTAGGGAATCAGTGGTCTTCAGAGAGTTGAGAATAGTTAATATAGTAGTGCAGTAGGAAGACAGACTCTGGAAAGTGCCAAAGTACACAAACTTTTGGCCAGTTAAACCAAGAAAGCAAATGTACTAATGTCTGTCTTGTCTTTCTGAAAATGTCGGCTATAAGCTGAAAACTAATACAAGTAGCACCAGTGACAAATTCTACAAGTTATTTGGATAATGTTATGGATTAATCACGTACATTGGATGTTTTAAAATAATCTGGTCTCTTGAGCTTTAATGTAGACTAGTTCAGGAGAAATATGTGGTTTAACTCCATGTCAACATGGACGTATCAGGAACAAGTCATGTCAGTTAAACTGTGTTCCGTAACAGGCCTTGTGGACAAAGGAAAGTGGTAAATGTCACATGTCTGCAGTAAGGTTTCTGAGTGCCATTACCCAGAGAAGGGAATTTAAAAGCAGCATAGAAACTCTTTTACCTTTCTACTGTCCCATATTTTCCTGGGAATATCCTATGACCTTCATGTACCTTTGTGGGAAATCAATCTTAGTGATCAGTTAGCTCCAATAAGAAGGAAGAATGACCAAAAAGTCTGGGTAATGGCAGGAGGAATATTTATAAGGCTTAGTGCTGACATCAGGATGTTTCCAACAGCTTCAGCTTTTCTCCAGCATTACTTTTGCTATGACTTGATAAAATACATTATGCTGAAGGGGACTTAACCAGCAAATCTGCTTATGACAGAAGTAAAGCTTAACTAATAAAAAAGTAAATAACAGAAATGCCTTTGTGTATAAAAGCTGGAAATTAACTGCATGAAATAATTCCAATCACATGCAGAATGCAGACCATCTGTAATGGTATTCGTTCTTTTTCTTAAATGTTATTGGGAATAAAGACAAGTATCATAACGTCTTTTAAAGTTCTTAAAAATAATCTCCAGGTAAGTGTTGAGTGTTTCTTTATTTACAGCTGATTTTACTCCAGTGTAATTCCATTGAGTTCATATGAATTCGTGCTGATGGGACCCAATGTATTTTTCACCTTTATTGGGGTAGATATTTTCACAGATGTTCTCTTCCTTCTGCATGGAGGAGACCACTGTAATTCATCCTACTTTAACACCAAACGAGGGTATTTTAGCTGCAAACAAATATTACTTGAGCTTATTGGTCTGAAGATTAATGGATGAATAGATTTCATAAATTCTAGAGGCTGGATGAAATACATTCTGATACATCTTCATCAGAAAGAATTTGTTTACTGGAAGAATGATGGTCTTAATGTACGCCAAAAGTATGCCACTGTATGCTCTTGGTGTTCTCAGATAATTTTCGGTGTCTCGGGGCTTGTAGTAGTTACCTAAGCCTTGTCATGGCTTCAATACATTTTAATAAAAAGTGCAAATTATTCACATAGGGCAGCGTAAAAGGAGTGATAGCACAAAGCCCACTAAAAGTGAGATAATTACACATCTCTCGGCTTCTTTTGTGTGTTTGTTTTTCAGTCTCTCATAGTTGGTGTTTTTTTGTTGTTGTTTTTTTACATAAGCAAGCCTCAAGTAGCCATGGATGAAGACTACCTTTTTTTTTTTGCTTTCATGTGCAGTTTTATGTGTATTTTGTTTAATAATAGACTCACAGTGTAAAGATTTGTGACTACTTCGACAGCAGCAATTTTCTGTTTTTTATTCTATTATCTCTACAGCATTTTCAGGCACATTTCAGGTTGACAAAATGGTATTCAGCTGACCATCACATATTTATCTTCAGTTGTAGTTGCAGAGCTTTCTGACTCTTAAGCAAATTCAGGAAATTATTCTATGCTATGACAGGGAGCGTGTTCTAACTAACATATTTTGAATCTCATAGCTTTGGTGGCATTAGAGTAGAGGATGGTATGTAAGTGTGACTTAATTTCTTTCTAGTGATAAACATTAATTTTGATTCTAAAAATTGGACAGAGAATGTTCATTCATTTCTTCCTGCAGACATTCCATCTGAAAAGACTATGCACTCTATTGAGTTCAAGATAAAAATTATAAAAGATAGGAAAAAAGAAAAAGTTTTTTTAGAACTTGAAGAATGGTGTACTCCTAAAATTGTAGAAACTATGCAAAAACCTTCCCAGACACGTAAGAAGCAGAAGTATTTATCAGAACCCAGGAAAATCTAGTAATTTTTCAGTGATTAAACAAGGTATCAAAAAGCTTGAGGCTACAGATGAGTCATTGAATGAATTTGTTGTATTGATGTTCATTATACAAAGCAGTTGTTAAAAGGAGCCACTATTTAAAGGAAAATACTTTGGAGGACATTTTAACAAATAGTTTATAATCTGAAAAGGTGTTACAGTAGTTGAACATTAACAATTTTAAAGATAAGGTTCTTTTCACCTATGTGATTTCTGAACTGAACTGTGATTTGTAAGCTCTTACTAAAATGGCCTAATAGTAAGGGGGAATTGAAAGTAGTGTCTAAATTTTAAAAATTACTCCAGCTAATTACCAACCAATCAATGTGACTCTTATTCTGTGTTAAGTGGTAGAAACTATAGCAAATAATAAAATTATTAAATATGTGGATTAACATGACTTACTGGGAAACAGTCAAAGCAATTTTTTATCGAGGAAGCTTCTTCCTTTAAAAGTTCAAAACTTACCGAAGTTTTTCAAAGAGAGAAAACAAATGAATAAGTAATATATGTAAGGTGTGCAAAGGGTTTTAATGAAACCAATCCGTTGTGAAATAAAACAGATTAATAAGGAATTACCTTAAAACCTGGTTAAAATACAAAGAAGGATTGATGCACAAAAATATGTTTCCACACTGAGTAGGTGATCTCATGAGTTGCCTCAATGATCCATACTAAAACCTGAGTTTGTCATTTTCTTAGATTATATGGCAAAGAGATGAACAAAGAGCAAAAGTGGCATAAATTTATTCATGACAATCCATTTTAATGAAAAGGTGACAAGGAAGATTGCAGATAGATCTCATTTATGGACCAGACAACAAAAAAGTAGTGATGGGATTTAGTGCGGATAAATACAAAAGCCTACACCCACAAAGTGGATTACTGTAGCTACACATATACACATACATAAATGGGCTGTGAATGTCCTTTTACAGTTCAGAAAGGAGGTTCTGAAATTGTTATGACTATTTTTCTGAAAACATCAGCTTGTTGAGTTAGGAAATGAAAACATAAAATACAGTTACTATATTGTATAATTATACCTTGTGACCATTATTTGAAAACTGAGGCTGTATCTACATAAGCATTTTAGTTTCTACCAGCAGTGCACTTCTGATCCTCCTGATCACACCCACTTACTGTACTTTGTTTTATCCCACAGAGCAGTTTCAGAGCACAGAAAATTACTTCCTATTGGATGAAATGAAGCCATTTAGCATCCAGCTGCTAATGAGTGTTAGGCTACAGGACAAGAACCTAGTCTGCAGTAACTCCCACCTCTTCCCACGTATGTATAAATGCATTCTGGTTCCTCAGTTGCTCTTAACTTCTGCTACTATAGAACTGCACCACTGGCAAGTGTAGACATAGCATTTGTCATGCTGTCTCTGAGAGGATAATACAAACCCAGACTTTGTATAGAAAAAGATTGTCCAGAGGAGCAAGACAGGAAAAGGGTAGCAGCTTCTGTAAGAAGGTAGTGAAGAACTCCTACATTGTAGAAAGGAATGTGGAAGACATGAAGAAGAAAGAGTACTCGTTAGATCTGAAAAGCTGGAAGACACTCAAAAGGCAGCCAATCAGCCACCTAGAAAAATATAGTTAAAACCAGTGACTAATATTGGTAATATTTAGAGAAACCTCTCAGTCTTTGAGAACATAATAATAAGTAGATTTCAAGACACTTTGGAAAGAAGGATCCTGTCTTTTTCTCTATTTTCAGCAAGGAAAATTGAAACATGAAAGGGAAAGGTGCTTGACCAAGGTCATGCAGGAGGAAAATGGCTACAATGCGAAATACATGTTTCCTAAACTTCATCTCCCTGCTTGCCCTTACACTAATGGAAGTCAAGCTTTGCCTGAAAACAGTGGTGGAAGAATCAGGCTCTCCGTTTCCTTCTAGTAAAGGTGTCCAAGATATATGTGACTGAGGGCCTAATAATTGCATGGTTAATACTGAAATATTTTTGACAAAGTAGAAGACAGGAAAAAGCTTTTATTACTTCAATTAGAAAAATAGGCCATGTATGATGAATTCAGGCAGGAAAACTGTTCCAGTAGAGTCAGTTTAGGTTCAGAGAAGGGTGAATTGGAACTCTTTCTGAGGGCTACTCCTGAGAAGAGACGAAATAAATAACAGAGCGTAAAAACTGTGCAGATGGTGAAGGACTGTTATTTATTAGCTACTTAAATTGTCTGAGCTTCTTGCCAATCTCCTATTGGGAAGGGGAAGGTAGGGCTCTTTTAATGGGGTGAGTAATGATTTAACAATTATCCCGAGAATATTAAGCTGTGAGGCAGTAGAGCTGATGAGTATTGAGGAGTATGATAAGTGTCTTCCATTCCTAACTGAGGGAAATCTTTTCTGACACTAGAAAGTCCTTTGATCTAGCAGATAATGGTAAAGTAACTGAAAGCTGGAGATTAAAAAAACAATATCAAATAAGATCAAATGAAATGGACTACTTTTTTTTTTCCTCATGACAGTCCAAGTACCGTATCACTCGAGTAGAGGTAAGTCTCAGAGGAGTATAAAAGGATGCAAGTTATCATAAGCCTTTCTAAAAACTGTGGCCTAATTCGGTTGCAAATTGATGGGCTTTATGCAGGACAAGTTTTTACTGTGGCCTGAGTTTATTTTACTGGAGTCGTGCATGAGTTCATGACTTTTCTTGTGTATACCTCCGTGAAGCATATGCATTTTTCAGGGGTGGAAATAGATAAAAAGAAGCATACTGAAGACCTATTTTCTGCACCATATTTTCCCACACAATTTCTGTGTACATCTAGACACTTCACGTAACATTTTTCTTCTCACATCTTTTATTGAGCTACTGGTCTGTTTGGATTACAAGCAGCTCAGATGTCTAGCCTGAGCATGTTCTAACTGACAGATATTGAGTAATTTGAATTCTTCTGGCCTCCCTTGGGTGTAGCCAGCCAGAAGTCCTCTCAGGGGCACCTGACACTAACATCCAGAGTTTCCACACTGGAGCTGGATCATGTCTGAGCAGCAGGAGAATGTGCAGAGTGGTCAGATCTGTCTGTCCCATCAAAGCAATCTGTCCTTCAGTTCTGTAGGTGTTTGTTCTGGTTCCAGGTAGGCTAGAGTTAATTTTCCTCTGGGCTGGGAGAGGAACTAGAGGTGGTGGCACTTGTGGCTGGGGGACACAGCTGGGATAGGTTACTAATTAGTGAACAGCTGGGACAGTTTGCCCAAATTGGCCAAAGGGCTGTTTCACACCATGTGACATCATGTTCAGTATATAAGTGAGGATGGGGGTGAGCTGAGGTTTCTGCTACTGGAGAGGAAGTTGGGCATCAAGATCCACTGTGAGTTATTGTACTGAAAATTATGTCCTTAAGTATTTTCTGTTATTGTTTTTGTTTGTTTATTTTCCATCTCTGTTTTCTTTTCTTCTGTTGTTCTCTTAAACATTTTTTTTAATCTCAGCCCATGAGTTTTTCCTTCTTTTCTTTACCGCTTCTCCTCTCTGTCCCACTGGAGGGTGGGGGAGTGAGTGAGATACTGCATAGCTTGGTCCTGAGCAGGGCTGAACTGTGATGGTGTTGAAAGAATGCTCTGCATAGATAAGTTTTTTATTTTAAAATAATGCTAAACTGATGACAGTCCATCTGGGGACAGCTGCTGTACTCTAGCACATATCAGTCATCACTGTACTGTGTAAGTAGTTCCATTAAAATATGTGGAAATATTCTAGAAAAAGCTTTTCCACATAATACCAGCTTTATCTTGCCCTATTTTTTCCCCTTTGGCAGTTTTTAAACTGTACAACAGTTATATAACAAACATGTTCAACATGAGGTTCTAAAAACTGAGAATTAGACCCATATTTGAAAAGGGAGATCAGTGTTTAAGTTGTGTTTTAATTCTGAAACCTTTCCTCTTTAGTTAAAACTTCTAGTTTTTCTTAAACACTCTAACACCTAGACTTTGGCAAAGACATTTGAAACTGACAAGACTACATGCATTAAAAGTATTTAAACTAATTTAAAATATGAAAGCACAAAAGGTTTCCAAGCATCCACCTATAATCCTTTATGAGTGAATCACTGAAATGAAAAAAAAAAAAACAGAAGCTTACAGACTTGTCACAGCATTCCAGGAGGTGAAGTTTTAAGGAAAGTGAATTTTTGAAAGAGTCATTGTGAAAAACCTGGATTTGGTGATGTTGGCTGATTAAACAAGTAAATAGAACATAATTATTTTCGGAGTAGTTAAAGGCTAGGTTTCCAGTCTGTCTTCAGGGGATGTTTTGTTTTGGTTTTTTTTTTTTTAAAACGCTGTCTTCACTCATTCTGCTTTTTCCTTCTGAGTGAGACACCTAATTAAATCTATGTTTAACAAGTAGATATTTTGTTCCCCATCTAGGCACCCTGTAATTTTGCCATTAACGGCATGAACAACATGCAAAGTAGTTCCTTTCTACCCACTTTGTTGTTACTCCACCTGTCTCTGTTTTAGCTGTGGATACTGCTGGAAAATCGTCTATTTCTCAGCCTCTTGCACTCTTCTCAGCCCAGGAGCTGAGGTTTGAACGCCCCTTGCTAACCCAGCCTGGAAACTCTCTGTTTTCCCTGAGTCTGCCAGGCAACCAGGATAAGAGTTTGTCATGCTCCATCCCTCATTAGTAAACAGCTATTTAACTGCCTCAAGTTTTCACACTAATCACTGTGGCTGTCCTTTAAAGACTCCTGTAATGTTGTTTCAGTTTGTCGGCTTTCAGATGGTCACGCGTTAAGGACAGCTGGCTGGCAATCCATCACATTGCTTTATGCACCACAGCACAGTTTGACTGACACGAGCTGACATGATCCTACACTTGGTAGCACAACATGACAGCTTAAAATATGGGAGTGGGTCATACCAGCCCTCTTAACACTCCTTACTCATTTCAGACCCAAATTCACCTCTTTTCCTCTATAAATAAAAACACCTCTGCTTCAAAAAAAAAAAAAAAGAAAAAGAAACAACAAACCAGAAACTCTTGATGCATTACAGCAATTTCTTGGCTTCAGCAATGGAGAATTCTGAATCAAGCTATCTACAGGAAAATTTGGAAAATTCATCCTTTTTAAAAAAAAAAAGTTACTTTTATTAGAGCTGTGGATGGCTAACAGCTTACAGGGATACAACAGAAGGGAATGCTCTGAAGACAAAACAGATGAATGAACCCTGGCTTAACTTTCTGTCCTACTGCAGTCTCTGCAGTATGATCCAAGGGTGGGCACTTAGGCTAGATTTTTTTAAAGGCACTTGGACACCAAGCCCTCTTTTGAATAAATAAATGCTTAATCCTTAATATCACTAAATAATTTTAGTTTCTGAATAAGTTTAGTTTCTCTTTGTCTAATTTTCTTTTTGGGAAATTCACTAGCTTCTCCTCACTGTGTAGAAAAAATTAAGAGGTTTGGAATTATTACAAGCATAACTGAAGAAGATGGATAGAAAGTATCACTCTTATTTTTCCCTATTCCAGACTTATAACGTACTGGGAACCTTCTGGTTAAAAGCCTTCAAAGCTTCTGTATTTTTCTGAGTATATCATTTTGATATTCTGATACTATTGTTTTGGCATCTGGCATGTACTCTTCTGGTGGAGATGCCTTTACTCACAGTGTATCATGTAGCTACAAGCCATCTGTGTTTTAACTTCTTTTCAGGCATGGTCTGTTCATTGAAACTTGAATTGCAAGGCTGTCTGCAGTGCAGAAGAAACAGCTTTTTTTTTTTTTTTTAATGACAGTCTAGTAGTGTTATACACACATAGGAAAATCTCATTCTCTTACAGATAGCCTTTCTACTCCTCCAGTTTTGGCCATCATAAGCTTCAGTTTTTAAGTACCATCCTCTTTTCAAAGCTAAAAAAGGTTATTCAATCCTTCCTATCTCTAATCCCCACCCCCCTCAGATTTCCCTGATTTTTGCAATTTCCCATAGTCACGGAGATTTAATAAAAGAAAAAGATTTCCCTGTTGGCAGTTGTAACAAATGTTCATCCATTACTTTCATGCATAATTAAGTTATTTTCTTAATTGTATCTAATTAATTTTTAAATTCTTTTAAGCTCAAATTAAGACACTTGCAATAAGAGAGGTTTCTCACAGTTATGAAGGAATGAAGCCACATTTCTTGTGTTTCATACTGACACTAAAAGGGACAGTTCAGAAGGCTATACCTAAAACAAAGGTGAAGCCATAAGGAAAATACCAATTGGTATTCAAAGCTTGCTCACAGATGAAGTCTTACCACTTCTAAAATTTATGCATAAATAGATAGAAACCTTGATGGAGCTACTGATAAGAGGAGCACAAATCATACTTAGTAATTGAATGTATCTTTCATGCATCTGAAATTTGGGGTCACATCTGCCTGCCTTGCTACATCTGGCAGAGTGAAATAATTAGGTTCTCTCATAAAAGATGAGATTTACAAAAAAAGACATTATTATCCCTTCAAGAAATTTAAGATCCGTTTTTAATTGATATAAATAAAAACAGCTCTGCAGAAGCCAGTTGAATCCTGCTGATACATGCCTGCAGGGAATCTCTCCTTGCATTCCCAGGTTAGGTTTGACAAGAACTGCATGACCCTCTGGTTTTTTGCTTTGACAATTTCCAGAACAGCAGTTATAATTTTGGTGGGAAGGTTTCTTCAGTTTGTTTTAATTTCAATTGTTTTAAAATAAAAATATAGTTAAAACAGAAAGAAAATTCAAACCACATTTATTTACTTAGATAATGAATTGTTTTTCTAGAAACATCAGAATGATTTAGTTTTGTCTAAAACATTTCCCAACAATTACTACTGTCTTATTTTGTTCAAAGGCACAAGACTCCTGTCTACATGTAATATATTTATAAAAGGAGAGAGTGTATGCTTTCAACTCATAGGGAGGAAGCAGAATTTCTTCACTCTGGGTAAATCAAATATTAAAAGAAGCAGCAATTGATGTATCTTTTTATAGGCTTTTGCAGAGCTGCATTTCGTATTGAAAACGAAGTTAAATGCAGTATAGCTGCTGTTTGTCCCTTACCTTTCAGCACCCTCTGGGATTTTGTGAGATGACTTGATGCTCTGTGCAGAAAGCAGCTACAACAGATTGAATAAGGGAAGGATTTTGCCCTCATTAATCTCTTTTTTTAAGAATGGTGTCCGTCATGGAGGATGAGTGTATACTAATGTAGGGGAGGAGGTCAAGAAAAGGTTTCTGTTTGCTTTAGTTGAATCAAACCCAGAAATACTTTTGTACAAATCTGTTGCACCAAATCTAGCCCTATAATGCTAGGATTGATCAGGGAAAAGAAAAAAATCCTGATGGGAGTTGAGTTTGTTATCATATGGGAGGAAGTGCCTTCTTGACCCAAGGTTTATGTCCTGAAGAATAAAACCTAATAGAAGCTGTCAGTTTTATCTTAAGCTACAGAGCTATAAGGATTATTTCAGCTGAGGATCTTAATATTGGTCTCTGCCTTTGCACAAGAAATGACACTTATGTAAGGAGACAGCAAGAGTTTTAGGAATTAAAATGAACTTAAACAGCAGACTCTGTAGGGTACTGACGTGCTTTCTGTCTGGATTCATGCAGATGCTGCTAAATTTTCCATTGCTTCTTTGACTTTTGCCAAAAAATAAGCAGAAGGTCAAAGGCCTGATTTGAACGCAGTGGTTGGGTTGTCTGCTGCAGTCCCTGGTGGAAGAGGACAATTGTGGCTTCTGAGTAAAATTCCCTGTTCCCATTAGGAGAACTGTCACTCTGCATCCCCAATGCCCTTACTCCCCCTGAGGTAGCCATTCTTTTCCAAGGCTCTGGAGCAGACAAAGGAAGCGACAGGGCTGTGGCAATTTCCATCTTGGAGCTCTTGTTCTTGTGTGCAGCCATAAGCTGATCTCCAGGGATCCATAGCAGATCCACGTCCTCTCTCTGTTGGTGTGAGTAGAGCTGTAATTTGGGTCAGTTTTCCTCCCTCTGCCAAACTGGAACTGACTGGTGGGTTTGTGACTTAAGGGTGAGATAGCTGGATGGGCACAGCTGCAAGGTTTTTTTTTTCCTGGGAGAAGGAGTGGATGAAACAAAAAACCAAAAAACAATGAAGACAGAAACTTACAAGCTTCCTGTTCGTCTCAGTGCAATGAAATGTCTTTGTGCCATTATACATAAAGAGTATCTGGATATAGATACAGGCATGACAGAGGTTAGGCAAAGGAAGCCCTGTCTGCCACTCATGTCCAAGTACAGCAAATGTCACCCACGGACTTTCTCCTGCAGTGAATGAAAAGGATGAGGATGGGGGAAGCAGGGATCTAATTTACCTAAGAATTATGTTGCTTAATGCTGTTACTCTACTGTGGTTGTTCAAGTCACCTGTGAGCGATTCCTCCATTTTCCTTCTGTGATGATTTTCCGGGGACAGAGCCCCATTACTTGCCAGATACTTGTGGGACTGAGGGTATCTCATTTTTGAAGAAATGTTGTTCTATCCTTGGTTCAAAATTATTCAGATGGAAGGGAGAATGGAGACATAAAGAATTCAGGGGCTTTCAAACCTGCAAAGGACATGGGGAGTAATAGGTCACCACACGGTCCCAAACAAAGAGTCAGAGGAATTGTTTTCCCCAGAAAACAGAGTCCTTTTTCTTAACTGAAACTTGGGTGTGAAATCAGGAGATGCGCATAGCATGCAGCTAGCAACACTGGAAAGCATCCAAAAAGCTGGGTGGCAAGGAGGGGCACTTCAGATGAGTTGCAGAGTCAGGATACAAGCTGGCCAGGATTTTTTTCTCCTTGACTGATTCCTGAAAGGGCCTTTGTGGAAGTGTACTGAAGAGACATCTCTTGGAAAAGAGAACCATACATTATGTTTCCTGTGCTTCAAAAATAAAAAAGGCTTCTTTTTTTTTTTTTTCCTCACAGGAAAAGGTGCACAGAGGTGGTTTGAAAAGTGCTTGCTATTTACCTGCCTTCAGCAAGGTCTCTGGAAAAGGAAAGCCATACACTACCTTGTTGGGAGAAACTAAATCTAGGAGACAACAAAAATAGAAGGCAACTAAGGTCAAGTTGACTGTATGGGAACAATAAACCAATGTATTGCCCTTTTAAATAAAACAAAACCAATGCCTTCCACAATTTGCTGTGTGTGAAAAAATAAGGGCTGCAACTATTGGCAGCACAGAGTAGATGAGATTTATTGATCCATAAAGTTAGTACCTTGGAAAATGGGGGTCAGAGCCTGAAGACTGGCACTATGCCTTTACTTCAGCATGGCTCAGGAAGAACCAACCAGAAGAGGGAAAACTGCAACAAACTGCAGGTGGAGATTGATGGGGCAAAGCAAACTTGGGAGGACGTTTCCCTGTAGCTCACTACTGGAGACCTAGGCAATGGCTCTTAGTTGCAGAAAAGATTTTGGGGTAGTCTGAAAATTGTCCTGAATATAAGATAAATAGGGGAAATTATGGACTAATTAAGCAGCTCTCAATCTTTCACGTATTCTTATATATTTTCTACTGAAAACTAGGAAACGGGAGAGATTTTTGGGGGAAAATGGCTGAAAGGCCTAAGAAAAGAAATAAGAAAGAAAAAGAAAAAAAGATGTCAATCATAGATATCTTTAGGCAATTCTACGTACCTGCAACAAAATACTTTCCTAATCACATTCACTGCTGCTTGCTTGACTAGATGAAACTTTTTTATCAATCCAAACCACCAGCTTTAACAACTTTTTCAGTTTGCTATGACTGTGTAAGTTCTTTCTTATATATTTTTAGCAGCCTTAGAGCTACTTGTCTTTCCATAACCAGGCTTTTCAAAAGAAGTGAATGATTTTTGTTCAATTTCAAGGACTCATCCATAAGATATCCAGAATAAGGTATCCTATAGTGTTCTATTGTTCAGTAATACTGTCCTCACTTAAAACTTCCTAATGAAGGGTCTCAGCAAGCTCTAGAAAATCTCAGTGGTCAGACTATGATCTCCTAATGTTAGTATAGAGTACATGTGCAAGTCAAACTGCAGTGCTCACAGTTCCTTTTTTCTACTATGGAGATCTTTAAGCCTCAGTCTAAGAGTCTCTAGGCAGTTAGGATTGTTGCCTTTGCAATCATTTCATGCTCAGCATTAAATACTGGTCTAAATGACTTAAGCTTCCCTTTTAATTACAAGTTAGTGATATTCATCCTCACAGTATCTTCTACAGTGATTAAAATTGTATCTATTGAGCAATGTATTTTACGATAATATAATATCAGCTGAACAGTAGAATTACATTTTTGGGGGGTTTATGACAATGTAGGAATCATTTAATAGTAGTTGTGATGTAATTAGTTTAAAATTATGTAAGCAGTTACTGTGTAATTATATTTTTCTTTTAAGTGGATTAATTTTGTATGGAATATTAAAGCACTGAGCTGTCATGCACTATAAGAAAATAACACGGCTAGACACACAATGAAGCAGAGTTCTTAGTAAACATTCATTTGAATATTTTAAAATTATCCAATATTTAAAAAGATTAGTTGCAGGAATACTCAGAAGTCACAAATTGTAAACAAACATATTTATTAAGCTGTTGAGACCTTAAATACAAAAATTCCCATTGACTGCAGTTCCCAGAATAGCAACAGAATTTTGCTTATGCCGTAGTATCTAAATAGAATCTTAGAAAGTTGGAAAGATTGTAGAAACACTCCAGTGTAAGAATAAGGAAATTCAACAGAGAAATACATATTACAGATTTAAAAAAAATCATTATATTTGTACATTTTAAGCAAACATGTCAATATGCCATTTATGGAGCGTATATAAATCAGAAAAATAGATTTTGTCTTTCTCCCCCATTAAAAAACGCTCCAGAGCAAAGTGCACAAAAAGGGACCCCAGTAGAAAGAAATAAAATTATGTACATAATGGACTTTGTTTCTTTTTTTTACCAGGTTAAACTTTGCTCATAGAACAAAGTTAAAATAATAGACTCTTGGGAATTACAAATAAATGAAGATGCATTTTTAAGTACATCTTATCTCTAATTAATCATGTAATACTCAGAACAAAGACCAAATTTCTTCAAACTTCCCAGCTTTGCCTTTCATGCAAAACGATATATTTTCTGGGGTCTCTGGTTCAAACATAATTCAGTTTATAATTGGATTTTTCTCCTTCCATCCCCCCATGCCAAATTACTTCACCAGTTTTGGCCTATCTTTATGTAACTTTTTTAAGAAAATTTGTTTCTGTTTTTTACCAACTGTGTAGAACTGTTGCACTAATCAGGGCTTCATATTCAGGGCTCACAGTTACCCAAACTGTGCCATAATTTGTTTAAAGGAATCCTGGAACTGCTGATGGACAGCTATATGAGAGCAATTTTGTGTCCAAGTAGACACATAGTCAATATGAGTCTTGCCTGCCTCTAGACTTGTAGCTGTGAAGAGGAGACTATGGGAGTTAACAGAAATGATCCTATTGTCAGAGCTGAAGGAGCAGTGTTCCTGCCTTACTCCTTTGCTGCTCTCTGTCTGGTCATGGCATTGTTTTTCCCTCTGCCTTAATTAACGTAGCATGCAGTCTATTTGTTTCCAAAAGGAATGGATGGTTTTCAGAGTCTGGATGGTAGCTGAGGAGCTCCATCAGGTTATTGTGGGTAGCCAGCCCAGCAGCTGAGCTGCAATAGCCACTCTTGGAAGCGTTATTACATGTGGCAAATAAAATTTAAGAAAACTCCTTTGAAATTTCAATGAGGGTAAATTAAGGTGAAGGAAATTATTTCTAGACTAAGCATGCATATGCACACAATAGCTACCACAGCTTAGTCCTGCGTTATCAAATCATGTCATTTAAGTTCATTACAATTCTGGCATCACAGATATTTGTTAAAAGACACCAGTCTTTTCATCTTTTGCAACATGACAGTATATTTATCAAACAATTTGTGACCATTCAGGCATATAAATGAAAGACTGCAAATGGAACAGGGTGTGTTTTATTAGTGGAACCACATGTGCAGACATAATTTCCTAAGAATGTTCCAATGCTGCAGAGGAGAGAGAGAAATTAGGACTTGGTTAGCAGTCTTAGCTGAGCAGAATATGTCTTACATTTTGTATTATGTGCCCTTATCTTATTGATATGTAATGTACTCTTTGACATATCACATCAGAGAGCTTCCTCAGCTGATGCAGAAGGCTACTATGAGCTTTTTTTTCCATGCAATTCTCTCCTCTGCTGTCCCCTCTGCTGTAAAATCGGGAAACAAATGAGAGCTTGATGAATAGTAGATTAAGTTTATTGGCAGTTACATTTCTTTTTCTATCATTTATATAAAACATGAAGTATCAATATATCAGCCTTATGTATGTGACTGTAACCATATTTTTCCAGCCTGTGCACAGTGCTTGTATTCCAGGCTCATAAGCTGTGTGGGAAAAGGCCCTCTGAGTGTTTGAATAACTCTTAGCACAATAGAGCCTAAAGGATGATTTGTGCCTTTGGGCACTACAGTCATGTAAGTATGGAACATCTGAAATATGTACTGGAATATGGAACTGAAAATTAAATGGGAAATACTTGTTATATTGCACAAGTTACAATCAGCCTAATTTGTAAGTACTGAAGTGGTTTGTCTTCAGAGGGACATTAGGAAATTCCTGGCCAAACTCACAGTAGCTTTGGCTCAGATTTACAGTGTTATTCAAATACTTCCCTCCCATTGATTTTGAAAGGCAATGGGGACAGGCTGTCAAGACTGTGGTGACCACCATCACTTATTCTT
The DNA here is from genome assembly GCA_009806455.1 of Tetrax tetrax. NCBI lineage: Eukaryota > Metazoa > Chordata > Aves > Otidiformes > Otididae > Tetrax > Tetrax tetrax. Next base: position 21,474 of record WHYT01017343.1, read on the forward strand.
TTTATCAAGGAGCTGCTTTGGAGCAGATAGGTTGCATAGTACCTACCTGCTCAAATGGTGATCAGTCTTAGACATGTGATCCACACTGTAACGATGAGCCTGGGGAAACAGAGATATTTCTAATCATGAACAGATGCCAAACTGGGGGAGTTTTGACCAATTGAAATCTGTACCTGGACACTGGTTGCAGACTTGAGGGTTGAGAAACCTACGACACTTCCCAACTCAACAGAAATCTTAAGATTTAGGTCATCATATAAGGGAAATTGTTCTTCAGTGGATGGAAGAGGGTATGGGGGTAAGGTCAGGATGGGAATGGTGGGCCTGAACCTAACAGCTTGGGAGGCAGCAGGATTAGGTGCAACTGCTCCATGTAGAGGTAGGTCTGGAAAACAGGCAGCAGCAGTGCTTTGTGGAGCTTGTTGGAGACATTTTCAATAGCTCAGTTTAAAACATGGAACTGAACTGCCCCTATATACCTAAGTATATAATTCGTTATGTGGACCTTTTCTTCTGCATATCTTTTGAACACTAAAGATGTCTTTGCACACTATAAATAATTATTGATATTTCACATAAGACGCACTAAACTTACTCCACGATGGAGGTGTTATTGATTTAGTCATTACTTTTCACGTTTCTTCTTTACCAATGGAAGATTTGCTGCTCACTGCATTTTATAATTATTGCACTCTTGAATTTTAAATACTCCCAGACTCACCCCTGCAATTCAGCTAATAAAACAAGAAAGACTAGTGTATTACATAGGCTCTTTGTTTTTTAATCTCAAGTTTATGCTTTACATTACCATATCTGGATAGATAAAAAAGTGAATCGTAATAAGAAATACAATCTCACTGGACATATATCTATATGGAGGAAGACCCTAGTTTGATCAGTACCTTCTGATAGGTTATATTTTACAATACTGACCTGAGAAGTTGTATAGAAATAGGGTGGCATCAGCTGTGATAAACAAAAGTACCCCTTTTCTCATGCATACTCCCCTACACTTTGAATTTCAGTATTGTCTCTTTACTTTACCAGTGAATGCATCATGTCAGCAGTTGCACAGACCACACTACTGAGTGTCTAAGAAAGTGTAACTGCAAGCACTTAATATAAATATCACCTTCAATCGTTGAAAAATAAAAAGCATAAAGTAGCTTTTCTGAAGAAAATGAAGTGGTTCTTCACTTTTTTTTAGGAAATAAGTATGTAAGTATTTTCACAGGTGCAAATGTAACAATATGTAGGTTTCTCCATTGTACATACAATATAGGTGCCTACTATGAAGAAAATACTAGATTTATACTTTTTCATTGCAATCTACCAATTCACTCTAGTATCCTATCTATATTTATAAATTGATAATACTAATCTTTATCAGTGTACAGTGTTTATTTGGAGATACATGTAGTCAGTAGAAAATCACCTGGAACTAATGCAGCTAGGACGGTATACAGGGCATGTGGATGTTGATTTGTGCTCCTTTATTGTGCATGGCTATGAACAGTGTTCAGTGTTTTGAACAGCAGTTTGTGCTCCTGCACGGCAAGGATGCAGAGTGAAAAAACAAATGACGGAGTTGGAGTGCTATGTGACCTTGGTCTTTTCTTCTCTGTGCTTCAATTTCTATGCCTTTCAAAAAGAAGCACTTCCATTTTCCCCAAATTTTAAATGAATTTTGAGAGCCTAGAAGAAGGTCACAGTCTCAAAAAAAAAAGGAAAAAAAAATATTAAAAATTATACCTTGGAGCTATTTTTTGAGGACATTTAAAGTCACCTTCCTTTGTGTTCTTTTAATGAATAAGAACATTGGTTCAGTTTTGGAGTTATAAATCATCATAAAATTCATCGTTTTTTACCAGTCCATATTTGTGAATTGATAAAATACTATATTTTAAAATACTTAGCAGTACAGAACAATGATTTTGTATGGGCTAGAAAGGAATATATCCACCATGTCTATCAAGGAATAGTTGATAGGTAGAGAACAGAATTGCTCCTATGCTTTATTTTCTCCCAGTTTGCTCTTTTATTCTGTACTTTTGTGCTCAATTTTTAGCAATTTGTGGGACCTCTGATTTGATGCAGGCAGAAAAAAAATAATTGGGGGGGTTTTTTCCCCACTAGTCAGCAAGACAGAGGTCCAGGTGCTGCAAAAAAAAATATGAAAATATCAATCTTATTTAACAGCAAGCATTGTTCTCCCCTTTTCCTTACCTGCATGGTGGTACTCCAGAGGAAGTCAGCTTCTGAAAAGTGCTCAGTGCTGGTTTAACTGGTTCACAATATGACCTGTACTGCACAGATGTTACTTGTTAAACACTTGCATGGCTCCAGGCATTAACTGCCATAGCTGGCTGGGAGGAGGAGGAGGACAGAAAATGTATATGCAGTAATTATCTAACTTATTTACATGAATAGCATCTTTTTAAACAAAAAGAAAATTTGGTGCCTTTTCCTTTGACAAAATATTAACAAAGTACTCGCAAGCCAAAAAGTCAAGTTTCTTTCAGTTCCCATACTAGAAAGCTGAACCTCTTTTTCCTATGTTTCCGGCAGAAACTTTAGAAACTCCTGGAAGAATATGACTACCAATAGATTTTTAACATTAATATGAAATTTACTTATCAATCAGATTAATTATTATTCACAAGCAGGGTGAATTGGCATGTTGACACTGAAATCAGGGGAAATGTGGCAGTTGTCAGTAGCTGAAAACTTGCCTTGGAAAATGTGGGCATGAGATTTTTAAGCAAATTAATTATTTGGATTATTTTTTCCCTTCACTGATACAGTATTTTCTTTGAGTCCATTTATTCAAGCAGGGATCAGCAGATAATTCCTCCTGAGCAGCTAAAGATAACTTTTCCTGTTATACAGCTCACTTTAGTGGTATTATTTTAATAACCTAATGATTAATTCATTCCAGTTCTTAATCTGTTCCATATGCAACAGGTTAGTCTACTTCAGCTTCAAGCAACACAATTTGAATTCCAGTCTCAAAATTTCAGTTTGTTATCTCTAATCAATATCTATTTTAATTTTACGTGTTTCTAAAGAGTACCATAGTCATATTTCCTATGCAGATCTGATGTCTGTGACTAAGAGGTACATTTTCTATGTTTATAAGTGCATAAGCAAGTACACTTAGATTCTGTACACAATAGAGTGTAGTAAACCTCAAAATCATATGGTGGGCTATATAATTTGATAATTACTTACATTTCCAAAACTAAGCCATTCCATTACTCTTTTATTTGTAACATAGGCAGTCTGTAGAAGAGCTGAGATATGAAACTACATGTTTCACTTAGACCCTTAACTACGAAAGCATCTTTTTCAAAGGGTGTTATAAGAAACATACCTGAAAATCTAAACACATCTACATAAAATTACAAGAAAGAATATTTTTTCCTCTTCCAGGAAAAACAGGTCATAAGAGCTTTCTCAATGTCCCCTCACCATTGCAAATGCATTTTGCTGTTTTGAGAGCAAGAAGCATGAGATAAGACAAATGTGTAATTACTTCTTGACCCACTCTTCTGGGTTATACATTTTCATGAGGTGCCACTATTCATTATTTGCATTGGTATGTACAGAAGGATGGGGCTGCTTAGTTGATATTCATTTATTCAACAGTCTGTAATCTATATTTAATGGAGTACCAGACTGTGGCATAATAAACCGTTTAAAAAGATAGCTGCTGCTTACACAGGGGTTATTGCTTGCATAACCTGTACTTATTTTTCATTACAAAACTAAAAGAGCAAAGCATAATTCACACAAGAAAATGAAGTTAACATTTAATGGCTTGAAAAATGATAGTGTACCATAATGCTGTGCAGCACTCTGAACACTTATAAAACAAAACAAGGGAGTAAAAAAATAAATACAAATAAAAAGGCATTAACAGTGTACTGTGAAATATGGGGAGCAAAGCAAAACAATGCATTCTAGTTTGCCACCTGCTTAGCAAGACTGCTCAAAGATTGCTAATTAGTCTGAAACAAGTAGGTTTGTGAGTTACCGAGCACATACAAACATCTACCCTTAACAGTGTCAAAAATTCTGAAAAGTTTTTTTTGTTGCTTTTCCCTTCCTTAAGTTTTCCTCCATGGAAACAGAAGTTTTCACATTACGTATAGAAATGCTGTGTGAACATGTTTGCATATAACCATGGAATCTATTGACAAACATAATAATTGCCTCTCCAAAGCCATCTTGCTGTAGGTCAGATACCATCTAAATTTTAACTGAATTTTTTTATTAAGTTGCAAAGTCTCGTTCCTAAGCTGAGAGCAGAATGGGAGAAGTCTGCCTTGGTAGTCAGGATCAGTGAGGAAAACTCCAAGGCAAGAGATAGGATAATGGTGGGACGCCCTGTATTTTGAGGTGTTTACAAGTCTGGCACCTTGTCTATGTCTACAATAACAGAGTTTTTCAAGTCATCTCTCCTAGAAGTACTTGACTTGTCCAGAGCAGTTTAGCTTCTAAAAAGAAATACTGTTTTAGTCAACATCTCTTAGCCCCGCAGAATTTTAAAGTGCCTCAGACTGGGGAATACAAGCTTTGTTCTTGGTGGAAGCTTGAGAGGGACTTGCCCTTCTGGATGCTGGAGGTTATAGAGTGACAGCAGCAGCCCAGTGGTGGGTTCAGGGCCTTCAGCTATTCCCTCTTCAAGGAGATATGGAGTCCCCAGCACCACCCTCCACTGGGACACCACTGGAGAGACACAAAAACAAAATTACCACATTGAAATGTCAGTTGAGAAACAGATCTGTGGCTGAATTTCCTGGTGGCAGAAGTAGGTGATTTCACCTACAGTGATTTGAAAGTAAACTTTCCCCTTCCAGGCAGAAGAAAATTGTTTCCTGCAAAGTGTGGTGACCTCTGTTTCAGATTAAAAAAAAAAAACAAAAACCACATAGCCTTTTTAGAGGAATGTCAAGAGAGAAAAATATAAAAATGAAAAAATAAAAAAACCAAAACACTCTCAAGGGCTTTAAAAATTTAATTTAATTAGTGGCTAAGGGATTTCAAGTGCCAATTAGGGGTCATTGTGAGGTTGAAGAAATTGAAGGAGGTTTTTTTAATCCTTATATTTAAGAAGCTTTTTCTGCTTGTAATGCTATCACGTTGTATAACTCAGTGAGTAAACGTGATATACATGGAAAATTAATGATCACGTTGCCTTGTTGGCTTTTTAAGCTTCTATTTTACATATAAGTCTGCAGAAGAACTTTTCTACTTTAGTGTCTTTGCTTGCTCTCTTCTGGGAGTTGCATAAACACCGCAGAAAGCTGACACCGGGGAATTCTTGCTGTTGCCTTAAGGGCAATTAGCCATAAAAGACAGGGCTAAAAGCTAATTGCTCTGCTTTAGCCCTCAAAGTGCAGGTGAAGCTTGCTAAGAATGAAAGTCAGGCTGCAGCAGAAAGGCCAGTTGAAAATTTCTCTCTCTTGAGTTCAGCTGGAGATTTTTAGGACTGAAAACTCCTGCCAGCTTGGTAGTAAATCTCATGTTCTGGTGTCTGTTGGGATGAGGTCCTGAATTTTTACTTTGTGGTTTAAGTGTTTGGGATATTTTGTGCCTTTTCTTCCCTTCTTGGGAGGGCAAGAGGGGGACTTGGAAGAAGAAAAGATCTAGACTGTCAATGGTATAATGCTTTTAGAGTCTGTGTGGCTGCAAAGTGTGATTGAATGTGCGTATGATGACAACAAGAGGACCTCAGCAAAAGGCATTTGTGATGTTCATTTGGCTTGATAAGTAAAGTCATTATACTGTCTTCCCAAATACTTTTTGCATTAGATGGGGAGTAAAAATGGATATTTAGGAAAGATTTGGAACTGGTTCTATTTATTTGAGTTTGGATGTGGGAGGAGTGCAATGGAAAAGTATAAAATAGCCACTGTATTCTGAATAGTTGACTCACTGGAACTAGGAGGGGAAACTGTTTTCTCATCTCAAAATCTTTGAGTCCCCAAATAATTTTCCTGTCATGACTTAAATTCTTAAAATGTTCATTTTAAAAGAAACACACAAAATGCTTGTTCCAGTGTCTCTAAAACATCCTGTTTCTACAGTTTTATGTTTGTCATTTAGGTCTACTATTTGAAAACAAAGTTGGGACAAAAAGTTTTCCCCTCTTCATTTTGGAATGTCAAGAAACGTTGCATGAATAATGAGTGGAGGAAGGAAATAACAAATTTTGGATTCAGAAATCTGCCTGAATAACCCGTTTCTACAAATAGCAGTGAAAATGCAACACATGTCTTCAAAAAGCTCCCAGCTGGCTCTATTTCCATGAAGCATTTTAGACCTAGATTTACTGACAGTGTTGAACAAACTGTAGTTTGCTTCCTCATACTTCAAAAATATGTCTTGGTGTAATGTATATATCCCAGAAATGGCAGGGTGCCTATCCACAGGATAGTTGCATTTTGTTCCCTGGTATTTATCCAGCTGCAGAAGGCTGGCCAAAAAGAGCCTATTTCATGTATTTTTTTTTTTTTTGTGTCACTTAGTTTCTTACTTTCTAGCTGAAAGAAGTTATTGGAACTCTCTTGCTACCAGGTCCTTTGAAGGTGATGTGAAATTGTGCTTAACTGTTAACAGAAAAATTGGAAGGGAAGAGGCATGCTCTCATGACCTAACCAGATCTGTTACATTTCCTTTGCTAAGACTGAGACAATCTAGATGTCAGAGACCCTATAACTTTTACATTTGCTAAACTTCTGTCCTTACTGTAAGTAAAGATTAACCCAAGAATGGTTAATCATTTAGGGAGTTTGAACCCAGGCACAGCAAATTGGTTTGGTGACTATCTGGAAACCACCTCTTACTGAAAAGGGAGAGAGGTCAGATCTTGATATGTCTTAGAGAAGGATGCTCTGAGACAGGTAGATATATGACTTGCTAGAAAAAGAAGAAACCTGGTCGATATGTGGTGTGGAAGGACAGAGAATAGATTTTGTATATTCATATGCAAATATACATGAATGTAATTGAAGGAAGATTGTGACAAAGCACGAATGGAAATCCAGAAATAGTTTGCCCAGATTTCAGAGCTCAGTTGAGAAGGGTAAATTGCGGGTGCCAACTTTTCCAAAACAGTCAAGTGGGAATTCAGTGCCAAGATATTGTTTTATCTTCAACCTAATGCAAACAAAAACCTCTCTTTCTACTCATTAACATCTGCATAGTTCCAAGGAAATCAACATTACTTTGGTAAGCATGGGCAAGAAAACATTTGACTGGAATATGCTTCAGGCTGGTAGTTAGAGCGCGCATGAGGGAATGTGGGTTCAAACTCACACAAGGGAAGGACATGTTAGAGTCTGGGGCTCCCTTGCTCTGCATAGCAGTGCTAGCCACCAAACTAATGGCTGGAGAGGCACCACAGCTGTCTCCTCTCTCTTCCACACCAGACCAGAATAGCTAATTGTAATCTGAGACTGCAATGGTTCCCAAAGACCAGTTAACGAGTGAGAAGCGAAGATGGCAGCTTATGGTTTATATACAGGGGTAACTTTGTGGCTCCTCATGTTAACTAATTGGGCAATTCCTGGCAATATTGCAAATGGGCACAAAAAGCATCAGAGGCATTTGACATGTATGAAGATAAGTGCCTTAAGGGTCAGAAGTGGCAGAGGTTTGATAGATCTCCTTGTTGGATTGGGTTGTTTTGCTGGTGTTTCATGTATTTGAGTCTATTTTCTTTTCTAAGACAAAGCTGAATAAGGCTGGCGTTCAGCACTGGAGAAGACCAATTGTCTGCAGAGGCAGGTGGCTGCGGCAGGGATTGGACTCAGGTTTCCCGGCTGGTCAGGCTGATCCTGAAGCCTTTATTGACTGGGTCTATCTACTGCTTGAGTGGCAGGCAGGGGCTGAAAAAGAACCAAAGAAACAAGTAGCAGAGAAAAAGCATCAGGGCATGAAAAGGAAACACTTGCTATTTGAAAATGCCATTTCACTAAATAATTAAGTTCCCCTTGCACATGCACGCTCATTCCATATGCTCAAAGTTTTAGCTAAGTGTTTCCTTCTTTTTATTACTTCTTTGTTATCGGTACAAACATGTAATCTTGAGCTTACTGCTAAGTGTGTATCGGTCTTCAGGTTTTATGCTCTGTAATTCCCAAAGAAATCAGTTCCGGATATCTCGCATTGAAAAACTACGCTCACTCAGCATGCTAGAGGAGTTTTAAAACTGTAGGCAATGATGGTAATCCCTTACTTAGTTACACTGGTGTAAAGCCTGAGTAATTTTATTATACGAAAGAGAATAATCAGGGCTACTATTCTCAGGAGAATGTTCACTAATTATTTCTAGATAAGGTGGTGGGAATAATCAGTGCTAGATATTTGAATCAGCACTCAATATAATTTGTGTTCACGTAATAATAGCAACGTTTACCTCTTCAACTTCTATTCTCACTTTTTTTTTTTTAATTGAGAAGGGAAAAAAAAAGCCTACTAACTGAATTGTACCTGTGTTTTTTTTGGACACTGCAGATTTGTATCAGCCAATGACTTTTATAATATGAAAGGATTTGTGCGGCAGACAGCACTGGTAATTGGATCACTGCATAGTTAATGCATCAGAGTGGATGTGTGCTTTGTTTGAACTGAAATTAATGGTGGCTTGCAGGTGCTCAGGTAGAGACTGTGCAGAACAGACTGGCCCACTTGCTGTTCTTCAAGGGAAACAGTTTGTGTCAATGGAGAGGTGCAGGGTTTCCCATGGTAGTCTGAAGGTATATTTTAGCTCTGATCAGGTAAGAATTATTCCTAGAACTGCTTAAAAGTGTAATTTCTGCTCCAAATGAAACTGCTGAGTTTCCAGGCTGGTTTCCTTCCCATGAGGAGCCCGGGATATTTTGCCCTTTCTTGAAGCAAAGTATTCTGAGATAATTAGGGCCTAGAAGTCTCAGGAGTATCATAGAATCATAGAACAGTTTGGGTTGAAGGGACCTTTAAAGGTCATCCAGTCCAATCCTCCTACAAGGAGCAGGGGAGTTGGACTAGATGTTCCCTGTAACATTCACAGAAGGATATGGAGATTAATGTTGTCCTAAGTATAAACATGTTATTCTGAGTTTTCTTCTGAAATTATTAGGATTTTTAAAAAAAATTTTCTTTACTTTTAGAAAATTCTTCAAAACCTGTTCTCTTTTCCCAGAAACTTCTGATTTCCAACAGTGCCTCGCACACTAATACTTTTACAATTTTTTAAAAATGATTTTGCTGACCAGATGTTTACTGCAGGAACTCACCCTGACAAGGTGCCTATATTGTGCTTTTTCCTCTGTAAGTCAGGATTTCAGAACAGATTTGGGCTTTGTCAACCTGACCCTCTGGTGTACTGTTTCAGCTGGCATTAGTATACATTTCTGAAGATAGCTGGGTGCTGACACTAAGGAACAGTCTGATATTATAACATATTAGGATCCAGTTTTGTTGTTATATCGGTAGTGACCTTATGGCATTTCCACCTGTAATTTCTTTTACTGAATTGCTGATATCTTTAAGTGCAAGCAACGTGTGATTTTATCAGGCCTTCATATGATGTTTCCACTCAACCATCAGTAATCATCTGGAGACCCTCCTTTTCATTTCCTGCGATCACCATGAGATGGCAGTTGTCAATTGTTGGACTTACTTCACCCCATTTGAACCAAAACGACTCAAAGCTTATTGATCCTTGGAGACACTGAGATTTCCAGCTTCACTGTTCGTAGCATGCAAGTGTGAAACTTTACAAGTGACTTTTAAAGGCAGCCAAGGAATGTGTGAGACAGATTGTTAGGGGAAAAAAAAACCAACAACCAACCAACCACCCAATATTATTTAATTTGATGGTGCAGAGCTTTATGCCAAAGTAAGGCATGTGTTTGCTGTTAGCAATCAAAGTGGCTTAGCGAATGAAAAGTGACATTTTGTTTATGGGATTTTACAAGCAGAGGATCCCCAGGGAAATTAATTTGGCCCTCTGGAATGCTGCCCTCCTCCGTGTCACTTCCTCGCCAGCACCAGCATTTCTTTTAACCACAAAGCTCGATATTAGTTTTCAGGTGGATGGAACCCAGAGGGACGGATGTGGGTGCAGTAGGTAGCTCCACATTATATTGCAAATTTGTGGCAGGTCTCCCGCATTTTCATAGTGCTTCCTAATAAATCATCAGGTCACAGGTAAAGGCCCAGATCCTGATCTGCAGCTAATGAGCTACCAGCCAGAGAACTGGGTTTTATTTTGTCCTTCCAATAAATTCCCAGAGCACAAACCCAAGCTTTTTAAAATAGTGCTCCCCATACGTAGCCTGGAGGCAGTCTAAATAATTTAGATTCTTCCTCATCTCTGTTATTCTGTGGGAAAAAATAAAAAAGCCTAAAAATTCTGTACTTACTTCTTAATAACAGATTGCTCCAATTTGTGTCTCCGTTCTCTCTAGTTATATTCCCACTCCATTTTCAACTGGACATACTATTCTTATTTTTTCATGAACTCAGTGTTTTATAATTTTTTCCTGTGTGTGTTGTTAAATAGTTGGTGGCCTCCACCATGCAAGTGGCAAAATGACAGTCATTCAGAAAAAGCTCATTACTTCCTCCTGATATTTTTTTTTTTTTTTTTTTTTGTGGAAATCAGTGTCTTATATTTATAGCTTGCAAGTTTTACCATCTGATTTTCAATGTAGTTTTATGTCTAAAAACATGAGACAATAATCTAGTTATATCACATAATCACCATGAATAGTTTTTTTAAAAAAAAAAATAAATCAATAAATGGTATCTTGGTTGATTATATCCTGGGGGTTCAAGAAATGGAAAGTGATATACACTCAAAATTGCCGTATTTTCAGCCATGTTCTTGCAATGCCAAGGCCTTGAGCAACGGAATTGATCTTTACAATGTCAGTTATCCCACTCTACAGGATTGATAATGCAGGATGAAATTGTATTTTCCAATGCTTAGTTTACACCTCTTTGAAATGAGTCCCAGATTTGTCTAAGCTACAAGAGACTGAGATGTACATGTTTGAGCTCCTACATCACAGGACATTAAATTCCACCCAGTTCTTCTTGTAACAGACAATTTCAGGGCATAAAGTAAGATTTGGTTAAGGAAAGACATCAAATCATGGCTTTGAAGAGGTAATGAAGGCTCTGCACTTTTCCTCAAGAGTTTCTCAGTCAATCTCTTTGTCAAGCATGCATGTAGCAAATTTCTCACTATTACTTATCAGATTTCAGTTTCCAGGCTCTGATCATGCCTTTCACCAAAAGATTAAGGTGTTTTTTATGCACCATACTTTCTCTCTGTAAAAATACTTACATATTTCAACCAAGTCACCTCTCACTCTTCTGATCAGTTAAGCAGATTGAGCACTCTGAATCCCACAATCATACCTTTTTTTCCAGCCCTAGAAGACATTTCTGTGAGCTATTGTGCTACTCTTCTTAACTTGATTTTTCCTCGCTCTTCAGCATCCCCCTTAAGAAAAAAAAAAATGAAAAAAAAAATGAAAAAAAAAGAAAAAGTAGAATTATTGTGTGAATGCCTGGTATCTGGAAATCTAAAAAGCCATAAAAGTTTAGAGCTTAAAATAAATGTAAAAGGTCCTCCAGTGACCAAACTTTTCCCACCACAGCCAGTTAGAAGGGAAAATTCATCTCATTCTCCCTCGGAGTTCATGAAGGAAGATGATGGTAAATGAACTTCTTGAAAGAACAAAACTGCTCAGCTTAGAAGGGAAAGACTCTTTTTTTTTTTTTTTTTTTTTTTTTCCCCTCTCTCCATTCCGATTACAATTGTGGCATGTGTTTATACAAAGGAGAACAATTTTAATGGGAAAAGAGAAGTCCATTCAGAACAGCCTGTAACGTGCTGTTTATCAGCAGCCCCATGTTTATGTCTGTCTGTCTCTAGCGAGTGCATTAGTCTCAAGGGGATTGGGTAAAATACTTTTTTTTTTAATCTCTGTTAATGACTGCTTATGACTGTGGTGCTGCCATCCCAATAACGATATCACCTGTCTGTTACCCACTTTCTAGTGGAGAATCTGCCCTTTTCAATGTCATAATACTCTGTGAGCTCCCCTGATACCCAGTCTGCTGGTGTTTCCTTCCTAAGCCAGAGAAGAGGACGGGGGAAAGAGCAGTACATAGGAGAACAAGACAGATAGATTGATAGTTCTAGTGCAGCATGGACTGATTGACAAAATGCATGTCAGGAAAGCACTCTGTACAGCTTCAAGAGTTTGTAAGAGTCTGATATGTTTGTAAGAAAACATATCAAATGATAAAAAGAAATTAAAAGAAAAAAATAAAAGTAAGTAAATTTGTAGCTGGGAAGTATGGTATCTGTCCATCATGAACATTTCCTTCAGGTAAGTCTGTGCCCTGAGGGGAATTAGAAATTGGAATCCTGGGAGAAAAATAAAGGTGAATAAGGAAGTATGGAAGAAAAGAAAGGGTCTAACAAATCAAAAAGTTCTTCAAACACTATGGCAAATTTCCTAGAAGATGTCCATGACATCCTGATGAAATAGCAGCAGTGTAGGGTGGAATATCAGAATCTGTTTTCTGCTAAGAGGAGAAGGGGGATTTTTTCTGAAAAGTTTATTTTTCTGAATTTACCTTTAGCAATACAAAAGTTTGGTACAGCCAAGAGCATTACATATATATATATATACGTACAGACTTTCAATATAACTTTGACAACATTTAAAGACACTTTAGTCTTTTTTTCCTTCCCTTCTCTCTTTCAAGCTCTTTCCCACATGTTTAGTTTAGCAGTTCTTTTCACTTCCAGCAACTATATACCATGCATGTACGCTTCAGTAAAGCTAACGAGTTCTGCAGCACACTAACTTTGTGCATAAGTACTCCTCTTGAAAGCATAAAATCAAATTGTAATTGTTTAATAACAACTGCCTTTGTCATGACAAAAGAAATTAGACTCTCTGAAATACATTTTTATGGGGATGTAAGCCTTGTAGACACTTTTTTTTTTATTAGTCTTATGATTCCTTAGATATACACAGAAAGATATTTTAAAAAAAAAATATTTGTTTTGCCTGGAAATTTTCCTTTCTTGCGTGTTCAATGAAGTACTGCTGAGTGTGAATTCCCAGTTTGGTTAATGTTACACTTACTAGATTTATACTACTGGGGCTGATTATATATGTAGGCATATATCTAAACAACCTACAAAGTAAAGTCTTAAAATACTAGAGCTTTGCTAACATTTTTAATGCCATGAAAATGTTGTAGTTTTAGAGAGGATATTTTTTCAGAACTTGTAGCTGGAATTAGACTAGATTTTGTTTCTAACTCTTGAATCTCTAACTTTGTTATTCTAATTGCACTGAAAATGCAATTCTTCCCTTAAATTAAGAATTTCTGGAGATGTGTGACTGCTAAATGTGAAATAGGTTTGATATTAAAACAATAACAATAAAATCTCAATTATGATGAGGAAGGATTTATGCACCAATAAAGCATCTACAGGAAAGTGCCAGTGTTAGTGGCTGGTAGCTCAGAATTTAATAGATGGATGGGAAAGCGAATACACATTTTCTCTGAAATTTCATTTGCCTTCCAGGAAGCATTTCTGACTTACAGGACAATCCCTGGTTTTGGGGAGAAAACAAAGCAAACAAAAAACCCCAAAACACCCCCCTGCTCCCCTCCCACCCACTCCAACAATCTCTTCCACTTCCTGCTGGGATCACTGTTGGAGCTTTAAAGCTGGAAGGGGAAAGGAGCACATCTGAACAGGCAACAACAACAAGTCAAAACTTTGACCACATCCCTGCATGAAATAGAAGCCAACCAGTGAGATGTGCGAAGACCAGTTACAGTGCAAATATAGTTCTATGTCTGTTAGTAGCCACCTAGTCTAGCAATGTAAAGACATTTACAAAATCTTATAGTGTAATTTTTCACTTCTACAGATATATTTTTTTTCCTTTCTGAAACCTGAACAACTTAGTAAAAATTAAGTAATTCACTTAAGATCCTCAAGTTGCAGAATCTGCACTGCAAGTCGAATTTTTTTTCTTCATTTTCTTAACTAAAAATGCTTTTCATCTGGAAATATTTGCCCAATTCTTACAGGATCAGCAAAGCAAAGGGAAAAACCCAGAATACTACTTTGACAGTGTGTCTGTTTCTTCATACGTGCTTTTGAAACAGCTCTGATCTATGAATAGGCTTTGACTTTCTGAGGAATGAAGATGGGACCTGGGGTAACACACGCTCTATTTCTGTGCTGGCTGATGACAGGATAGCTTGGTAAATGACAGAACTGGAGCCGGGAGGGTATCAAACACGCGGCAGCAGCTGTCACAGGCTCCTTGCTGTGAGTGCATGCAAGGGACTTCAAAAGCTGGAGTTCTCCAGGGATTCCTTGAACTTGTCTTTGTTTTTCTTTTTGTTGTTGTTGTTGCTGCTTTTTCCCCAATCATAGCTCTCTGCCTGGCTTTTCTGTATTGCTACATCTTCTTGTCCCTTCTGAGTCAAATTGGGAAGCTGTGAATATCTCCTGATCTCATGTCTAGAGGGAATATGAATTTTTAATCATTACTATCATCCATTATCATCATTATTTTATTGTTTTTACGTAGTGCTGCTGGTCTAGCTGATATTTTTATGAGGTGATGGAAAGGAAGGTCCTAACCTAAAGGGTTTTACAGCCTATTTGTGAGGTGGGCAACATCTCAGTCACAGCATGATCTTGGAGCTGACAGGGAGCACTAGGATAGTGAAGCCAGAGGAGAAGGAGGCATCATTCAGGGCACATTTTCCCCTTAACTTGTCATCTGTTTATTGACTTGCCTTACCTTGCAACAAAAACCATCTGTTGGTTTGTCTGGTCAGGTGTGAAATTAGCAGCAGAAATGTAGAAAGACAAACAAACACAAAAGCCAAAAAAACCCCCAGACAGACTTCATGCACTTAAATTCAACTCAGGCTGACACAGTCAGATCCACCAGCCTTCTGTTGGAGCTGATTTCCTCTAGATCTGTAAACTTAGGAAAGAAGAAATTACCAGCCAGGTTTAGATGTGCCTCCCTCTCAACTGACATCAGCCTCATCCAGCCTGGCTTTGAACGTTTCCAGGGATGGGGCATCCACCACCTCTCTGGGCAACCTGTTCCAGTGCTCCACAACTCTCATTGTGAAAAATTTTTTTCTAATATCTAATTAGATATCTAATATCTAATCTAAACCTCCCTCCTTCTAATTTAAACCCATTACCCCTTGTCCTATCACAACAGGCCCTACTGAACAGCCTGTCCCCATCCTTCCTGTAGGCCCCCTTGAGGTACTGGAAGACTGCTATCAGGTCTCCCCGGAGCCTCCTCTTCTCCAGGCTGAACAGCCCCAACTCTCTC
>WHYT01017343.1:38122-48339 GCA_009806455.1 Tetrax tetrax
GCTGCTGTCAATCCATTCTCCGCCCAGTCTGTATTTGTGCCTGGGATTGCCACGACCCAGATGCAGGACCTTGCACTTGGCCTGGTTGAACTTCATGAGGTTGGCACGGGCCCACCTCTCCAGCCTGTCCAGGTCCCTCTGGATGGTATCCCTCCCTTCGAGCGTGTCGACAGCACCACACAGCTTGGTGTCATATGCGGACCTCCTGGTTTTGAGAAAGGGACAACCCGATCTAGGCAGGGACTAGTGCTACCATAATATATGTAACAGCAGAAATATAACACAAGTGAAGAGCCAGATAGAATATCTCATTTCCTAATTTGTTGGTCAGTAAATTGAGAAGAGATGCTTTTTTGGATCCTGCCTCAAGACCACTTGCAAATTATAGCTGAGGAAGAAGATGATAGTTTGACTGCTTAATGGAGCTGGGTGCAACGAACAGATTAAATGCACTTCCATCTGCTTCTGGGTGTGGTTCAGCATACTTTTAGGGCTTAGTTTATCCTGGCGATGTGTGAAAGTAGTCACGGTCTTTTGTCTTTTTTTCAATACGTGCTGCTGCCCTTGGTTCTGAAATCGGAAGTCGAGATGTGAGGAGTCAGAGCTGGGGCAGCCAGGCAGAGCTCCACTGGAGCGCAGGATGCAGCACTTGTTTCTCAGCATGTCCTAGGGAAAATTGCTTGATCCAAGCTACTGGATTTCAGCTAAGGAGGGATCTTTTGCTGCTTTAGCTAAAACCTCTGTCATAAGTATCTGCCAGGTGGAATGGGGCTCTGAGCAACCCGATTTGGTTGGGTATGTCCCTGCTCCTTGCAGGGGAGATGGACTAGATGACCTTTAAAGGTCCCTTCCAACCCAAACCATTCTATGATTCTCTGGTTCTATAAAATGATCGCACCTCTCCCTTCTGTTCACAGGGGCAGCTGCTTTTATCACTAGCTGCTTGCATCCATTTTGGTGCATAATCCCTTTCGTAAAGGGAGGGCCAGGACTGCAAGCGGCTAATGTCTCTGCCAGCTCTCTACGGGCCTATTTGCTAGAGCCATTTTGTTATGGAAATAGAATAAACTATATCACAAAAAGGTAAAAACTCTAAAGGTGTTACTTTAGGCAGCAAAATTTGTTCAAACATGATCTGCTATCTCATTCCCCCTTCCTCATCACACACATGCACACTAAGATCAATGGAGAGTTGCAAAGGTTTTGATTTGTTAGAATTTGTGATGGGACTTAGACATTCTTCCAAATAACAAATTATTTGACCCACACTTCAGAGTTGGAACAGGTTAAAATTATATAATACCGAGCCTCTTCAGAAGCAATTATTCTGATGATTCTTTTTTCTTTATGCAGCAGGCAAAGCCCACACATGGCAAGGCAAAACATTCTGATTTTTTCCACAAAAGCTTTGAAAACTGTTCCTTTTTAAAGAATGCTAGGATAAAAAGGTTTATCTCTGAGCCTAAAAAAAAAAGAAGTTTGTGTATTTGCTGGGTTGTCGAGATGCCCTCTATGTTCATGTTCTCATTCTTTAAATTATATTTCTCCTGCCAAACTCATTTTCAGTCACAGTAATGAGCAGATAAACAAGGGGTAGCAGTGGATAGCTGCAAAGTGAATAGAATAATTCAGAGGGGGAACTTTTTTCCCCTGAAGAGCATGTCAGCTCTTAAAAATTTATGCATCTAGCCTTGAGATATGCAAGCCATATACATAAATAAATAAGCTTTTGAATGCACGCCATAGGTTTTGGCAGTGCTGGAAATATCGGGGGGAAAAAAAAAAACAGAAAAAAAATTGTAAATTATTCCTGACTATTAAAGATCTATAGTTATTTGGTGTAGTAATTAGATAATGAAGTTGTCCCCAATAAATTTGTCTTATGGCTTTTGGAACCTTGTATAGCCATGAGCATAAGGTTTTTACTGAATGCAAATCTGGGTACCACAATCTTTTGCTAAGCATGTTATCAGCTTATGAAATTTTGAAGTTTTGTGGGAGGAACATGTCCATCCCACAATTTCACCATCAGAGGCAGAAGAGACACAAGTTAATAATAAGACATTTAATAGATATATTGTCTTTCCAGTAAGCTAGGTAAAAAAAAAAATCTTCATGTAGCAGTGCTCATCCATCCACCTAGCAACAGCTGATGACTTAACTGGAAAAGTTCAGGAGTCTTTTATCCACCTCACACACTGTAAGAAACTATCTTGGTGCTTCGATTTTGAGGTGTGTTTGTATGCTTTCTTGAACAGGAATCTTAAAGTATTCTGCAATATTTCTGGGACAAGATTGCAATAATTTCTTTGTGGGCTTTTGTTTGTGGGAATCCTAGTGTACATTCCAGTCAGTGTCATTTCTGTTCTGCAAATGAGTGTGTATGGAGCTCTGGTAGCTGAGGTGGTGTGGTGGTGGCGGGCTTCTTGCAATTACATTACCTTGCAAATACATTATCTTGCTTGTGGTACCATCAGTAGGTTTTTGCATGGTGACAAGTTCTAGAATCATAGAATAGTTTGGGTTGGAAGGGATCTTTAAAGGTCATCTAGTCCATCGCCCCTGCAAGGAGCAGGGACATCTCCAACCAGATCAGATTACTCAGAGCCCTGTGCAACCTGGCCTTGAAGGCAGATACTTATGATAGAGGTTTTAGCTAAAGCAGCAAAATATCCCTCCTTAGCTGAAATCCAGTAGCTTGGATCAAGCAATTTTCCCTAGGACATGCTGAGAAACAAGTGCTGCATCCTGCGCTCCAGTGGACCTCCGCCTGGCTGCCCCAGCTCTGACTCCTCGCCTCTCAACTTCCGATTTCAGAACCAAGGGCAGCTCTGCCTGTTTCCTTTCTTATCTCTTCTTGTCTCTTCCTCATCCTTTTTTTTTTTTTTTTTTTTTTTTTTTTTTTTCCATGGTGCTCCTAATTTGATAGGTTTGGTGTTTGAGTCTCACTAAAATATCTTCTGACTTGGACCTGAAAGTTTATAGAGTTGTTCCCTTGTGTTTTCTTTCCTCTCCTCCCTCTTCTACACACATGCTTTATACAATTCAGTTCAGAATAAGCATTTTCACACATTTATTGAAATGAAGACAGGGAAAAATTTTTAAAAAAGATAAATCCATGATCTTATAATTCTTCTGAACCCCAGAAAACAAGCACACAAACTTTCAAATGCTAAAGTAAGGATTTTAAAATCAATGGAGTGTTTAATAGAATTCTGTACAATGCATGCGAAATGGGGGAAAACATGGCAACAGGCAAATTTGGAATGAGTGAAAGCTTGAATGTGGCTTGGTTACATAATTAAAACTAGACAAACAAAGGAAAATATCAATAATCCAACCAAGAAGTCACACAAATATAGATTGGTGTCTCACTACCAATGAAAAAAGTAATTAACAAGCCAAAGCAAACACACAACTTGGAAAGCAGATGGCATTCTGAGAACCAGTTAGAAAATGGATTTTAAAATAAGAATAATACATAAGTTGCTCAAATTATGCACTGAATTCCACAAGATGTCATCCAGTTAAGGGGGAGTCTGAGATGACTACCTCTGATATGAATACATACATTGTACTTCTACACTCAGGGATGTCCAGTACTGAGCATAACATTATCCCTCCTAAGAGAAGTGGAGTAGAGGATAACAAAATGCAGAGGTGTTCTCTAAGCAGGTAGTTATGGCAGAAGAATTTTTTTTTTTTTTTTTGATGATCTTGTCTATGACAAGGTCTGGAGGTCCGAGGCTGAGAGGTTGGCAAAGACATCTTAATGCAAGTCATTTATATTTTGGCAAACAGGTACAAATATCAGCAATAGACATGCTGATAGCAGACAAATCTTTCTTATCACGGAACTTGTCTTCAGTACAGAAAGAAACACTCTTCAACATTTTCCTGTGTCTGATGTCCTGATATGCCTAAACAGGCTGTTTTTCCTCTGCTCTGCCTGGCCCCTCTGACATCAGAAACCATGAAGCTGGAATTTACCATGGGCAATAAGGTCCAGCTGAGGGACTGTCTTGTCATGCAGACATTGATTCTGTTCCTGATTCGGCTACTTTCATTATGGGATCATGGCTGATGATTCCAATTTTCTCTACCTGCCCCTCGTCCATGATGTGGCAGAGATTCATTCTCACTATGATTCAGCAGCACCCTCATGCGGGCTGGGCATCTTATCACAGTAGCAGTTATGTTGTAAGCCTGCTTTATGGTTATGAAGAAAGAAATGGGGGTTATCTTAAGAGTTTCAGGCATTAAAATGTACTCTGCATACAAGAAGCTTGAAGAATAGCTGTTTTCCCAGATAATGGGGCACTTAAAAAAGAAGTACTCGGATTAAAGGAGTCTTGGTTTTATTTTAGAAGTCAATGATGTGTCATACCTTTTTAGCAAAATGTGATTAATACAAAATCTTCCTAATACTGATATGAAAAAAAAACCAGTCAGAAATGGAGAAAATTCCAGTCAGCTGTTCACTTAATCAGCCATTAATCCGTCTCTGAATGAGAAGCATCAGATGCAATTTTGAGGTGACATCACATGAGCTAGTATTTACTAGTCTGTTTATCTGGCTAAAGGGCAATAGGTCTGCTGAGATTTAGTCCCACGAACTTATTTCATCAGAAGCAACTAGGACCAGGAACAGGATCAGCCAAAGGAGGCTGATTTTGTCTGAATTTGGATCTCAAACCTTGGCTTCAGTGTGAGTTCTTCGACGCCTGATGAAGGCTGAACTTGCACAGTGGCATTCCCCTCTGCAAAACCACAAAGGGCATCTGGCCCTGGCTGTTTTCACAGCCCTTTCAGAAAGGTATTATTGTGAGATATTTAACTTCTCCCATGTTTGAGGAAAACTGTCCAACAGATCCCAAAGAAAAGATGGAAAAGGACTGGTACCCCATCTGGGCCCCAGCTCACCCTCAAACACGTGAAATTATATGCAAACCGCTTCCTTAAACCAGGCTCAAAGGTCTGTATGCTGTACATACTCATAAATTCATTTCATATAAGCAGTTTAAACCTCTAAACCAAACCAATTTTCTCTCCTTTCTAAAAATAATGTTGTTATACATCATATCCAGCACTTTTTTTTTTCCCTCAAACTGAAAAATAATTAAAAGCTTCATCCTTTCCCTCCTTTTCCCTGTCTAGCTCTAGAGTATCTCCATCCACTTTTACATTGCTATTACCTATTTTAATCCATCCATATTAATCCTCCGGTGACCTTCAATGATTTCAGTGCAGTAAGTCCATGAGATGAGCCTGTAAGTCTAGGTTGATTTGTAGGATTGTCTTTTTTTTTTTTTTTTTTTTTTCATTGCTGATGTTCTTAAAGAAAAATAATATTTTGCCCAAAGAAGGATGAAAAAACATTTTCCTGACAGGCAGCGAGGTAACATTTTTGTTATGATTGAAAAAAAATCTCCAAAATTGTGAGGATAAAAAATGATGAAATTGGGATGCAAAATGTTGAGAAGAGGCTAGGCCTGCTCCTCACACAAATGAAAGTGCATATACTTTGGGCCTGTTTCTGCCAGTGTGGATATTTAACAGGAATTTTGCATGGTACATGTTTCTGAACTCACTCGCATATATATTGTGACATTAATACATCAAAGTTTATCCTTTAAGGCCCACAAATCACCCAGACATGATTACCCTGTGCATAAGAACAGAGATGAATGCTGACACGGGGAACTGTATCTTAGGGAGTTCACTGCTGGCAGCTGTGGGTAAGGATCCATGAGTGGAGCAGTGCTGCAGTTCTCTCAGGCCAGTTCCAGCTGATTGACAGACCTGTGCTTTCTTTTTAGAACTAGGAGAGGCAGACTGGTGAAAAGAGAACTAGGGAGAAGAGGTCTTAGTTCTCTTTGCATTGTCTTGTTGTAGCTGTTTTGCCAGGATGCTCCAGTGAAGGAATTCTAGCTACACACAGTCGGACTGTCCTTAAGGAGAAAATCCCTTAACATCAGTCATATACATGTATTATACGTGTAGCATCACTGACTGCAGAGAGTTACTTTCATAGCCGAGTACTGTTTAACCAGCAGGGCTGCCAAAATCTGTCTCTTTATTGCTGACTTTCAATTCATGTTTGATCAAAGCCCCACTGATTCATCTATCAAACTTGCTGCTAACTTAATCCCTACTGCTCTCATTTTAAGTGACTGGTTCGTTTCCCCCGTTATGTTCAGCTTACTATAAACAGCACCACTTTCTGTAAGTCTCTTTTTTCACCCTTCTGTTTCGTAATCTCGCCAGCCTTTTTCAATGACAAATGCGTTCGTATTTCTGGAAAGCTTCGTGCTTAATGCTTTTGTCACTTAAGCTCTCCTAGCACTGTTGCCCTCTGTTACCATCTCTGTTGCGTAGTTGTACCACAATGATGTGAACAAATGCTCATCTCTCAGGATTTTCATGCCTCCTTTTAATGTGCATCCACAATTTACAAATTGGTCTTATTAACAAATTATTAGATATAATGACTATCCACGATGACTTTGGCCATTTCTCAGCTTAAAGAAGAATCTTTTCATTGCATGAACATTTGTTCTCTTTTATTCTCAATTTACTAAATAATCTGACTGGATGATGGTTTAATGTATGGATTCAGTGAAGCTGTTATGTCCGTAGGCCAATTTTGAGGTAAAACTTGACAAAACCTTTCCAGAGCTGCGTGATAGATCCTCAGGCAAAAAATCTGCTTGAATATTTTCAAAGTCTTCCTGCAAAGCATGAACGTAGCCTCTTAATCCTCCTCATTTTATATATTATTTATTTATTATTGTGCAAGAGCTGTTTTGTCATAAGACTGACTAGAAGTAAGCAAAAGTATTTTGGAGAACAGCTAAATTCTAAAACTCTTCTACAGACAAGAAAACATCCCTAAATCAGGGGTTCAGTTGTAGAGATTTTATAATATAAATTCATACATATGTATACAGATATATATGTAGATCTATAAAATTATATTTAATTAAATTATACTATATTGTATTAATATTGTTGTATTTTATTATTATTATTTTAGAGAAGCAAGTAATCAACCAACAAATATTGTATTTGGAATATATATAACCTCTCTATAAATAATGATTTGGATTAAAGTTTGTATTACGACAACTGGATTTTGAGAGACATCATGTGGTTGCTTTTTTCTTCCTTTTGTGTTAACAATGTCCGGAATGAAAGTCTTCATGATTGATGTTAGCTTTCAAGTCCATGACTTGTTCCAGCTTGTGTCACAATATTTGACTGATGTAAGAGTGTATTGGTTTTTGTTTAGATTTTTTTTTTTTTTATTCAGTGATATGTGACAGCATCACTTTGAAATCAGTACAGAAGTTGGGCAACATGTCAGCTTGATTTATTTAGTTGTTTTACTGTTAACACTTCTCATCATGTTGGTAGAAAGATCAGGTAGCTGGCATTAATGTCATTATGCAAGGGACATTTTAATCACTGAGTCAATCTATATAACTTTGCAAAGAAAAATGGTTTCTGCATATTTGGGAAAACATGTTTGCAGCAAGTTATCCAAGGCATGCCATGAATCAGCAAGAGAGTTGATAGGCTTCTGGCTTAACCTTTTCTCCTTCTTTTACAGACCAGATAGGATAAGCTAGCCTACCTGATTCGATATTAACCAGATATTTTGCAACCTGCGGAGTCACAAGAAAATCCTGATTTCAATAATAGCCTTTTCCAATAAGTTAGTTTTCATTAGTCTTCTGCAGTAGACAGACCCCCAGTATATGGAGACCATTAATTTGTACTACATTTCTGGCAGTTGTATTTCCCTGGACATCATGGTATCTGGATTAGAAACAGTTCTTGATGTTACTCAGTAATTTAAATTGTGCAAACATAGCAGCACTTAAAATTGTTTTCCCTGATTTGAATTTTTGCTATCAAATGTTGTCGTACCTGGGTCTGGTTTATATTGCCACTGGTGGCCTTATCCTTGAGTCTTCTGCACCAGAAATTATTATATTAATTTTGATGATTTTCAAGACCATTTGTATCTTACTTTTTAAAAATCCATGAAAGTAAAATTCCTCCAGCCTTATGGAAGAGTTCATCAACCTTGTTGTATCCAAGCAACTGTAGATAGGATGATCTGAGAGTTTAGATTGAAAGAAGAGACAACTTGTCTGCCAGTTGTACTGGGAATATCTCGCAAGTGTCAACGGAATCTTCATTGAGTGTAAATTAAATATCAGTCTTTCTGATTAATTTACATAAGTGTCATCATCTTATTCAGGTTTAATTTCAATTAATTCCTCACACTACCCCCAACTCTAATTGGCTAGAACTAGAAAGCAGATTTTCATTCTGAGCTGCAAGTACACAGCCCATTGCTTGCAATGCCAGAGAGGATGGGTGGAGGTGTCCATTGTAACTTACGCATATAAACAGCTTGACACACTGAGAAAAGTGGTTCACAGTTGTAAGACTGAGGTTAGATGACTTCTGTAATCTTATTTCCCAAACTCTTAAAAAGCACTGCAGAAATTGAATGAAGAATTCTCTTCACTGTGTTATTTTCTCTTATACTTGTGTTTATGTGGTGCTTCTAAATATTTATAAACATTATGATAAGGTAACTTGAAGGAAAAATATTTTTCTCTATTTATATAGAGGTGACATCATCATCATCTGGTAGAGTATATCACTATCACTTTGTTGATTAAGAATTTTTAAAAAATTATTTTATTCTAAACTTTCCACTTCTTCCAGTGGTGCGGTGATTTTTTGCTTGTTTTTTTTTTTTTTTTTAATACTTCAGGGTGAAGGGGCTTTCCCGTGGGATATGAGAATAACTTTGAAAAAAAGTGAGAAATATCTGACTTAACCTGTTTATTTAAATCATTTCAGTGGTCCTGTGATGCTCTTAAGTAAACATTTTCTTTGAAGTGTTTCATTGCTACTGTTCACATTCTCTGCAATATGAGAGTTTTTCCACTCTCTCATGTAACCACCATATATATTCATCTGAAAGAAGCCCACACTGCACCATTGATCCTTACTTTGCTCTCACTTATAATTCTTTCACGCTTAATAGATTTTATCCATGGCAAGTATTGTTTTAGGCTTTTTGCCAATGTTTAGTCCTACGAGCCAATTTTCTGCACAAAGCAGTTAGAGCAGCTCTCTGTGAAGAATGCTCTGGCCTGCACTTATACTGAGAGGCCTAAACTAGTGAACCTGCATAGATTAATATGTAGTGTTAAGGAGATACAAATCATTCTTGGCCTCAAAACACAACTGGAATGTTTTAACTTTTGCAAAATAATTTCCTAAGCTAGAAACTGCTGAGTTCTTACTTTGCTTTACCTGATCACTTTGAGAATGAAGGAAAGAGTCAGCATTTCTCAGAGTACTTCGTATCTCTGCTTGGTGTAATGTGGTCCTGGACATCTCTGTGCATTGTCTCTTTTTTAGTTCCTCATTATATGAACAAGAGAGAAACCTGAGTCTTATCTACAGTTTAGTTAACTATGTGGAGAATGGGATGCTGGGAGCTTCACACTCTGAAAACTTTTGAGAACCTAGACAGATTTCCTTGTTTTTTTCATCTTTTTATTGTGTAGAATGGTAGGGATTTTGTTTGTTTGTACTTAGGTTTGGTTTGTGGGGTTTTTTTTATGGATATTTCTGATCACTTTTTAAATTGTAGCTAAAAATGTAGAAACTGACATTTCTGACATTTGTGTTAGCTTCAGTTCCTGGTCATTAGGAAATACTCAAAGGAACCCAATTTTTCTGATATAAGGTCAAATGACATGCTGAATTCAACAGTTATCTGAAACTAAGAGATTATATGTAACTACAATACCCTAAGTCAGAGATTCCCATGATTCTCCAATGATTTTGGAGAAGTCTTACTGGTAGCATCTTGTTCTTCACTTGGAAGTCCCTCCCAAGTCAACGTTGACAACTTGGTGAATGGCGATTGGTTATGCTGAACATGTGTGATGGTTTAGCCCGAATCACCACACAGTTTCTCACTCACCCTCCCCCTCCCAGGCGGGATGGGGGAGAGAATTGGGAAGGAAGGAGAACTCGTGGGTTGAGATGACGATAATTTACTAAAATAATGAAGGAAAACTACAATAATAACAGAATATAGGGATATTAAAATATACAAGGTAAACAATGTATGTTTTCTCACCACCCGATGTCCCAATGACCGATACAGCCCGTCCCGA
>WHYT01017343.1:54776-73267 GCA_009806455.1 Tetrax tetrax
AAAAAAAAAAAAAAAAAAAAAAAAAGGGAAAAAAACAAAACCCCAACAAACAAAACCCCACAAACCCACATCTCAAAAATTTATTGGTAGAGGAAGGCAATATGCTTAATAATTCTGGAGATTAGTGAAAATTGTGGAACCAGACTAGTGATTTTTGTGGAAATTATCATCTACAAAGTTCCTGGTTAGTATTCTGATAAGAAAATATTTAGGAACGCGTTGGGAGGTGGGGAGCAGGGGAGAAACAGCAAAATT
This sequence comes from Tetrax tetrax, assembly GCA_009806455.1. Classification (NCBI taxonomy): domain Eukaryota; kingdom Metazoa; phylum Chordata; class Aves; order Otidiformes; family Otididae; genus Tetrax; species Tetrax tetrax. Next base: position 55,032 of record WHYT01017343.1, read on the forward strand.
GAGAATTAATTTCTTGAATTACTTGCAGCATAAACAAATATCAGCAAAGTTGTGGAGATTATGTCCCGTTTTCCTGGTAGTGTTAGTATCTTAGAGAGTAGCAAAGGCATGAAGGGAAGTAGTCTCACCTTTTTACAGTAGATTTGCTGTGTACTAAGTATTAATGCATCCTTTAAGTTTTTATTAAGCAGGCTACAAAAGATTAAGCACTGAAGAGAAAATGCCATGTTGTTTTTGGTTTGTGGATTCAAGCAGAGGCTTTCTGGTAACGATAACTGCTCCATGAAGCACAACGCATGTGAGATGGTGTTTGTAACCAAGCCACCTGGAAAGCGGGTTATATGTCCTCTGAAACTGGTTAGCTATGAAAAATTATCAGGGTTAGTGTGGAAGAAATGGGGAGTCACTGGTTCCTTCTGGAGTAGCATTGATGAGCAAGGAAATGAGGCTATGAGTCTGGAAGCTAGGCCATGGCAACACACACGCTTAAAGAAGAGAATACGATCCCATTCACAGCATGAAGGTAAAGTTAGCAGTGAGGTTCAGCAATGGTAGGGGCAGAGGCCCCTACCAAGAAGTTAAATCCTTTGACTATGAATTAAACCTTTCTTCATTTAATTTGATAGACTTTTTAAAGTAGCTCAGTTGAGCCGGAATTTTATCCTACATTTCTTACAGCTAGGCCTAATATGAGCTAGGGGAAGAAATGAAGGTTAGAAATGAGCTTTTAAATATCTGCTTTGAATGGGAGAAAACTGTGGAGAAGCCAGATAGCACAGTTACTTGCAGCTAAGTTTGAAAACTTAAGATTATGATTGTAAAGGCTCTTTTTGGAAGAGGGATCAAGTGTCTTTAAAAATGCTTTTATGCATATAACAAGCAAGGTTATAAAGCTCTTTTTTTTTTTTTTTTTTTTTTTTTTTTTTTTTTTTTTTTTTCTTTCATCATGGTCACTTACCACAGGCATTTCTCTTTTTATATTTCATAGTAGAAAACTTGGTGCAGCTGCATTATTGTTAAACTTATCAAAAGATAAACCAGGGAAGATTTGCATAAATACAGTTACTTATCTTTTTGCTGTTTTCTCACCGTGCCCAGCAGGAATGGTTGTAATTCATCATTTACAGTGACTTAATATAATCCATGAAACCCAGAAATTTCAGTAGGGGATGAAGTGGCTGAAGTTAGTTATTCTGTAGTGTCTGCAACTGAGTTTCTCAAAGGTAATACTTGCAAGATTATTTAATGAATATAGAATCATAGAATGGTTAGGGTTGGAAAGGACCTATGCCTAGGTTGCGTTACATAAATACACATATATGAAAAAATCCAAGTTATGCCCTTTATCTTGTTAGATTATCATATTAAATTTCAGTCATTGCAGTTAGGAGTGAAATACCATTTAATTATTGAAGGGTAGACTGTCTCTGCAAATTAACTCTCTTTAAAATTTGGGACAGCTGAGGGCTGACACAGATTCTGGTGTCATCATCTTCAGGACTTTAAAATATATTATGAGTAGATACAGGGATCTGGGAAGAGGGAATCCAAAATTATTGCTGCAGCATGCTGGCTAATGAAGTCAGCTGTGTCTGAGGCAGACCTTTGCTGCCGAATCTCACGTGCTTGAATTGTGCATAGGCACCCAGCTGTTCCAGTGGAGCTTCAGTTTACAGAGAAAAAAATTGCTCCTATGGGCTGATCTTCACAAAAGTCTTGTTATGAGTAGAACACACAGAACACAGTTTTGATGACCCACCATGAACAGGGTAAATAAATTCAGGCTACAAAGCATTTGGCATCCTATATCCTAGTGCTTGAGCATCTTGAAATCAAGAACCCTGAATCCTGTGTCTCAGATTGAGTTCTACTAAATCATCAGCACTGTGTTGCTTAGGTAGATTAACTCCTCCAAAGGCAGTAGAGTTTGGCAAAACAAGGTTTACTGGATGCAAAGAGACTGTTGATGAGAGTAAGTGATTGCCCATATAATTAGGGAATGCTAGGACTTGATTTTGTTATTAAAATCAAACATGGCTTAAAAATATTATTCTGAGATCAGGCTTGAGAATGGAGATCAGGTTAGTATTTAAGATCACATTCAATTTAATGGTTTTAGGTAGCTGAACGTATAGAGCTAAGGTAAAATTTGCATCTGACATTACCAAAAAAAGAGGATCCACCACTTTGCTTTTGGTTTATCTTTAACAGAAACTATCTTTTTTGTATAAAGTTCAAGTCCAAAAGACAACATTAACAGGTAATAAATACATTCTGGGCTATTAAACATAACTGGACAAGCCTCTGAATGACAGCTGTTTTTTTGTTGGTTTTTTTTTTTTTTTTTTACTGGTGGTCCTAAATTTGATTTCAGTGTCTATGCAGAAGAGGAGATCAAGTTTTGCTGCAGACAGGATACTTCAGTGAAGGAAAGAACATGGTAAGAGTTATACACTGTGTTCAGGAAGGCTCTTGTCCTAAAATTTGCACTCTTTATCAACCTCTGGTGTGTGTCGTAGTTCAGAGACAATCAATTTAATCCCTTTCTGTCCATAAAGAAAATATTATGGCAGCTTTATGTTTCTAATTTACTTCTATTTTGGGGTATTGGAGAGAGGCAATGAATGTCTTTCACTGGCTATAGTTTCTGCTTCTTGAAGGACTTGTTGAGAGATCTTTTCTGGATGGTTTTGATGTAGCGTGTTGGAGCATTCACCATTAACTACATAAATGTGAAGTAGAAGCTCACAGGAGGAAACTTGCAGTGAATTCAACCATCTAATGAATGAGAACAAGATATTCTTAAGATGGGATACTCTAATGTCTGATTGTCACTTTGGAGAGAGGTAAATTGACCTTTAGGACGTGGTCAGCCCTTGCTGATGGCTGAAAGAAGAGAATTAATACCAGACTACACAAATATGTTTTGTTCCTTTCTCCCCTCGCAGAAGACAGGTTTGGTTTTTTGTTTGGTTTTGTGTATTTGACATGAGAGATGGAAGACAAGATAAATTGGCATAACTGGCAATAAAACTCAATTAACTTTGAAGATCTAAAATAGACTTATGAGTTATTTACATCTTGTCTTGAGTTAGGATATTAACAAAATATAAATGTGTCTGGTACTCCACACAGAAATACATTGAACACTTGCTGCTTGGAGATCATGCTTTTTATTGACTATCTCTTCAGGAGTGTGTTGGATTTTTTTTTTTTTTAATTAGGATTTTTTTTTTTTTTTTTGACTGAGAGAGATTCTTAGATTTAAGAAGCTTTCTAATCCCTATCTTCTCACAGCATGAGAACAGAGCCAGAGCTGCAACAGCTCAGAGTTGTCTTTGAGTTTTGATGGGGTGCTTTGTGATGTTAGAGTGTAATGAAGTTTGCCAGGGAAGAGCTAGATTAATCCTGTCCTATGAGAGACCTTTGCAAAAATAAATCTAGCCATGTGAGCAAATTTTAAATAAATGAGTACGTTTGCCAGTCTCTGAAAGCAAGGTTAATTTTTACGCCTGCTTGATTCATGTGAGATCTAAAAACTCATGAGCTTAAAGTGCAGGAAATATATAGGAAAATTGTCATTGGATCATAATTCACCTTGACATAAGTGATGGGGAATTCATATGTACAAGTGAAGCCTTTGAGGGTTTGGGCCGTAGTTATTAAATCAAGCTTTTCTATGAATACAAGATTTCATGAGGGTATGCTTGCAACATACAACATTTGTATTCAGGCAGTCTGTGGGGAAGGAGTGGATAACGTTTTTGTGAACATTCATTTTGGTCTGACATGGCTTGTCCATTCTCATTTGCCCTGTATAGAGTATGTAGATAAACTAAATTTGTTTGCTAGTATTCAGAGTTTTCTTTCATTGCCTTCCAGAATGTCTCTTAAACAAGGGTACAAGGGTGCTAATATCAGAACAGAAACTGTATCACTGGGGTTGTCATTTCTTGGCTAAGTTACTGTTCCCATGTAGCAGTAGAAGAACCTAAGCAGAAACTGTGGTCTGCTGCATCTTTGATAGACAGCAAATCATTGGAATGAACCTGCCTACAAAAACGAAGGGTGATTATGAATCATGTAGAGAAAAGCTCTGGATAAAGGAGATGTTTACAGAGATAAGAATGAGTTTGCAAAAGATTGCAGAATCTTGATTGTGCAAGAACTTACTTTGTGACCCAATTGCCTATTCAATTATATCTTGAGTAAATTTGTTTTACAGTTTCATACCCAAAATCTTTAATTTGTTTAAGTGATAGAAATGGGATCAGTTAGCTGCAGCTTAGGTTTCTGGATGTTAGCGTTTTTGCCATGTCATTTGTTAAAATAGGAAGGTGGCTGCATGTATGCTGCACAAGTCTACGTTCTTTTTGAAGTATTAATGTTACAATTGTAACGTACAGTATTTCTTCTTTTTTTTTCCAGTTCCAAATCATACACTAGAATGATACTTTCTCAAATTTCTTTCCATAAACCATTTTTTTCAATGTACAGTAAATTGTTTGTCCTATATTCATTATGAATTATTTTTTTAATTTATTATAATAGATAATGTAGAAGAGGTAGTGAAATGTAATCAAATCCATTGCTTGAAAAAAATAACACAAGCTTAGGCCATTGAAAGTTAGATGTGTGACCTAAATAAGTGCATAGTATTGCCTATAGACTTTGGAGAGAAGTTGGTCCACTTGGAAGCTTATTTGTTGTTGTTCTACTAGTGTCTGACAATAAAAGATATCCAGATCCTTTGTTTAAGTAGATGCCTAAATTTTAGACTGTTAAAATGAAATAAGGTTTCAGAAGCATATTTCCTAATTAAACTTGAATCATAGAATGGTTTGGGTTGGAAGGGACCTTCGAAGATCAAATCCCCCTGATGTATGGCTTTCTACAGTTTGCACTCAATCAACATTTTTCATGCTCTATTACACCTGATTCTCTTTTCTTTCCCTTTGGGATGAAAATTTGGTGACCAGCTGGGGTGTTACAGGAGACTTTACTCATCTTGGTTCACAATGACTAATGCAAACAGTGTTCTGATGTACTTTGAAGCTCCAGTGGCTATGTTGGTTTATAACCACTGCATATCTGGCCCAGTAGCTGTGACCCAACTATTGTTAAAATCTACAAGCTCAACAAATACAAAGAAATGTTTTTAATATAGATTTCAATTTGAAGGGTGGTCCATAGAGTCGTTCTTTGACTCTGAATTGTAATCGTATTTGTGTTGTTCAGGTGATATACTATGCCTGGGGTTGCAATGTGTCGTGAAAACCACATTGCGCTGGATACAAATGCAATCTACAGTTGAATAGGACTCTTTTCCACTGTTGTCTATCAAAATTTCTATTACTGGCTCAGTCATTCATTAACAAAAACACAAAGCACATGCTCTGAGTTTTGTACAGGACCATCTATTACGCCAGTCTTATAAAGAAGTACTGGCATTGATTTTTAAAAGGACAACAGATTATTATTTTTTTTTTTTAATTTTCCAAAGGTTATTTAAATTCTTTTTACAGTGGAAACAAGCATCTTGGCTCATTTTCCAGTGGTATGTCCATGACACAGAATATCATGTGACTAATTTATAAAGAAACAAAGCTGTACTCTAATCCAGCATTTGCAAATTTTCTTTCTTAAACTCTAGTCCTGAATTAACATCTCTTGAGAGAAGTGGTGAGCCTTTTTAATATGTCCATATAGCAGAAAAATCTGGATAGAAGAGTTTCTTAGTCCCTTGGAGAACTGCAACTCCAGTTTTCCCTGGTAAAATTTCCCATCCTATCTGTGGCTATTTTTGCAGACAGGGATGCTTTAGGATATTCCACAAAAACAGGTGGGGCTTTTTTTGGGGTTTTTTTTTGGTTTTTTTTGTATGGTTGGAACCTGTTTCTAGAGATGTCTCTTGCTATTGTAAATTATTACTTATTGTTATATTATAAATTACTGTTAACATAGTAGATTGTCTAATTCACCATCATTTGGGTTAAACTCAATAAAGGCCTTATCAACAAAGACTGGTTAGCACCAAAATTCCTAAATATATTACTACTTAAAAGCATGCAGGGAGAATGAAACAGTCATAGTGAAGACAGATGGAAAAGAGAGCATATTATGCTGCTTAATTTTCTACTGTCTGGCATATTCACTAAGTTTTTGATAGGTGTGCATCTGTACCGGATTCTTGCAGAAGTGTTATGGTTAGAAATTCAGGATGACCATAGTGATACTCAAAACAGCTTTATTTCAAAGTTAGGTGACTAGAAAAGCACCTAACTTTTTGAAAGTAAAAACTCTTAGAACTTTAGAAACGTGTGTGTAATGGAGCGAAAATAAACTTGTCTGCTCTTTTTGTTCATTAAAGTCTTGGAGGAGATTTTTTCTCCACTTCGCAAAATGTTGCATTTTGGAGAAGGCCAGTCTTCAGAGTATTTGTGGGAGATCTAGGAAACTCATTTTGATTTACATCTGGAACTTGAAAGTGGGTCTCTTCTGTAAGTATTATACAGGGACCTATCTCTACCAAGTCCATGAGACTGAAACAAAAATTGAAAGTTTGAGAATCTGATAAGGAAGGAGTTCTTGCCTATCTAAGCATTAGGAACATAAATTAATAATGTAAGAGCTGTATCAGGTCTCGTCTTTTTATTCAAGCAATAATTTTTAATGTAAATTAGAGCTTTAGCAAGGTAGACTGGGAAGGGGGGGAGAGGCAGGCTTTTCCTGTTTATTAAAATTCACAGATTTTTCAATCCAAAATCACAGTCTTAATGAAGTAATATATTTTGATGGATTAAGTTTAATTTTATTTTTAATTATTTTTTTAAAAAAAACATTTGCAAAACTAGGGAGAATGTAATAGCAATAGTCCAGAGGCAGAAAAACAACTCATAGGGAGGTAGAATGAGAGGAAAAAAAAATAGGTTAATAGGAAAATAAATTTCGTAGAATTTGGTCCTGTCCCTATTAAAAATGACAGTGCACTTTGATGAACAGAATGGCTTACCACATTACTATTGTGTTCCAGGCTCCACTAGAAACCTTTTAATGCTGCATTAAAAGGAATTTATGGAGATTCTAGATGAGCTATACAATTCTTTCACATACTTGACCCTAATGTCATGGAACACGATACAAGTACCAAATTTGTATGCTTACGAGCTGTTAGCAACACCATTGATTGTATTTGTGTATGTATACAGCCTGATGAGTCTTACTGTTTGTTTATGGTCCCTGCTCTGCATTGCTGTCACACAATTCTTCCCATCAATAATAATGACAAACATGTTTACTTAGAAGAAATATGGGGAATGAATATACTTCCCTCGAAACTAAGGGAATCCTCGTAAATAAGCACCTGTAAGGGAAATAACAAACCTGCTGATAACAATATTATTTTTAAAAAAAACAACTATTAAACATTTAATGGTATGTCTTTTGAAACAGAGTGAGGAAATACAAGCTCATGATAATTCTTATTTGACAGTGACTAGGATAACACTTACCTTGCACTTTTTTTTTTGCCTAAATACTTTCCTATAAATAATGAGCCAAAACTGAATTTAGTACAGTAAGTATAGATTATTTTGTTTATTGTGTAGCATAACTTAGGCAAGATTTATGGTCAGCCAAGCACCTTACTCTTACATTTTCTTGATCTTGCAATGCAACTGTGGAGAAACAATCTATTACACTTCATTAAGCCTTTTAATATCTGTTGTCTGCATAATTTGCTCTTTATTTTGTGGTTACAATTAATATTTAACTTCCATTATGTGAAGTCCACTTATCTGTATTAAATTCTTTTTGCTAGGTTTCATTGTCAAAGTGCTGCTGGGACAGCATTTAGAATGCAATATTTCTTCTTATGCTGATGTTTAGGCAAACTTGTGAATTGCAGTTTCTTATTCCTTCATCTATGTAATTGATAAAAATGGAAAACAAGAAGCATCATTTCTACCCTGTCTGCTTCCTTCATAAACTGTTACCCTTTACAACTTTATTTCCGATTTCTTACCAATTTTCTACTCAGCTTGTTTCTTTTCTTTGCTGCTTAATTCTATTGGTACAACTGACTACAGATAGTTACAAGCAGCACATATGAGAAGAAAAAAAAAACACCACAAAAACTATTTGAAGTATAGTGGTTCTAAACCTTAATGCAGTTTTGAAGCAATGTATTGGCAAACTATTTGGCTTCTGTCTTAATATATGTTAATGGCAGTACTTAACATGAAGTTCCTAATTTTGACTCTAAGCATACTGGGGAGATATCTTATCATGGATATGGTTGTACTCAACAGCTGCCTGTTGAGTACCAGACTCAATTAAGGACAGTATTGCTTAATCAGGGATGTCATCTTGGGTACCAGGAACTCCACTTGGTACAAATATTCAAACAACACTTTCTTGTTCCATCATTGAAACATCCAAGCAGTTATTAGGACTCTTTCTATTAGCTTTGGAGAGAATACTCCATCAATGGTAGTTTCAGCTCTATGAGAATTTATATTCCATTCTCTTACTCAATCACTCATGGGCTAGTTGTCTACAGAGATTTGGATGGGACTAATATAGCTGAGCAAAGACTTTTAAAATTTACTTTAACTCTTTTCCCTGAAAATAAAACATGTATTCTGGATGAATGAAGAAAATTCTCTTTTAAGCTATCCAAGTTTTGCCGAAGTGCTTCAATCTTATGTTCAATATTTTCAGAATTAATTACTTTACCTTCTCATGAGTATCTCGGTTCAGCTCTGTTCCTGTTCTAGTTTTGAAAGCAAACAAGACTGCTGAGAAGTCTGAACAGGACATACCTATGTTGGGTTGCATGAAATACCACCTTAGGGTGGAAACAATGCTTTCAACTTTTTAGAAATACTAGAGAAGTAGGAAAGGGAAAAAATATCCCTGTATTCCCTTTATTATTTGTTTTCTCCTAGAAGTGTAAGATTTCTTTATTTCTTTATTTATTTTTTAAAAATAGACTGGTTTGTTTTCTATGCCAGGAAAAATGAGGATCTGAATGGATCTGGAAATCACTAGATGGGATGGTAATATTAGTTTTGTCTCAGCATGGAAAAAATATGGGACAAAAGTAGAGATTGTGAAGAAAATACTTGTAAACAAATGCCTCAATGAGAAATCGGGGCACTTTGGAAAGAGTCTTGGAACCTGATTCTAACAGGGTCAGTAGCAGCTTCAATGATGCTGTGTGAAATCTCAAAAAGAAAAGGAAAAGCAACAACAAATTTGGGAGTAGCCTTTAACTTTTGGGAAGCTGTCTGGAAGCAGAGATAGGATTTGCTGCACAGAATAGGGAATAAAATTCATTTTAGATGTCTGCAATGCTATAATCAAAAAGATAGGGATCAATGAATATGGGGTGGAGCAGGGGGGAAAGCACATCAGTGAACAAAACGAACACTGTTTGCAGGCAGGAGCCCAGCACTGGGACTGCCCAGAGTTCCGAGACTGTCCCAAAGCGGTTACTCCTCAGAGGAAACTCAAATCCATCTTTCAAATTAAAAAGAAGAGGAAAGCAGAGCTTTGCAGAGTCAGCTCCAGCCTGCTGTCTTCAGTTTCCCCTTTGTCAGCAGAAGCTGTTGAGAGGCAGCTTGGCAGCTGGCCTGTGTTTGTTCCTCATGTTATTAAATATCAACCCTAAGCCAAAGAGAGTAGAAGTTAGAAAATATGTTAGGAATTATGGAAGAAATTTTAAAGGATCAATTCCCACAAGGGTCACAAGACAGACAGTGGAAACAGGATCAGTGGAACAGCCCTGTAGCTGGTCAGAGTATGGTTATGCTTCAGGTTTTAAAGTAATATTTTTTTGACAGAGTGTGAAGCTGTGGAAGATGGCCTTCATTGGTGATGAACCAAGGTTGAGTTACAAACCTTGTGCTTTGGCTCAATGGATCTTTTTAGCAGAGACTGTTTCTGCCCTTTCTTTTAGTGTCTGGCATAGACTACTCTTGAGGATGGGAGGTAAATACCCGTTGAAGCACTGTACAATAAATGTCCAATATGTAAAACTGAACCTGTCTGCTTTCCAGTTTTGCCAGCTGCAGTCTAGTGAACTGAATTCTTTAGGTCAAGATGCCTACAAATCATGCAACTTGTTGTCCTCTGAGATTCTAATGATGAAGTTTGAGATTCATGCAATCAACCAGTGGTTTTAAGCTACTTAAGCACTTTGTTTAGTCAGTGGAAACACAAAGCCAGTATGCGAATATGAGTCAAAATATCGAAGTTCTGAATTTACCTGACTGAATTAATATCTGTCCTCTCCCACTGTAGAGCAGTGGAGCAATTGGTTTTGTTTTAGTCTTGTTTGTTGGGCTTTTTGGGAGGGGTTATTTTGTTGGCTATTTGGTTTTTACTTCAATGTAGGATCCCTAAATATTTTTAGTTAGTGGCATAGGCCCACATATTTTGAATATCCTTTCTATGGACAATCACTTTGTTTTTCTTCTTGATTTGTTTAAAATGTATTGCAAGCAACTCTTCCTTACCTTATAAAAGCACGAGCTGAAATCCAACAGTACAAAGGAAATGTAGGGCTATGTTCTTTCCTGGGGCTCAAACAGCTAGGTGAAGTCAAGCTGTACTTGAGCTGTTTGTTTCTCAGCAGCAAAAGCCATCTTTCTTAGTAAAGTAACAGATAATACAGAATTCACAGTGTACTCTTTTATGTTTCAGAAACTGATATTTTAACCAGAGCTGTTGAATTGCTTGGGAACAATTTGCAGTGCCTAGGAGAGAAAAGGTGGCAACTTCCTGCACCCTCTGCTCTTCTACCTCCTTTGTGTAATGAATCATTAGTGTAAATTTTTGGAACAAGGAGATAATTTGAGATGTACAACTTGAGGAATTTCTCCAGATCCATGTTCAAACTGACAAACAAACTAGATGAGCAGACTGAGTAGGCTTTCCTTGATAATTTGTAGAATGGATTTTTGAGTCTTGGCATGCTGGCTTTGCTTCTCTGATGTGGAAATGTAACACAAACTCTTGTCTCCATGCATTTGGGACATAGACTCATACTTGTTATTCAAGTTAATCTGGATGCAAATTGAGTCCTGTGGCCAGCAATACCTTAGTCCACATCTAAATTAACAATAATTCTGTCAGAAATAATGATCTTAAACCAAAGTCCTGCTCTTCTGAGTGCTTGTGAAAATCCAGGATGCAATGGATTTATTCTGGATCTCTGAGAGTAGAGGTTGTCTTGGTCTCATTACCATATTTTTCTTTTTAATTAGTATTTTAGGCACTGCTATAGAAATGTGCTCTTGTGCTCCAAATAAGAACCGATTCAGAGTTTCTGACATTTTCTGATGTGTTGGCATTTCCAGTGGGTATCTCTAACAGGCAGCTATAAGAAATCCCAGCATGTGAGGATTGCTTTTACACAGGTAGTCCATCAAAGACATAGTTAGACAGCACAGTCAGATGTATAACGCGTATTGAGGAGAAGCTAGTTCACTTTATAGTTATTGACTTCACCAAAGCTGGAAACCTCTCACCTGGTCAGGGCTCTGAATATTATGATTTGGGGAAGGAAAGACAGCAGGTCAGATCAAGAATATTTTGGCTGTTAGTCTTTTCCTACCAGTCATGTTTCTGCTTCTCTTGCCCCCACGAAATTGTATTTGCCAGTGCCTCAGAGGGAAGGTATTGCACGCAGGGGCCAACCAGCCACTCTTGAAGTGTGCGGTTGCACATCCTGTGCTATTCATACTCACTTTAGAGACTGCAAACAGTAGATGTGTCTGGTGCCTTAGTTGCAGTCAGACAACTTTGTCCAAAGCATGCTCTGCTTAGCCTTAATCTGCATCCGCTTGCTGCTCCCCAGAAGAGCATCAACAGTAGGTAGAGAGCACAGCTGTATACATCTGTTCCTCTGATGCCTTTAGTAATTGAAAAGTTAGAGAGGCGACTTTGCAGAAAACATTTCGAAATCATCCTGAGAGTCCCCTTGCAGCCATACCTCAATTCCCTCCTCCAGCTCAAAATGTCTTTCCTTCTTTTACCTTGCTGTGCAGGAGAATCTCCTCCTACACTGCATTTAGTATGTCAAGAGCAAGCATTGTGACTTCAAATTCTCTGAAGCCTATAAGCTGGCTTCCCTTTGGATTATTTAAGGAAATGGCATTTTCTCTGCAGTTCTGAGCAACTGGCTTATAGGAAAATGACAGATTTTTGTGCTGATTTAGGATTTGTTGTGGAAAATAATAATAATAAAAAAACCTAAACCCTGGAATCATAGATATTAAACTTTCTACATGGATAAAATGGAGATGTTTAGCTTAATGAACAACAAAAGATCATCCTCTTCCTCTCACTTTGACTATGACTCACTACCTCATCCCATCCTAGGTACTTCCAGTGGCAAGTCCTCTTCAGCAATTCAGTTCTTGGCTAAACCTGTGGGAAATACCAGTTAACATATTGGTTAATGTCAGTGGTGTTACACTGAAGTGGGAAATCATGCAAGTCATTTGTGCATAACAGTGTGTTAGCTCGGGGTTTTAGGAGTACTATCTGATTAAATCTTAAGCCCCACAATGCAAACCAGAAATCCTCCTCCCTACTGGAAGAGCTGCCTACCTATTGAGTGTCAGATTCCTTGCATGGTAGATTTCCGTCCAGATGTCAAGAGATTTGTCCAGACATCTTTCCTGGAAAGATTTTGCTGGAAATTTAATTTCTCTTTTTCATTATTTCCTAATTTCCAGATGACCTAGTAATCCATGAAAATAACCTTTTTATGGTCTTTGTGGTACTGACGTGAACATCCTGAACATGCCACTGAAAAAAAACCAAACAACCCAAGTAGCATAGTTCATTGTTTAAAACGTGTGGATTTTCTTACTGCACTTTCAGGAATTTTTGTGGTGATGTACTTTCCAATGAAGTACCAATTCTAGGGATGCAAAGTTGAAAGCTCGGAGATCGACACGAGTTCTTGATGATATGGTTAGTAAAGATTATTTAGACTAAAACATGGTTATCTCTAGAATGTGAAATGGTTTGTAAAACCAGTAAGTTTTGTTAAAACTGGTCAGAAATGCCCCAAACCTTTCAGTTTATTGCTTCTCTTTTCAAAAGAAAGCTGGAGTTTTGACTTTCTTTTGTATTAAATAGATCTGATTTCCATGGGGGAAACAAGCTGTTTATTTGCCTTCCTATAAAAGATTATTTTTACCCCACACTAACATTTTTCCATATCATCATGTATCACATGTCTAAGCAGCTCTAATAACCACATACAAATGAAGGGTGATTTGCCCAGAGTAACCATGCAGACAATTCTTTTATACCTGGTGCATTCATACATTTTTGCTTACACAAAGGAGGTAACTGTCAGTTGTGAGCCAGCATCAAGCTGCCTTGCTTGTGTACAGCAGTAGGCTTTGCTGTTGGGAACTGTATTTAAGATGTCTCAGCACCCTGTGAGCTTGGATGGTGAGGGTTTCCGTGATGCTTTTCTGGGTAACTATACATACTAGAACTGTCAGGATGCTAGAGATGGAGCAAGCTCGTGGTCTTCCAGGTGCTGCAGTTTAGGTTTGCTCTGGTATTGCTGTGTCAGCAAGGATTGTTATGCCAGAAGAACACTGTAGATGTAGCATCCCGCTTCAGTTTTTTTGTTTGTTGTTGTTTTGTTTTGGAAAGGGGAATTACGCGTTACAAAGCCAGAATTCTGGATTTACCAGCCACAGCCTTAAGCTGTCTGTAGGGAAGTCTGCCATCTTCACCTCTGTCATGCAGGCAGCTTGTCTCTCTGGTCCCTACCGAGGGCAGAACCCTTACAGCAGGGTATGCTGTAAGAAAAGTGCACAAATACTGTTTCCCCAGCACTGTGAACAGATCAAGTGCAAATTGCTTGTCTCTTGTATTTTTAGTCTTCTATTAAAAACACAGTGATGCTGTGAGATGACCTCACCATGGTCCAGTTTAGAGTGGAGGTCTAGCTGTGTACATGCATGAGTTCTGTAGACCCATAGGATTTTTACTGAGTCAGAGGAAGATTAAAAATGCAATGTGCTTTTAAGGTCAAAAATTAAACTGCTTGAAACACTCTTTAAGAGAAAGAAACAAAAATCCCAAATATTTCCATCAAGTTTGTTTTGCCTGGATGTTCATCGGTGTAGGAACTAATTGCTATGGGCATGATTCTGGGGATATTTCTGGGGTATCTTGCTAACATGTCTTCAGCTCTTGATGAAGCAGCCTTACAATTTCTCTTTGCTTGATGGGTTTCAAAGTCTTGCTGCTTTGAAGTTACTGGCATTGCACTTTTTTCCCACTCTACCTGTTTTTGGGCTCAAAAGTGTTTTCATGGTGTATATAGATGAAGGTTTCATGCAGTCTGACTTTTTCACTGCAATGGTGAAAAAGACACGAGAAATTTGAGAAGTGACAATGTTTTCAGTTTCACTGTGAATCAATCAGTACTCTTTGAAAGATTTAAAATGTTAGTAAATTGCTACATTTTGTGCATTAACAAAAAAAAAAAAAAGAAGAAAATAAACCTTAGAATTTTTCATTTTGTGCACATTATCTTGGGAAAGACAGACCTGCGCTGCAAGGTGCTTATGCCAAGGAGGTGAGAACTGGAAATGCAGCTTCCAACTTCTATCTGTCTGCAGGCTGAAAAGTACCAAAGACATGCAGAAGTCTCTCTGTTGCAAAATACATGATAGCAATGCCAAGATATAATGTATTTGAAAAAGATTAGTAATGTTAAATTAAATACTATTTTATACTTGTGGTATGTGAGCAATAAGGTGAATGTTCCTGAAGTTCATTGCAGTGTACAGTGTAGCATCTAGATCACTAGAGGCAATTATAATTAAAGGTGTATTACTGCGTTTAACTATAAGAATCAATAACCATAATCAACAGAGCTATTGCAGTCCTGGTTAAATGGCTGATCTGCTATTAGAGGCCATTATCAAAACCTGTCTATGAGCTGCATATTATCCTTCAGAGTGGTTTGAGTATGGCTTTTTCATAGCTAAAAAGCTATAAAAAGTAATATTTCCCCAAGGGATACTCCTAAAACCAATCAAAGGATCTCAAACCTGTCAGGATTGGGAGTTTCAGAAATCTAAAAAAAATTTCATTCACATCAGTCTGTTTGATCAAATTAGGTTTGTTAGTTGGTTACTGGATGTAAAATTACCTGGGAACTCAAGGACTAAAAAAAGTTCCTGCACAACTGGAATGAGGGGGGAAAAAAGAGTCAGATTACCCCAACTCAATGGATTTTTGTAAGTAAACCTATTTCTAGGCAATTGATTTTACATTATTCATTGTTTGTTTGAGATTTGAACGGCAGGTAGAATATTATTAAAAATAATGAAAGTCTGCAAGGGTAGTGGAAGTACAAATTCAAGTACAATTACAGGTATATGGCTCAAAGAATGCTCTTATACTTGAAAATGAACTTAATTCATTTTCAATACAGTGAGGAAAATCAACTGCATTTGAAAACTCAATGTTCTGTTTATTAACACTTTGTCTTACTTGTCTTATTCCAAGGAAAGTAGAGCTCCCAAATTCTCCTATTGCTCTGATTATTTCCCTGATAAGGTGTGATTTCAGATGAGATTTAGGAGGTCAGGAATATCTAGCATGATCATTCATTCTCGAAGAGAATTGAGATCCTGGGTTTGCGTGCAGCTTTGATTCACACCCTCCTTCCTGCTCATTGGCCGTGAATCTTCAGAAATGATGTTTCTTTCCATTGAAAAAGAGAGATTTCTGGGTATGAACTAACTATATGAAAACAAGTTTTCTGTGTATGATTCTGCTACATTAAGGGAAGGGATTCTACACCTGACTTTACCTAATATTTGAAGCCCATCACTACGTACTGTTCTGCTATGCAGGACACTCTTCCTTGAGAGAAGGCTGTAATTTTGCTCCCAGACATGAGTAAAAGGCAGGGCGTGGAAATGCCAGCCCATTACTTTCTTAGTAACAAGCTTATAATTCCAGTTGAAACTATACCCTGGTTTCTCCACACTTCAGGGCGAAAAATGGCCCAGGTTTTTTTCTGGCACGCGTTTCTTTCTTTCTCAGCTTAGCTGATATCTTCATAAAAGGGACTGGGCATTAAAACCCATACTTTCACCCTACTTTTCCGCATTAGTTGTTTACAGTGGCTTTACAGTACCACTGATCTTACCAAATCATAGCTCATGTGGCTATAAATGGTTAAGATCCAAATAAGCCTATAAATCCCATAAGATCCTAGGTGCTGAAGCTTTAAGAAAAATAAATAATCCCTTCTGCTTTATACCAAGCAGAGCATGAATAGGGTAACAGCATCTTGCCCTAGAAAGAATTCCTTCTTTTTTCTTACTATGGAGGATGTTCTGATTGAAAAACATTCTTGCAGCAACAATTTAAAAGTAACAGCTAAAGTTAGGGGAAAAAAAAGTAAAGAAACAAGGCTGTTAAAAACATTAGAAATTGAAATTAGGTTATTTATCTATAAGATTCACTACGGAATTCAAGATTTGCTAGAGATCACTGAAACTCATAGCAGCAAACTTGCTTTTCTGGCTAAGATTTGTCTCAGGTATGCTTTCATGTCACAACCTATTTTAGAGATATCCCACTTGTTTAGTGAGTCAAAGATGGGGAAAAAAGAAAGGATTAGTTGTGTTAATATTCCATAGATTCGCTTGTGGGTTTGATTTTAGTTATAATGGACTTCTTAGTTGCATTACTGAGCAAGAGAGAAGGGAGGAGAAGAAATGCCAGAAAGGATTTTCAGGGATGACATCCCTGACTTCTCCTATGAAGTGGACCACAGGGAAAGAACTCTATTAAATCATGTCTGAGCAGAGAGACTTCCCAAGCTGGGGTAAGGGGAGTTTGGACAATGCTGAAATTATCTATTTTGCCTTACCAATAGGGAAAGGCACGTTACTTCCCAAACTTCTGATCTTCTGATACTTAACCCTTTCTGTGGTCTGTGTGAAAAGTACTCTGAACATCTATTGTCAGACCATTTCTGCAAAAGAAACCGATGATTTGACACTTCATTCCTTCCTCCCTCTTCTCCCATCAGTACATTAGCACTGTTCTGCTGTCAGCTGCTGCCCAAGTAGCAAAGCTGAGGAGAGATTATAGGAGGGTTCCTTGTGCTCTATGTGCAAGGTCAGATAACTTGTCTGAAACTACTGCGGCTATCTATGCTAACTGGTATCTGTTAGTGCCTGAGGACTGTTAGGTTGGTTGTTTTTGTTTGTGGTGGGTTGTTTTTTTTGTTTTGTTTTGTTTTTTCTTGTTTTGTTTGCTTTTTCTGAAGCAACAGCTATGCTTTCCATGAGATTGTGTGCAGGTAGGGAAATGCCATGCAAAAGGGTGACTACTTGTACCTAGAAGCTGTGTCTGAGAGACTGCTGGGACACTTAGCAGTGAGCTTTAATCTTTTTTTTTTTTTTTTTTTTTTGCATTGTACCTTGTATGATCATTTAGTAGAAGCTTTTAAATGTTTTTAACATTAACATATAGTGATTTTTTTAAAGGTTCTTCTGAAGTTTTGTAGAGTCAAGCAAGGAAAACGCCTCTTGCAACCTGATATATATGCTATTCCTCAAATGTATGAAACTGACACTCCTGAAGCTTTATTGAAATCTATTACATCTGAGGAATTTTGGCCATATTGAAACAGTATTTTAAAAACTAATTAATTCTGAAGTCTCTTGGTCACAAGCAGCTCTATGGGAGTGCTTGTTGTGTGTTGGTGTTCCTCCTTTGGGCAGAGCTACCTGTATGGCAGCGCAGATCTTGAGTGGCTGAAACTCCTGACCCAGAACAAGCAAAGTGTCACCAAAAGATATCCTGGTCAATCTTTCCTCTCACAATCCCTGTGCTGACGTTAATATTGATATTATTACCTAGTAAGCTAGATCAGGGGAGTGATTTAGCTGAAGAACTAATAAAGTTATTTAAAAAATTCTTATCTGAACAACTTCAGTTGGAGAAGTAAGTATTGTTGTCTCCTGATTTAAAAAAAAAAAAAAAAGTTGAAGTGGAAATGTCTTTCCAAGCTTTAACTGTAGTGATGGATGGGTTTCCCTTTCTGCCGCTTTCTCTCTTGGGCTCTCACAACATTAACTTTCATAGGCAAGAATGTCATATTAGGACTTAAAATTTCTCAGACTGAAGGGATTTTTTCTTTTTTCTTTTTTTTTTTTTTTTTT
>WHYT01017343.1:75873-96418 GCA_009806455.1 Tetrax tetrax
AAGACATTACGTGTAGCTTTGTTCATGACAAATCTATGGAAACTCACTCTAGATTTGTTTGTTACCCAGAGGTATAACTTAACCTCTTCAATAAACACTGGGTGATATAAATTATGTTTATATGATACCAAATGAAGGAGGAACTGATGTCGTATTCTGGACAAATTTTGTCATATAATGGAGAAGAGAGACCTAGAGCAACCAGCGCATGCAGGAATAGTATGGAAATGGGAAGTGCTTGTCAGGTTTAAAAATTATTCATCCTCATATTCAAGGTGTATGAAACATCCTGTTCATGCCATGCTGTCATTTTGTGCCTCTTCAGTTTAATTAACCCTGATGTAACTCTGACAACTTCATTAAAGGTAGATGAGGGTAGTGTCTGAATCACTTACAGGAGCAAAAATATATGGTATTTTGAAAAGGGATTAAAAAAAAAATCTGTGGCATGAACCTTAGAGAAATAAAATTTTCTGAAAGTATTGAACAATTTCTGCATTTATGCACATGTTAGTGGTTGCTATGGGTCAGATTTCAACAAAGACTGGGTTTTGTTACAACTTTGTATTTGTCTTGACCAAAGGAAAAAAGCCATTCGGCCTCTTTGACAGCAGATCCTTGAACTATCAGGTGGGTTGATAATTCAGTAGAATCAGTTTTGATTTGTGTTAAACGAGGCCATTCATTCCTGTGGTTTATTATTCAGGTCAGCTCTCAAATGTATTCTTGAAAAAGGCATTGCTCATGCATATCATGTGTTCTTTTACCCCCAACAGAGATCTTCATCTCCCAAGAGTGTTTCTCTGACAGGGTTTCCCAACAGAACAGCACTGCTCCCGCATCTCCTTATAATCCTTGGCTGGACCATTAAGGAGAATGACCGTAGGGATCTGAAATGTTAAGTGAAAGCAGAGGCAGAAACATGGCTTGAAACCTGAATCTGAATAGCCCTTTTCCAGTGAGATTCAGAGAACTCCCTACAGTCAGTTCAGTTCTCAGTGTAAAACTGAGTATGAGAGTAAAATATACACTGGATAATAACCTTTTACTCAGAGAGACAGTCATCCTCTGCAAACTTTAGTCAAGCACTGGCTAAACTAATCTGTCTTGACACCAATAATAAATTGCGCAAATTCCTGTGACCTTCATCATTCTTATTTTGTATTAAATGTCATCTTGTTAGATGATGCATGAATGAATGGTACAATATGATAGATAGCATGAATTATTGTCTGCTAATAGATTTTGTTAAAACATGTCTCCTCTCTGGTTTGGTCCTTGAGAAATATGCCCAAAATTATTTCTTAGCAGGTCTTAAAAATCAAAGGAATGTAGGATTTTCATAGAAGTTGAGAATATTGATTCTGTGGTTTTTTTTCCTCAGCTTGAGACATTGTGTCATGGTTTTTGGGGTGGTTTTATTTTTTGTTTTGGTTTTTGTTGTTGTTGTTGTTTTGGGGTTGTGGTTGTTTGGTTTTTTTTTTTTTCTTTTTTCTTTTCCCCCCTTGATTTCATTACTCCACATGTGTGGACACTTGGACTAATAGACACAAATATACAAACTTGGTTTGGACCGGACTCTATAGGTCATCAGAAAACTTTGAGAAAGTAAGGCAAGCTGTTTTCTAGAATGCATAAAGAATCCTCCAGACTAAGCAGGTTGATGTTTAAACTGAGAGGAGGTGAAAACAGATTTCTACCTACAACCCCTTAAGGCCACCAGTCCCCACCCAGAGCGCTTCTATACTACAAAGCCCTGCTCCATGGACACTGTAGGCCATGGCAGTGGAGGAAGTACAATAGGCTTTTTCCTTTTCCCTGGCAAGCCAAGCAGTTCATGAACAATCCTTAAACTGCATTAAAAACAAATGCACTAAAAGTAGTGTGTTTATATCTGAAATGATAGACCTGGTGTTACTGATGTTACTCAATGATAAAGATATTTTTGTGTGTGAGATGATGTTATCCCCTGATACCTCCAACTTCAAGCTATCTCTTGGTATATAACAAAATTTTTATGTTCACTCTTCAGTAAACGCTATTAATAAGCATTTTTAATATGTTTCCAGAGACTGTCAAATAGTAAAAAATTTAAACAGTCAGCAGTTTTCTTAAAAAAAACCCAAACAAACAAACCAACCAAAAACCCAAGCTCCAAAACTATCTTTAAGGCTTCAAGATTGTACAGAATTAAGTGTGATCCACTAACAGCCCAGCTCCTTTTTCTGTCCATGGTTATACAGATATAGCCAGATGATGTTTAAGATAGCTAACCAAATTCCAAAAGGCAACAAAAACTGGTGTCTGATTCAAATCCCTCTTTACCAAGACGGCTGTGGTTTTGTAACGTGGTTGTGAGTCTCAGGGTCTGGGTTTTGTGTGTCCGCTTTTCCTTCATACACACATAGTATCTTTGACACACCTAGAGTGCATCTAAATGGACATTAGGAAATCAAGCGTGACTAAGATGTCAAGTTTTCTGATTCCATTTTCTCCTCCAGCTGGGGTTATTGTCTTATTGTCAGCCAGTGTGACTCAAAGCAACCTCTAGGCTGCTTTAAAAATTTTGGTGATCAAGTCTGATGCATATGGGTGCAGATGGCGAAAAACTACCTAATATTGAAGAAGTCTTGATTGGAGGGCAACATCCTCAACTTCCACAACTGAGTAAAATGCCTAATTATTTCAAGGGACTCAAAAAGCTCTGAATGTTTTTAGTCTTAAGTAAACAGCACATTTTTGTTCTAACAATTAGATTTCTGTCAAAAAATGTTTAATTTGTCACTAAGTAGCAACCTGTTTTACACAGGAGCTGGTGCTTCTCTCATTCTGTCACATTATGGAGTTGTCTTAGGCTCTTTCCACTCAACTGCACTTTAATTGAGTGTCACAGAAGGTAGATGGAAGGCATGAACACATTCTATTTCAGAAACTTTCAGAAAATTTGGCTAAGTGCTGAAAACAGTGAAAGGAATACTGGGATAACAATATAAAATTGGGTAAATCTTGGTACATATGTGTCATTACCCTGGGGAAATGACCACATGATTTCATGTACTGTTTTTTTTTTTTTTCTGCCTCGGCGTTGTGTTTTATGTTTGTTTTTTTCCATCTCCTTCTATCATTCTATTTTTAAAATACTCAAAATTAGTATTTGAGGCACTTCAAGAAACTAACAAGGATGTGTTATTTCTGAAGTGTATTTATTCAGTGATGCACCTCTTGCCTGATCTGAAACTACAGTGTTGCAAGCTGGCATATGATCATAAGGAGAGATATCTAGAACAGAACAGGCAATTATAATATCAGAATTGGAAAGGAAGGAGTGCTAATCTGGTACTGCTGGCATTAAATTTTACTTATCAGACTTTACACTGAGCACCTTTTCTGTTTGTTTTTTGATAGGTATATAAGAGTAGAGCTGTTTTTGTAGGGCTTTTTCAGTGTTTTTTTTTCTCTCCAGAAACATTTTTGTATGTTGACTTTGATATGCTGCCAGTTTGATTTAGGTGTATCAAACAATAGAGTGAAATCTTAATGGGTAAAAACTGCTAGCCAAATTCTTGTAGAATATGGGACTATGCCAACCATAAATAAGGTCCAAAATCTCCTTGAAGGTAATACCCTTTTGCATAGATTTTTTTTTTTACTATGCAGAGCATGTACCTCAGACTCACAAAGGGGAGTTTCAATGTTGTCTGCTTTTTGCAGGTCTAAGACTTACCAAAACTGTAGCAGAGGTTTTCTAAGGGTGACAAACTCGGGAGTGGTTCTTGGGATGCCAAAAAGAACCTGCAGTGGATTTATTTCCCAAAATGTTCACCAAATCTGAGCCAGATATATTCAGGTTCAGGGTATCCTGAAGTCCATTTTGTAGAGCAGTGTGACTTTCCATGAATATCATGACTCTGGGACTGGGGTGCTCTCTGATTTTTCACTTTCTAATGTCTCATTCAGTAAGTGCTTCTCCCAAAAGGAGCTTTTCTTAGACCCTTACTTTATTGCATCATATAGAGTAAGACCAGACTCTTGTTGAAATCAATAACAGTCTATTTCAAGCAATGCTTCCAAAGATGAAGAACACTTTAATATCATATAAGTGTTCACATGATATTGATGTCTAGCACTAATTCTCGTCATGTAAACAAGCAGGATTTTGGAAAATGTGTCATGTTGATGTAGGATAATTAAACTACATCCTGACATTTTGCAAAATTTAAGATTTCCTAGTATTAGAAACAGTCTAGCATAGCTTTAATTGAAACACTGGAAATATAGAAGGTATATTTAAAAAATCCAACCAGTCCCAGACTTTTTATACTCTTTCATAATTAAAGGATGTGAGGTCACAGGAAACTAATCATGGGTAAATTTCAAGCAAATGAAATGAAATATTTCTTCATAAAGAATTTAAATTATACTGGAGGTCAGAATCAAACAGTGTAGCTGCGCTTTTAAAAAGGACCAGCTAATATTATGATCATCCATAAAATTCTTAGCTTTACCTGCTAG
Source organism: Tetrax tetrax (assembly GCA_009806455.1). Lineage (NCBI taxonomy): Eukaryota > Metazoa > Chordata > Aves > Otidiformes > Otididae > Tetrax > Tetrax tetrax. Next base: position 80,386 of record WHYT01017343.1, read on the forward strand.
ATTGAATTAGTCTATGTTCATGCCTCAGAGCATTAGCTGATCACCAAATGACCAAAAAGAATTTTTCTTTTCCCTATGCAAAGCACTGTACAATTACTCAAATACTATTTTTTGCCCTTCGCTGTCTTCTAAAGAACAGCTATAAGCAGGTGCTAGAAACAGCATATTGCTATAATGGATAATTGGTAAAACTATGATAAAGCAGCTTCTTTATTGTTTGGACTGTGCCAGAAGTTTGCCTTTGTTTTTAGCAATGGTTTGTGGTAACAATAGACAGAAAAATTATGACTTGTGATAAGATAGGATGATGCAGGTAACGGTGTAATGTGAATCTTTCTTACTTCAAACTGTTTTCAGATTATATTTTTAAGATGGCATTAAATATACCCATGCAGATACTTTATTTTAGTTCAACAACTGTATCTATTGAAGTGACACAGTGTTTTGCATTTGACTGACATCACATGTGTCTGATGTCCTGATAAAATGATATCAAAAGTGTGTGTTTCTGTACCTTATCATACAATTTTAAGCTAATATTTGTGTTTCTTTACCAGCCTTTTTATCCTCTTATTCTAGGCTTTATTATGGTAAACTTTTTCTGATTCAATAGAATTTCAGCACAAAATTATTTGGTCACATCAATAAAAATATTTTAAGGCCTTTCCTATTATAAGAAACTCTGAAAACATTAATTCTTTCAAAACTACTGTCCCTTTGAAAATCAGCTTTAAGTCATCTTCTTATTCCCACACAATAAGTAATTTTACTGTATCTGTAAGGCTATGGTATGTTGTTATTAAAGATACTTTGTGTCATTAGGGCAATCCCATAATGCAGCTGAAGTTCAGAAATGGTATATTAAATCTGGTTTGGAAATACATGAAGATGAAGGAATAGAAGCGAACCTGTTTCACCTGAAACACATCATCCTCTAATAGCTTCACAGGTTTTCTAAAATTCAGGTTGTTTCACAGTACACATATCTGCTAATGCAAGGTCAAAGAAGTTCCTAAGAGCTGAAATGCAGTGGTGAAACTCTGGATATCTGCAAGGCTGTGAAATAGGAGGCAGGTGCCTAAGCCTTGTATTCAGTGTGTGGGTAGTGATGGTGAAAAAGAATTATCAGAACCAATTTCCAAAAATATTTATAGCTGTACAATTGTTTGTGCAAAAAAAAAAAAAACCCTACCCAAGCCAACCAAAAAAAACCCCCCAAAACCCACCAAACAAAAACCTGAACAAAAACCAACCAACCCCAAAGGTCCCATAAAAAGGCAAAAAGATGATGGAATAACTGTCAACTGGTAGTGGTTGTCAGTAGTGAAAGGAGTGGCAACTACTAGTGAAACTGCAGTTACCTCGATGGAAAGGGTGTAGCAATATCTGAGATACCTTCATTGTCGTATGGCTGTAACCAGGAAAAGAGGAATAGTTTTCAGTGTTAAGTCACTTAAACCCAAATTAACTGATTTTTGCTTAGTTCTGACAATGCCCTGGTGTTCAGCAACACTCGCCAACAATCTGGGGTGGCTGTGACTAATTCCACCAGAGTCCTTTCAGTAAGCCCAAGACTGGGCTTTTCTTACTTGCTGCCTCTATCCTGATGTCCATCTGTGACATAAATATCCTATCTCCTGATGGCAATGGATTCAGCTGCCTGCTTTGATAATGATGACCCTCTCCATCACAGTGGTGGCTTGGGTTTGTTCCTGTAGTATACGCAATAATGGATGTTGAAAAGGAGGGAAAGGGAAGGAGTGAAGAAGAGAGAGACCTTCAGATGTAAAAACAAAGCAGTATGTTGAGAAAGGTGAAGAGAGATGGTTTGTTTCATAGCTTTAATTCTCAGTCTGCAGGAGCGTTGAGTAAGTGTGAGAAATGTGGCCCCCAACCTTGAGAAGGAGTGGCAGCCTGTTTCGAGGATGCCATTTAAACACTTGCAGGAAAATACAATATTGCAATTTCCTCTTATCTAATTCTGCAGCAAGGTGGGAAACCAGGGAAAGAGAATCTTAACAGCATGAAAAGTTCCTGATATTTTTTCTTCTGTAGGCATATTTGTTTGATCATCCCAGAGCTTTGAGACCAAATAGCCTGCAAATTGCTTTCTCATTTCAGATGTTTCCATTCCTGTAAAACAAATAGTTTTATTTTACAGCTTTTAAAAGATCCTCCCAAGAATTTCTCCCTCTTATCCTGTTTCTCTCCCTTGCTCCAGCATTTTCACTGCTGCTGCCATTCATCTGCATGTCTTTCTTCTTTGATATTTATGAACTCAGCTTCAGCAGCAGAGTTCACAGAAAACATCCCCTCCTCCTCTGTGCAAGACAAGCCATGTAACAGTGGTTTACTCAAAGGGAAGGAAGGATGTAAAAAATAAAATCTCCTTTGTAAATCAAGCCCTCAGGCCAAATTCAGCTGTGGTGTGGGAAGCACTACCTAGTCAAGTCCCAGGAAGATTTCTGTGTCTGGAATTGACCTATCTTACTTTTGAGACGCAGAAAGATATCAAAATTTAATTTAAACTCTTCCCAGGAGCAGCAGAGTCCTATGGGAGTCTCATGGATGAGGGACAACATAACAGATGATGTCAGAGTGAGTGTTTCTAATGTCTGAAGGGTTTTGACACTTGGGCTGGGTGCCTTGTTCCTCTCTGGTCCCTTGTGGTCTTGTAAGCAAGTTCTGCCATCCATGTGCTCCTGCGTTTCTGATCCCACTTGTATTTCAATAATGTATTATAATAAACACTTGAAAAAAGATGCTTGGATGTGAGTGACACTGTCTTATTTCTGTCTTGAATGCAGCCTTTAGTTTACTTCCTGAATGGTTGAATTATTTTAAATATTCTGGATAACTAATTTCTGAGTTTGTGTATGTGGGGGAGAAGGCAGTGAATAAGGAATCTCAGAAGACTTTATTTATGCATAAGATTTTTCTTTTTCCTCCACTGCTGGAATTACTGCATGAAATCCAGATGAGTGATTCTGTTATACGAGACATCAAAATAAATAGTCTGAACAATCTCCTGTAGCTTTAAACATCTATGAATCAAAGTCTGTTTGCTCTTTTCATTGTTATGGTCCCACATCTTGATTAATGAGATCTCTGAACAACAGGCTGTGAGTAAGAGATTTTAATATAGTAGATAAACTGAAAAAGTTGAAAGAAAAAAAAAAACCATGAAGACAGTCCCTTTTTTCTCCCTCTCATCTCCTGGATTGTTAATGCCTTTTCTCTCTAACTTCTTCAGACATTCTTGTTGAGATCAGTTATAATTAATTTTAAAATGCACATTTCCTTACATTTTACTTTTCTTTCTGGTTAACACTTTACCTTGCCTTGATTCATTAGCCATATCCTCTTATTAGTCACACTGTCATTAAAAGAATGGAAGGTACTGTTTGTCCATAAGATAATAACTCAATCATTTATCTGAGGGTGTACTGCAAGATTAGAGACATGCTGGAAATCAACCTGGGCTCATTTCCCAGCTGCACAGGAGTAAACTAGAAGGAACAGTATCCCCATCAACTAGCAATAGGCTGGAAAGGAGAATTGTAGGTGATGCTGGGAACCTCAGATAAATGTGCAAGTTGGTAATACTTAGGATGCACCATCCATGCTGGTAGTATTTGGCGGTAGACAGGGTTTCCATTCTTTCCAGTTTAACTTGATATTTTGCTTTTCTGTGCACATATCCTGTAGAAACTCTGACTTCTTCCTCAGTCTCCATAATGTTTGCACAAAGGACTTCAACTGCCTGAGTGCTGTCTCATTCTCTGTTACTCCTCTGTGTAAGGGAACATCTCTCCCTATTCAAAAAGACCATCGTAGCTATTGCTGTGCTAGAGTTTACTGATTCAAGTTGAGAGAGTTGGGACTCTGTCATTGTAATATCTTTCTCTCTTTGGAAAATCCACAAGTTAATTGTGGTGGATAAATTGAAGTAGTTTTATGTATTTCTGAAGCGGAATGTGGAAGCCTGTCTTACGGAAAGAAGCCTTTTATGACCAACCTATATGGCTGACAGTTCCCTGGCCCCTTTACTAACTTTCAAGATTATTAGCCAATTTCAATAAAACACAACAGAGACCTAAAAGACAGTAGCTTCCTACAAGCTTGGTGAAAATCAGGTGCTAGGAAGACAAGGGATACCTGCAGAGAGAAGGATACAGAAGAATCAACTCTTAGTGATTCTTGCTTAGTTTGCTTAGTGGGAATGACCAATGCATCAGTTAAAGCAAAAAAATCTCAAGACAAGCCACAGCAAACTCAGTTTATTTTTTAGCTAAGGATGTAGGGGAGAGCTGAAGATACTGAGGGGGTGGCTTTCAGAGATGTTACTGGAATCTAGAGTTTTGTCAAGGGTTGTTTAGTGACAGAAGTGTTAAGAGGAGATTGCAATGTGTGGAACAACTTGAGGATAATGGGTGAGTGGATGTAAAACACAAAAATTTAGGAAAAAACATCTTCCCTATGACTAACCTTTTTTTTTTTTTTTTTTTTTTTTTTTTTTTTCCTACTGCATTTTAAAGAACTCTAATTTCAGATTGTTACTCTGTACCTGGAAGAAAGGAGAAATGTGGTTTCAGATTGCAGCACCACCTGAAACAAGGACAGGATAGTTGTTATAGCTTAGCCAATGTTCATCCATGCAAAAAAATGTCATGATGAACTGCCCTCACTGAAGTGGTCTGTGTTCTTCAGCTGCTTCCCTTAACACCCATTTGTTTTATTTGCTTCTCCCAACAGTCTTGTATTTTTCTGTCTATATGCCTGTTTCTTTATCTGTTTTCACATCTTCCTTAGGTTTCATCTCACCTCTGTCCATCTTTCCCTTTTATGGCTGCTCCCACCCAATAAGAGTTATATTTGACTGAAGCTTTGAATCCCTGGTACAACAAATCAAGTTTAAGAAAAAACACTGAAAACTCACCCAAGAAAAGCAAAGAAATAGGTTGTAAGCTGTTGTGTTGTTGAATATGTTTTATTATGGTATGAATTCCGAATTCTATGAAAACTTTGCTAAGATTTCTGAAGTGCAGAATGAAATTTATCAAAAATAAGAACAAATGCATATCCTGTGGAAATTTTGTCCACTCACCTGCTTTGAGTTGGGATGTATATAGTGGCAAGTAAGATTCTGTATATAGTGGCAAGTAAGCACACAGCTGAGCTCTTGGCATTTGTGGAGATTTCTTTTTGCATCATTATTCTGTTTTTTAAAAAGTTATATTTTCAGCTTGCTCAAAATCTGTTGAAAATAAGTGTCAAAAAATTTAAAGCTTCCTTCTGAGATAGAACTGGCTTCCAAGTAAACCTAACTGGAGCTAGGTACTGCCTTAGCTCAAAAGGGAAACCTCTTTTTACCCACAAGCTGGTATGTTGCTATTAGCACACGATACTGGTAGCAACGAAGGTAATCACAGATTTTCACCTAAGAAATCAATAAAAAGCTTTTTAATGAACTAATGTGTACTAACAAATAGATAGCCCCAGCAGCCTGTTACCACCCATTGGCATCTGTGTTTGAGAGGAATACACACTTTCCAAGTATTTCCCTGGGAATAGCTATGTCTAGATTCTTCCTGAAAGGCATGCAATAAATCCTTCTAATTGGCAGTCTGCAAGCATTTGATTTCTGCATGCTCAGCCAAACCCTGCCCATGGAAGGTGAATGCAAAACTATGTGGTAATGAATCAAACACACGTTCAGCTCTTGTAGAAATTTGCATAGTGGTAATGTTGGAATAAGTGATAAATTCCAAATGAGATTCAATGAGACTGAATCAGCCTTTCTGAGACTTATTTATCTATCTATTTCTCCTTGGAAAGTATCCTAGAGTTTATTCTGTTTTTTGTTACACTTATTTGGATTTAATGCAGGAGTCATCAGGCTGGATGAGGCCCAAGTTCCACACTGGTCAATATCTTCTCTTCGTCATTGACCAGTGACATATGCTTCAGAGTAAGGTGACAGAGGCCTGTAAGAGGCAGTCATAGGAGTCTTTCTCGTCATTTTATGGCATGGATTAGCTCAAGGTACAGATTATTGAGGTTAATATTATTACTTCTGATATTATTACTTCGGGGGGGGAGGGGGGGGAGCATTCACATCAAGGTGTTCTCCACAAGCACAGGAATTATGGAAATCCCTACATAAATGTAGGGATTTAGATATTGGCCTTCAAGCTTGTTGTGTAGGCTTCCTTTCTGATTGATCAAGAAAGGTGGGCACTTGAAGAATGCAGTTTATGTTGCTTTAAGCCAGACATCCAAAAGATATGATGTCTAGGAGAGACATTCAGTGAATTGTATCTTAGATATGTCCACTACTTTCTACTGATTGCAAAAGGAACTTTGAAAACTAGCTCAGTGGTAAACATCTGCAATTATGTGAGATTAGTTTTGCTCATGTTGTCTTTTCAGCTTGAAATATGTAGGTAGGAATTATCAGAGTGGGGCAGGGTGATCTTTCTTTCAACCTTAAAACATATTTTACTTTCTCTGAGCGTTATAAAGTGCTGTTAGGTCAAAAGTTCAAGAGTCACTAGAAGCAACATAGGAAGAACATGGGAGATCTCCAGGGTTCAGGGCAATAGCATGATAGCAGTGAGCATTGGTGTGTGGAAAAAGGCCCTGCTATTGATGAATGCGGAAGTGCAGCTGTGGCCCTATTAGTTCATTAAGTATCTGTTGTGTGTGACACACCAAACTAAGATAAAAGCAAAAGAGATATGAGAGGCAGAGCACAAACCGTGAAAGATCATGAAAGTGTGCTGAGGATAAGTTATACCTAACTATCAGGGAGGAGGAGGGATATCTAATGACAATGGAAAAAGCAACTGCTAAATAGTGTCTAGAGATGAATGCAAAGGAACAAAACTCAAATATAGCAAATACACAGGTCTATGTGGAAAGGCAAGCCTGGTTTCTGATGAGGAGAGAGAGACCAGTCTCCTTTAAACAGTATACACATTTTAGTCTTTTATCAAAACGTTTCATCCCCTTCTTTAGAGGGGAGTTCTTCAATGGCAAATTACCAGGCTGATGACTTGTAGGACTGTAAGAGTCAAACTTCCACTTGCTCAGAATGCGAGAAACGGTTATTCCTCCTTTTCTCTTATTTCTTTAGTCTCAAAGCCTGGATATGTCTCTAAAGAAAAAAATTATGTGGTGGTTTCAATGCTTTTCCATTTTTATTTACCAGCTTTATTTAAAATCAGTGTTTTGGAAACAGAATCTACTCTGTCGAGGGTGATATTTAAACATTTAAAATACTCTTAGGAATATTTTTTTTCTTTTCTTGCATTGGACAATGCTGTCAACATGCAGTTATTGCAAGAGATAAATATACTTCAGGCTTTGTATAGAGCAAAACTTGCTGAATATTTTATGTAATGCTTCATCTCTGCTTGTATACACAGAATTCAACTAACTTCAGGAAGCAGCATTTTGGTATCATTTTTTAACAGGAGATGTCCAAATAAGAAAATAATTTATCTTTTCAATCTCTCTCTATTTCTCATATATATTTTCCATTTTGGTTTAGTTTTCCATTCATCATGTGGCACTGGTGCATATTGTATTAGGGTATTAGATCAAACTGTCAAAAAGCTGACAGGTTTTTTGTTTTTTTTTTTTCCCCTAAGCATATGCATTTTTGGAATAGTAATTAATTCAACCAACTGGAAGTAAGTAATTAGTGGCTTTTTTCTTGTACTTGATGCAGGTTTTAATATGCCGTATTTTTAAAGATTTTTAACATCTAAAATCCCTAATTTTGGGGTACCTTGGTTACGCAAGAAGAATATGTGATCTTAGGAAATATATTAACACACGTGATGCTGAACATGATTCTGCAGCAGGAAATGCTTAAGTATGTAATGACCTTAGGGAAGAGCCTTGTGGAGGACCAATAGCTGTCTGCATAGGCATTTTGAATACTCAAGACTTCATGTTTTGTAATTACACCCAACCACTGCAACTACGTGTAGGACTACGTTCTATTTCTTTACTCTTTGTGCTTTAGGTGATACAACTGTTACTTTAGGTAAGGTACACAAAAAGAACAGTTGGGATGGTCTTATATCTGTAGCAGAAGGTTCCTTAATATTTCTAGTTGTTCCAGTAGGACAGATGAAAGTCATGACAACTACTTGTAGAGTTTTCTTGTTTAAGTATTTGAATAAATAAAATACTACATGACAAATGTTGTAAAAATGTTTTTTGAAGTGATACACCTTGTTCATTGGGTTGGTGTTTTTTTACGAACTTCTATCACCTGGAGAGAAGGTCTGGAACCCCTCAAGCACAGGGACTGCTGCAACTCTCTTCCTCTTCCTGTACTGATGAGGGAGATCTTACTATAAGATGTATTTGCAGAAGGGAGACTTTAGTTGTCTTTCATGTCCTTTCCACAGGTGTTAATACAAGGTGTCTTTCTGGAACAATTGTTTGCAGGAAGTGGCTGTCAAAGCTGAATGCTATGTATGTTTGCAGAAGCAGAATTTCCTAAGTATCTGATTATTGTTAGAAGTTGCTGCTTACAGCTTTGGTTGTTTAATGAAATAGTTTTGAAAAGTCTTCCTAAACTTCAGTTTTTCTCTCATCAATAGTTTCAGCAGAGTCTAATCATGGGTTATTAATGTATCATCTGTCTATCAAATAGAGTATTCCTCCAAAACACACTCTTCTTTTATCTGGCCAATAACACATTATCTAGTCTGTGGAATGGAATATTAAGGTAACTGTCGGCAAATGTTAAAAACAGTAATATTCATACTATTGGTTAGTTTTGGATACAAAATTAATGATAGGAAAACAGAAGTGTTTTAGAAAGGAGAAAGAAGTAATATTAATCAGGAAAAGGTATTTGTTCAGACTTAGCTGCAGTATTTGCTCTTCATAATTGTGTTGTCTTTCAACATTAAAATCTAAGATTATTTTCAAGTTGAAGAATGCACCCACTAAGAAAAGAAAAAATAATCTTTGTTCAGTTGCACTGGCTTAACGTTAGATCTTTTCTATTGCATTTGCAGCCTAAGCTGACCCTTAACAAGCTGCAGCGAAACAGCAGCTCAGTGAAAAGCTCAGACTGAACATTGTTTTGAGTGAAAAGGCCGATACTCTTTGTGGTGTGGTTGCACCAATATTGCGATAAGCAAGAATATTTTGGCTGAAGCTCTCAAAACAACAGTAATAGAGAAAAACTGGAAAAGGTAAATTGTCTTTAGACTGTGGTATGAAAGAATGGTCCAGTGAGCTGTGAGTGGGTATTGTGAGGATAAGGCATGGCTGGGTGGGTGAAGTTTAAGTAATCAGTGATCACAAAGCTGGGAAAATCATTCTCTATTTCATGCCTGAACTTTGCAAACGTGTTGTGATCTGTTATAGCTCCAACTGAAGAACCTGGAAGGCAACTAAATCTGTGCTCTAGATCTACAGTGAGGACAGCCAGAGTTGTGATCCCAGACCACAAGAAAATCAGGTAAGCACAATGCAAAAATCATTGGACTCTTTTCTCAGAATTTTTTTTTTTTTTTTAAAACAAGCATACAGATTAATGTAAAGCTAAGATGGCCCACAAAACATGAGCAGCTATTCAGCAACTTGTTACTATTGCTGTGCAATTGAATTAAAGGGGAGAGTCAGATTGTGATTCATAAGCAATGAGATAATAGAATCAAAAGTAGAATGTTTGTACTCTGAAAGGGCTGGAAATCTGTGCACAGGAAGGTAATGCTGATAGGGCAATGCACGTATATAGCACATACAGGTACACAGCATGAACTGAACCCACAGTGATTTTAAAGATGGACTTGAAAGGATGAAAAGCTGCACATAAAGTCATTGACATATTTGAAATGAGGGTTAGCAGAATGACAGAGGATGATGGCTGGCAGGAGAATGACTAATGCTGTAGAAGGGCCTGATTAAATGTGTTTAGGAAAGGAGCTGAAGTTTGGATTCAGGCTGCTGGACCATTGAACGCATGCTGTGGGCTGTTTGGCCATACCTGTGCAATGTGAAGCTTCCTATCCGCTGGCCTGGGTAGAGAAAGCTGTGCCTAGATCCACCAACCCATACTCTTGAGTGAATGTTTTTCCTGGGAGGGAAGTATAAGGGAAATGTTAGAAACAGCTTCTAGAGCGAGCAGGTGATGTTCCAGCCTGGAGTGCTGAGACTAAGTCAAGATGCTGGGAGTGCCCAGAGGATCAGGAGTCCCAGGACCATTATCTGTTACTGGTATAAGGAACTTGTGGACCAGATAAGACCTGTGATTTAATTTCACATGACCTGAGGTTGCTTAGTGTAGTTTAGCACAGACAAGGCAACAAGGAAAAGTAAGGCTCTAATGTCTGGGGTTTTGGTGTTTTCTGGCTTTTGGCTTTTTTTTTTTTTTTTTTTTTTTTTTTTTTTTTTTTTTTTTTTTTTTTTTTTTTTTCTTTTTTTACCAAAGTGTGTCTGGCAGGTTCTGTCCAAGGATATTTGCTGAACAAAACACCTAAAGTGTTATCCTGATCACCTCAGAAATACCAGCGTAGCAAAAGGTGGTTTTTAGTATTTTTGTAACTGAAAAAAAAATTGCAACTGTTGGTACAGTTGGTGTTTTGTTTTGGTTTTTGTTTTCCTTGCTTGTTACAATTTTCTTTCTAAATTTAATGATTTTCTGTGTGTTCTAAAATAGTCTATCTCTAGTGGCTATGAAATACCCTGTGATCTGGTGCTGGTTTTGGTGTAGAATCTCTGATAAAGACAAGAAAATGTTTTTGAATTTGGAAGCTAGTCAGGGGTTAAGATGCTGGGCTTTGGATAGGGAAATTTAAGTTTCATCCCTGACTTCAACACACTCTACTGATATTGAACTAGCTGGTTTTACATCTGCTTTCTTCATATCAAGATGGCTAATAACACTTCTTTAACATGCAAGGATATTAAAAGGATAAATTTGCTAAAATATCAAAGGAGCTTGGATAGCAGATTACTGAGGGCTGCTAAAGTAGCTAAGAAGAGTGATAAATATCAGTTACTTGCAGGCTTTTCTCAGCATTGTATAAAAAACTTGAAAACAAAAATAGATTCTTTTATCGTGTAGTCTTAGTGAAGTTGATGTTGCTCTGTCCTTCTCTGAAGATCTTCTCACCTCTAACAATAATTTCCAACAGCTGAAGAATTTTAAGGTTTTACCTTTCTTTTTTTCCTTTTTCCTCTCTTCTAAAAAAAATGTTGTTGATGTTGTTTTTGTAAGTGCAGAGACTGTATTAATCAGCTAACACTGCCCTTTGGGCACTTTTGCATGTGTGAAGGTTTTATTTTCATTACAAAGTTATAACAGTTTAAGAAAATATGTATCCATGGATCTCTTACCAGTCATAGCAGTCAGTTAATTACCAGGAAAATCATTACTGAAGCAACAGATCAGCTATTGAACTAAAGATATTCCTCTGATTTGTTTCTTTTAAGAGAGGGCATAGATTTCTTCCTTCATTTTCTCCTGCTAACGTGAGATCTCACCTGTGACTCTAGAAGAATGATGTGGTGAAAGGGTGGGCTGGGAGATTTATTCTTTGATAGTGCAATGACCTCTTCAGAGAAACAGGGCGGATTTATGTTTTTTGGGGTTGGGGAACTTGAGGGTACTCAGCCAATAGAGCACATGTAAGACCCATCACTCCCTGATGCTGAATGCAAAAGAAAGAAACTAAAGATGGGATTGTTTTATCCTCTCATGTGAAAGAAAAAACTGATCTCAAAGTCACTTCCTTGATCCAGAGCTTTGCTATTCTGAGCTCATTTTTTTCTATAAAAGTCTTCTCTTGCATTACATAGGTGGAGGCTTTCTTGTAGATGTGGACTGGGGATGTTAATGAGTCAGGAAAAATACAACGTCATTTCTCAATTGCTGTCTCTCACTTCTATGGAAATCCAAAATGTCTCACAACTAATTTCCATTAAAGGAAAGTACAGATGCTAGCACTGAAATAGCAAAATGACCTTTCACTCACGGTTTTCAGGCCATCTTGCAAGTTCAAGTGGTTTGGATAGTTCACATAAACTTTGGATTATTGTTCTGCCTGAGTGAAAAAGTCACCAGGATTAAACTAGATACTTTATTCAGAGTACTTCATGCAAAATAAACAGCTTCATCATTTTCTCACCCTTTGCCTGGAATCCAGCCAGATTTCCTGCTGTGTTGTCAAACAATATCTACTTTTTCAATTAACATTACATAGAGTGCTTAGGCAAACTAGAACTAAATTGCAAGTCACCCAGTCTTTTCTTTCTAGAATCAAAAGTCTGCAGTTTAACAACTCTCTTCAAGAAGAAATGATTTGTATCTGTAAAATTATACCTGTACTTTACAGAGTAGCTGCAAAGATAAACACACATGCCTGCCTTTATTCTGTTTGTAGGTTCCTCAGGATGTTATACAAGCTGAAAACTAGGTATGGGGCCTGGTAAATAAAGACAACACAGCTGGAACACAATCTGTCTGGAATGCTATTTATCATAGGACTCTTTCTTTTCTTTAGAAGATTTGCTATTTGAAGGCTAGCTGTGTTTCCAGATATAGTGAAACCTAAGAGTAACTTTCGGTTGCACCTGTCATTGATAAAGCAGATCTATTTTATTTACTATTTTATTTATATGTGTTCAGACTAGGTACTAATCATAAAGCAAATCTACTGTGCATCTGAATTTGCAGGTGCAAAATTTGCTTGGTTAATGTGAAACAAGGTGGAGTCCTGTTGTGTTAAACAAAATGGGTCTTTCTGCCCTCACAAAGAAGAAGAAATGCTAACGTAACATGAATTTGTTATTGTCGTCTTAGCCAAAAGCAGCAAGGAAATCTGTAACGATAAGCATATTCACCTAGAAGCTCTGTAAACAGCAAAGTTGCAGAGATGACAGGCCTGATCTGAGATGAGTTTTGTTGCTAGAAAGTATAAAGAGTGTTAGAACTTGGTACGTTTTTTTTCCTAAAGAACTGGTGACATGCTCTAAGGTCAACATGTAATATCTTTTCCATGCTCTTCTAAAAAGTCAGATTAGTCCTTTCAGCAGTAATCTTTCTCACATTGAGTATATTTGCTTTCCTGTCTTTAAAATTCAGCTTCTCTCTATTTGTGATTCTGACAGCTTGTAGGATCACATTTTTCATGTCTCAATTTGAATGTGCTCTCTTTGTCACGTTTTGATTAAAAGAAGTGTAGTTTTACTTATGCTAAGATAATATACCGTGTAGAGTAGCTAGATAACATTTTAGCAAAGTGTTTTTGCATTTTTTAGGGCTTTTCTTTTTAGAGAACGTTCAGACACCTTTTTACCATTCAAGCTCAATTTGGTAATAATGAAACAGTTGTCTTTAGGGAAAAAGTGACAGTTTCGTGGGCTGAAGGAAAGATTCATCTTTAGGTAGACAGAACATCCACTGAGGACACCAGGGAATTGTCCCTAAAATGTGAAATAGAAAAGTACTTGGAAAACCTTGAGTAAACATATATCAAATATTTCCCATACACATTTTAAAAACAATTTAATAAAAACGGGCTTCTTGCAGTAATTTTCATTTGTTTTATAGTAGATAGCACTTTTCATTTTAAGGGCTTTCAAATCACAGCACAAAATTCATATTGGCACACGTACTTTGTGGAATATTAATCTGAAAGAGACCTACTAAGTCCAGTATGTTTACTCTTTTAGGCAAATATATCCTTTATATTATCTGTTTTATTTTTAAGTCGTTATCAAAAAGATTTAAAAAAAAGTTAAAAACCTATTTGCTGTCCTAGTACAATACATTTTAAAAATTTGTAACAATGTATTCTGTCATGTATTTTAAAATAGAATTATCAAGTGAAACATAGTTTAATTTTCCTGACTTCGAAGATATTAGTTTGCCTGATTTTTAACACTTAATAGTCATCTTTTAGCTTTCCTGGAAGAAGAAAAAAAAATAAAAATGTGAGTGTATGGTGGGAATGACAAGAAACCATCCTGTGTGCTAAGATCACTTTATAAAATAGGTCCTAATTCCAACATATCACTGTTTATCATTGATTTTGCTAGGATTGAATTATATTATCAGATGTCATTTTACAAAAAAGTATTAAATACATAAAATGCAATTAGAGAAATTACTTTTCTCTAACAAGGTGATAAGATACCTAACTGGAACCAGGAATCTGATTACCAGTTTTGTTCTCTATCCTTTGAGCAAGCTGTTTTCTTTCCATCAGCTTTGCTCACTGTTTCACGTTGAGTTCTGTGAAAAGATTTTTAATCACATGAATTATTTTTACTATGATGTGCTATGCAAAAAAAAAAGTTTCCTGTTGGTCTGCCCGCTCTCCAATATTTTTGAAGCTGTTGGTCAACTACCACTAGATTTCTCAGGTCTGAGAGCTGAATCTCTGCGCAAAGGTGCTTGTCATTTACTATACAGAAAATAGGAAAACACTACTAATGGAAGTTAGGTGGGTCAATTAGGGTCATGGACCTTGGAGCAAGATTTTTCCCTTGAGCCTCTTCAGATATAAGACACCTTCCAAGGTGTGATGATTTTGTTATTACATAGCAAAATGTACAGGAAAGGGATGTGGGAAGACTGTTTTATCCATGGAGAAAAGCCAAGGAAAACTAGACAAGAGTGCACACTCCCCTATGGCCACCAATGAAACAGTCACTACTTACTGACAAAATGTAGGCTGCTAATGGACATCAAAGTGTTTTCAATTGGATTCTAACATTTGTTGAGCTTTCCCTGGGTGTTCATTAATCTATTGTGAGGCAAATGCCAACTTCAGACTAAAGGTGACCTAAATGTCGCACCACCCTGCAAGCATTAAAATAAAGCGTGTTCAGGAATTAATGAGCATAGTGGCCACATTTCTTATGTGTAGCAACTGGTAAATCTCACCTCATGCCTCTTCAACATAAAATCCTCCTCAGACAGCTATGTATTTCCTAGGCAAGTCACTCTTATTGCAATTGTCAGCTGCTTTTTATCAGTTTATAACAAACCACAGAGGCTCTGGATCACATGAGTTAGGGCTTTTGATTAGCTGTATACAACACAAGAAGTTTCCTTTCCTTCAACAAAATCTGTTCAACTTCTTTTCCAGTGTATTCTCCAAACTCATAAGATACATTTGATTTTTCCTGTGATACTTGAGAATAGCAAGCTGATTCCTTTTACTTCTCTTTTCAGATGTAGTATTTCTATTTTCTTTCCTTTCATCTGCCTTTTAATCCTTCGTTAAATGGCAAAGGACAGCACTGTGATTGACAGGGTAGCAAGAAAAGAGGAGGAAAGGCCATTTTGAAGGGTGATCCGAATTGCCCAATTAACATGTCACGGATTTATCAAGGGTTTTTTTGAAATAATAAGTCTTAACCATTTTCAACATGTCCATCGTGTATCTGAGAGCAAGGAATTTGGAGTATACCTACAGTTACAGGCGATAGACTTCAGACACAGTAAATTGTCGGGGGAGATGTTTATCTTTGATTCTGTTATGAGAATAACAAGCTAATGCAACACTTTACTGTAAAAAGTTTATATTTTACAGGAAGGAATTGATCTCATCTCTAAGGACAGAGATGGGAAGCTACATCTAGATTAGCGTTTCCAGTTCCAGTCTGTATACTGTGTGAAGTCTGAGAGAAGAAGGGGCTGACACGGACTTCAACAGTTAAACTGTGCAGTTTACAGTTTGCAGACAAAGTCAGGCTTCTGGCTGGAAAGGACAGGGACCTTTTCACTTTAACTGATTGTCTCAGCAGCTGGCTCCTACTCAGCTGGTGTAGGGGAGCACCCATGCCAGTCCTAGGTGAGACTAGAGCTGTTGGGCAGCAGTTAACAGGGACTTCAGCAGTTAACCCAAAGATCTCACTAATGGTAATGGTAGTCTCCGAGTCTGTTGTTTCATTGGTGAAGTTGGCTTTATGGCTCAATCAAGCCCTTCAGCGTTTCCACACAGTCTGCCCTCTACTCTACTGCTCTGAATAATTTTTTATCAGCATA